>CM033719.1:65147108-65726224 GCA_019671005.1 Hibiscus mutabilis
TAGATCTAGGGTAAATAAAGGGGATCCTCTGAATCCAACCATGGATTCATGTTGAGGACGACAAGAGAAAGGTTTTGGTGTATTTTGGGGAGTCCACCGGCCGCCGGTTAGCGTGGCGGGGCGGCGGAGAATACGGCGGCCGGCCGGATTTCGGGTTTCTCAAGAACACTTGAGAGAAAAAGATGAGCGTGGGATATTTGGAAACTGAAGAATGAAATGAAAAATGGGGAAAATTTGGTTTCGGCCTGAAAATAGCCGTTATATAGGTGTTATTATTTTACTAAATGGGTAAATTACACACTTAATCCCACCGCGTTTTCAATATTTTCATTTTTGTCTTGCCGCATGGTATAATCACAGTCCCAGTCCCCCTGAGTTTCCAAAAAGTCACAATTTAGTCACTAAATTACACCTGATCAGCTTCTGAATGGTAAAATTACGCCCTTAATCACCCCGCGTTTTTGAAATTTTCATTTTGAGTCTGCCCCTTGGTATGATTACAACTCTGGTCTTCGTAGGTTTTATTTGTTTTTCGATTTCGTCCCTAAATTACATGTTATTGCTCTTTAATTTCTGCCACTGATTTTCATTTTCCTTTCATTTTTGATCCTATTTTCTTTGTAAATATTATTGTTCGAATTATAATCGTATATGTGGATATTATTTCATTTTATGTCTCCCGTATATGACTCATTTTATGTTTATATGTATATATATGTGTCAAGTATGATATTCGTTTTTTTTATCTGGTTATTCATATCAAGCATATTATGTTTTAATTGATTCGTACATGGCGTATTCTGTATTTTATATGTGTGTGAGCTTTCTTATTTTTTTGGGCTACATGTTAGTATATTTACCCTTTTTACGATATGTTGACCCGTATATGTTGAAATATGTTTTATTACCAGTATACATGTCTTTTTGAAATATTTGTTCGTATATATATATTTATTCCTGCCTTATTATTTTGACATATGATAGTTGTTTTTATCTATTATTTAGAATAATATGTATATGCATGTTTTAATCTAGAATATCATCTATGTTAGATTAATATTCTGTTATGACAATATTTACTACACTTAAATATTTTACCATGTTTTATATTTTTGCCACTAAGATTGCATATGATATATAAATTGTTAATGCGGTGTCCTTTTATCCGAGCATAAACGGGGCCAGTATCAAGCGTAGTGATAGTGGTTGGGCGTTTATTCTCGGATAACGGGACCCTTAAAATATATTCGCAATTATGACCGAAATTTAAAATAATCGTCACTTTAATCCGGAAAATCCAATATTCATAAAGCGGTAATTATTTAAGTACCAATTTTTTGGGCGGTGTGGGGGTGCTAATCCTTCCCCATCCGTAACCGACTCTCGAACCCTGTCTTTTAAATCTCTGGTTTTATGGTGTCCGGCCTACCTAAGTGGCCGGTGGCGACTCCATTTTTATAAAGTTTTTTGTAAACCCTGCGGAATAAATATTTTTAAATATCACAAACACTTTTGAAAAAAAAAACATTTCAAAAAATATTATCGCTTTTATTTAGCGAGACATTCGCTACAACAAGAAAAATAAAAAGAAAGTGCAAGAAAGTAAAAACAAAGTCGCTATTGCCAATCCCCGGCAACGGCGCCAAAAACTTGTTGCGCGTAATAAGTGCTACGCAATTGTGCAAGTATACACGTCGCAAGTTATAGTATAAAAGATATCGTCTCCACAGGGATTGGTGCTACTTCAAGAATCTAGTCTCTTGCACTGTAGAAAGTAAAAACACAAGTAAAGGATTATAGAAGTTTTAACTAATCTAGAAAGCAATAAGTAAAAGAAAAGATGAATTTAATTGAGAGAGATAGGCCAGGTTATCGTGAGTTGAGGTGTGATAGCCGATTGGATTGTCTTGGTAAAAGAGTGCACGGGCAACTCAGTTGCCGTGGCAACTTGCACGACGGGTTTGCCTTGGCAACTAATTAATGGTTGCCTGGGCGACTAGTTGGGCAACTACTTGGGCGACTGGGCAGCAACTTCAAGGTTCGGCGGAGCGTTCTTCAATGGTTTCTTCTTATCCCTAAGTCGAAACTCTAGCTACTTGTGCATGCCTTGATAATACATCCCTGCGTGAATCAAGGGTGAACAACAACCAATCTTGCGCTCCTCTTAGCCGTTGAAATCCTTAACTTATTCCTAAGCCGGATTAATCTTCACCATCATTGGATTGCATAAAGATCATATTCATTCGTTTCTTGAATCTAACTCTCCGATATTAGATAAATGGATGAAATCACGAGATCCTCTCCCAATTCACTCGCAAGCAATAATAAGAACCAAGAATGAATAAACCTTGAAATAGAAAAGTGCAAACTCTTATTACCTAAACAAAAACCAATAGTTTCTCACAACCACAAAACATAATAACCATAGCCAAGTAAATTTAGTTCATGGCTAGGTTCCAAAGAAACACAAGATAAACAATCCCTAGCATGAACCCAATCGAACAAGGAAGAAAAGATGAAGCTCGTCGAAAATTCCCCTTTGCTTCCTCTCTTGATCTTGTCGAAATTCCCTCTTGCTCTCTCTATTGGATTTGTCGAATTTCCTTGCTATTTATAGGGCTAGGCCAAAGTCCTTCTTTGAGGAGGAGTTTGAGTTGGAATTAAATTATCTTTAAAGAATATAATTCTTTATTATAATTTTATTCCTATTAGAACTTCTCCTATCTTCTTGGAATTTAATTCTTCTTTAATCTCTGCATGGCAATCAAATTCCTTTGGGCTTGGGCCTTGCTCCATGTCATCTTGGGCTTGTAAAGTCATGAATTTCGACATCCATATTGCTTTTGGTCTTTGTCAACAAATGCCATGGCAACTGGCTCGGCGTCTCCTTCATGCATTGCCCTGGCAACTAGCTCGGCATATCCTTCATGCATTGCCCTGGCAACTAGCTCGGCATTGCTTTGGCAAGTGATCCTGCACATACACACACAAAGCACACCAAAGCAGCATCTTTTCCACAAAAACTACCAAGTTATGTAATCAAGCTCAACGATGGAGGAAAACATGGATTAATGCATGAATGGCTAACTATGCAACTAATATGAGCCTAAGTCTAACAATAATATGAGTAAAAAGGGTAAGAAAAATAGTAGTTTTGAACACTTATCAGTTCTCCCTATTGCTAGGAATGGTCTCCCGAGAATGATAGGTGCATGCTCATCTGCTTCATAATCCAAAACAATAAAGTCAGCGGGAAAAATAAATTTATCAACTTTTACCAGTATGTCTTTGATTTTTCCCTCTGGATGCACGTAGGATCTGTCGGCTAGCTGTAGCATAACTGTTGTAGGTCTTGCCTTCCCGATTACTAGTTTCTGGAAAACCGATTTAGGCATCAAGTTTATGCTAGCCCCAAGGTCGCATAATGCTTTCCCGACATAGTGGTTTCCAATGGAACAGGGTATTGTGAAACTTTTGGGATCCTTCAACTTAGGTGGCATACGATTGTGCAACATGGCCATGCATCCCTCTGTTGCGGCAACTGTTTCAAACTCTCCTAGCCTTGTTCTCTTGGACACGAGTCTTTAAGAAACTTGCCATAGTTCAACATTTGTTCAATTGCTTCCACCAATGGCAAGTTGATGTGGACTTGCTTTAGGATATCAAGAAACTTCTTGGATTGATATTCTTACTTTTGTCGCTTCAACCTTTGTGGGAATGGTGGTGGAAGTCAGATATCTTCGATCCTTTCATTGGTTTGGAACCTGATTGACGGCATTTCCGGGACAACTGGAGTTGTCGAGGCTTTATCAACTGGGTTGTCGAGGCATGCTTATCGTAAGTTGCCAAGGCATCCTTATCGTCGGTTACCGAGGCATGCTTATTACCGGTTGCCGCGGCAATTCCTGGTTCAGCATCTGAGGCTTTGCCGCTAGGTTCTTCTTGATCTTTTTATGGAGTTTTGTTTGATGAGTGGGCTTGAGCCTCTTGAAGTTGTTGGCCACTTCTAGTAGTGATTGCCTTACATTGCTCATGGCCAGTTCCTCTTGCGACTTCAGTATCGCTAGGTAAGCCTCCTTACGGTCTAGTATTCAGGTTTTGAGCAAATTGTCCGACTTGATTTTCCAATGATTTGATTGCCGCCTCTTGGTTTTACAATCTCATCTCGGTCCTGTTAATAAAAGCATCAGTTCTTTTTATGAAGTTACTATTCTCAGCTATATAAGATTCAGTTTTCATTATAAAAGCATGTAGAGAATTTTCTAAAGAATTAGATGTTGTCGGTTGTTGCTGCGGCAACTGTTGCCGTGGCATATTCTGCTGGAATCCCGATGCTTGTGCATTCTGATTGTTCTGGTTTAGAGCATTGTTGGGATTACTCCATGAAAAATTCAGGTGCTTCTTCCAAGCTGGATTTTATGTATTGGACATCACATTGTTGTTCCAGTTGTAATTCCCCATATAGAAGCTGGATTCCGGATTCTGCATACATTCAGAAGAATCATGGTTACCACCACATAACTCACAAAAAGAATCCATTACCTTGACCTCATGTGTGTTGTTTGGTTTCTGCATGTTCTGGACCATCTTGGTTAAAGTGGCCAATTGTGCCGAAATTGAGTCTGATGATCCTAGTTCATGTATTGTTGCTTGGCGTCTAACTCCCCCTCTTCTAGTAGAGGGGAATTGATAATCATTCTTGGCCAGCATGTTTAGAATTTGCATTGCTTCCTGCGGCGACTTATCTAGGAGTATGCCGTTTGCCGAGGCGTCTAGCATCATCCTTATTGGTGTATTCACGGTGTTGTAAAACATTGTTACTTGTGTCCACACTGGGAATCCGTGTAGGGGGAATTTGTGTAGAAGTTCTCTGTATCGCTCCCAAGCCTCGTATATGGATTCATCATCTGCCTGCCGAAAAGAAGTAATATCGTTACGAAGCTTATCAGTCAAATTTGTAGGATTAAACCGAGCAAGAAAATCACGAAAAAGATCGGTCCAAGATCCTATTGATCCGCCAGGAATACTATTCAACCATGCTTTCGCCCTATCCCTCAGTGAATAGGGGAATAATCTTAATCGTAAAACATCGGGGGTGACTCCGTGTATTTTGAACGAGTTGCAAATCTCGAGAAAAGATTTAAGATATTGTCGTGCATCTTCAGTTGATGAGCCGCCAATTTGACCAATTGTGTTGATCATATTAAGCATCACCAGTTTCAACTCAAAGTGGTCGGCTTAAATTTCAGGTGCGACAACTCCTGGATTAAGTCCATCAAGATCTTATTCAAGATAGTCTCGAATAGTTCTATTTCGTGCAAGAATCACTCATCCTCCTGCTGGAACATCTTGATTTATATTGTCGTCTTGATTAGCCATTGCCACTCTTAACCTTCGTCTAAGTCTTTGTAAGGTTCGTTCAATTTCTGGATCAAAGGGATATTCTGGTGTAATCGGTCTCGCCCTGGTCATATACCAATGCAAAACCAAAGTTTGTTAACCCTTTGAATCTTAAACAAGAAAAATAAAAAATGAAAGAAAAAAAAAAAAGTTGCTATTACCAATCCCTGGCAACAACGCCAAAAACTTGTTGCGCGTAATAAGTGATCCTCAATTGTGCAAGTGTATACGTCGCAAGTTATAGTATAAAAGATATCGTCTCCACAGGGATTGATGCCACTTCAAGAATCTAATCTCTTGTACTATAAAAAGTAAAAACACAAATAGAAGATTATAGGAGTTTAACTAATAACTAAACTAGAAAGCAATAAAGTAAAAGAATAGATGATATCAAATGAGAGAAAACATGCCAGGTTATCGTGAGTTGAGGTGTGATAGCCGATTGGATCGTTTTGGTAAAAGAGTGCAAGGGCAACTCAGTTGCCGTGGCAACTTGCACAACGGGGTTGCCTTGGCAACTAATCGATGGTTGCCTAGGCAACTAGTTGGGCAACTACTTGGGCGCCTGGGCAGTAACCTTCAAGGTTCGGCAGAGCGTTCTTCAATGGTTTCTTCTTATCCCTAAGTCGAAACTCTAGCTACTTGTGCATGCCTTGATAATACATCCCTGCGTGAATCAAGGGTGAACAAAAACCAATCTTGCGCTCCTCTTAGCCGTTGAAATCCTTAACTTATTCCTAAGCCGGATTAATCTTCACCATCAATTGATTGAATAAAGATCATATTCATTCGTTTCTTGAATCTAACTCTCCCGATATTAGATAAATAGATGAAGTTACGAGATCCTCTCCCAATTCACTCGCAAACAAGAATAAGAACCAAGAATGAATAAACCTTGAATAAAAAAGTGCAAACTCTTATTACCTAAACAAAATCCAAAAGTTTCTCACAACCACAAGACATAATAACCTTAGCCAAATAGATTTAGTTCATGGCTAGGTTCCAAAGAAACACAAGATAAAGAATCCCTAGCATGAACCTAATTGAACAAGAAAGAAAAAGATGAAGAATGGATAGAGCTTTGTCGAAATCCTCCTTGCCCTTGATGCTTGTCGAAAATTCTCTCTTCTCCCTCTCCTCTGGAGTTGACGGCTTGGTGATCTATTTATAGGGCTAGGTCAAACTCCTCCTATCTTCTTGGAATTTAATTCTTCTTTAACCTCTTCATGGAAATCAAACTCCTTTGGGATTTAGCTTTGCTCCACGTCATCTTGGGCTTGTCTAGTCATCAATTTCGACAACCATATCACCTTATTCTTTGTCGACAATTGCCCTGGCAACTGGCTCGGCGTCTCCTTCATGCATTGCCCTGGCAACTAGCTTGGCATCTCCTTCATGCATTGCCCTGGCAACTAGCTCTAGCCTTACTTTGGCAAGTGATCCTGCACATACACACAAAACACACCAAAACAACATCTTTTCCCACAAAAACTACCAAGTTATCCAATCAAGCTCAACGATAGAAGGAAACATGGATTAATGCATGAATGGCTAATTATGCAACTAATACGAGCCTAAGTCTAACAATAATATGAGTAAAAAGGGTAAGAAAAATAGTACTTTTGAACACTTATCAGTTGGTGCCGAATATTCTCTAATAGTTCTCTTATTAACAACTGGACCGCAGGTGGTGGTGGTATCCCATTGTTAAGTGGATTTCCTCTATTGTTCACCATATCATTCCCTCTATTTCCTTGGTTTTGCATCTCTCAAAATCTTCTTTTTAACCTTCGTAAGGTTTTCTCAATTTCCGAATCGTATGGCCACTCGTCCACCACATGATGGCTTTTGGTCATACACCAATAAAAACAAAAAGTAAAATAACAAAATAAAAGAAAAGACAAGTAAATATTTAAAAACAACTAACTCCGTCAACGGTGCCAAAAACTTATAGACTCTCTAAGTGAATGCTGGCAAAAGAGGGCAGAAAATATGTGTTGGAAAAGTATAAAACAGTGCCAAGATGAGTTTTTTGCGTGCAAGTATACACGGTCTGCAAGTAATACAGCTGGTAAGCTGAAAATCGATCCCACATAGATTGACTTGGAATTCAATTGCCTTGATTGTTACTTACCTTAAGAAAAAGTTGTTTTGTTTTGAAATGGTTTTGGAAATAATTGAAATAAAATAAAATAAATGGAAATAAAGTAAGACGTTGGCAAGGAAAGTGATTTAATGAATGATGAGCATTGGCAGGGAATGCCTAGTTTTCACGTTATTCATGCCGTGCCAGCCTTCAATAACAACCTATCTTGGCATTGTTTGCCGAGCATATTCAAGATTAGAAAAGCCTATCTCGATGTTCATTGCACTAAATTGATCATGTAAAAACCCTTATATCTCTATAGTGCATGCTTTTAAATAAACCAATTTGATTAAGAACTAATCTATACTCCTAAGGGGTAGATTTCACTCCTGAAGTAAGTTCATCTACTTGAACGAATTCTCTCGAAGCTTCTCTCCTCAGTATTCAACAACTTAATCGTTGCCACCCCAAGTCTGTAAAGATATTGAGGAGCAATAGGCCAACAGTGCCTGCTCTCGCTTGGCATAGTATTTAGAAAACATTAAAGTATACCGAATAAATAAAACAATGCCGAAGGCTGATTTATTATTAAAAATTGAAACATAAAACAACGTTCAGTGCAACATTCCCCGCCAAATATTAAATTAGTTCATGGTGAGGGATTTACCCAAAAAACCATAAACTTTTTCAAAATACATCATCATTAAAAATAATATAAAATAACTTGAAAGAGAGAATAGGCTAGAATGGGTATCTCAATGCAACCCTTCAAGATTCAGACTTCTCGACCAAGCTAGTTGAACCACCCTTCCAAGGTGCAGCCGGTTGTCTATCGTCGTGCACACCAACCCCTCACTCGTTTGTCAAAAAAAAGTCTCCCCAAATGCTTGCTTGGTTGGTGTTTAAATAGGCGTGCAAGGAAGGGATAAGATTAGCTCTTCAAATTTTGAATTTCAACTGCTCAAAGGATAAGGGATAATCCTCTTATCCTAATTTGAATGAGAGCTGATCAGGCTAGGGCTGACGTCATACTACTGACGTTGCCTTGGCGTCCAAGCTTGGCATTAATCTGCCAACTAGTCTTGGCATCATCTTATCCGCTATTTTTTCAGAGATTGATCCAATTGCTATCTTTTCGGAGCCTGATCATGTCCTAGTTTTTCAGGGCCCAACAACTTCTTGGCATGGCATCAAGTTCACTTCTCTGCCAACCGGTGCTTGGCATTATCTGGTCTATCTGTGCCAACAGCACTCGGCATTCTCTATGGCATTTCTTTTTATGTTGCTTTTCTGGGCCAAATACTATGCCAAACCTGCAAAATTGCCAACAAAACAACCCTTCACACTGGCATAGACATAATTCTAAAATCCTTATGCAAATGCATGATTTTAACATCCTAATGCAACTAAATGTACCTAAAAACAAGCAAAAGCATTGTAAGATTGGCATTAAAAACAATACTTTTGGAGAGGTAACAGTTCTCCTGCAGAATGCTCTAAAACTGAAAGCAAATGATGCTCCAAAACTGATAGCAAATGATGTTTCTCCATTCAAGGGTTGTGGTGAGGGAGGTTGTTGGGCTCGTACGTCATCAACCGAGTTGCCAAGAGGGGTGAATTAGCTTTGTGATGGAAGTGGTAGAAGAAAATGGAAATTAAAAATTGGTCATAAGGATTTATAGTGGTTCGACTTTCTAACCAAAGTCTACATCCACTACTTTAGCTCCCCACTAAGGATTTTCCCAATTTCACTATTGAATTTCTTTTTTTTCAAGAATAAAGAGTAACCTTTACACTCACTCAAAGCTTATACCTCAAAGCTTTGAGCAACTCTTTTTTTAAAATGAAATACAAATAAGCAAACTTAAGAAAACCTCACAAAGCTGAATAGTTTGCACACTAAAGTACTCACCCAAAACCTAAAACACTTGAGCAATATTGACAATTTGGCTCACAAGTGTTTTCTAAAAAGAATATGACAATTTTGGCACAAATACATTTTCTCTATACAAAGAATGTTGGTAGTTGTTTCTCTATCTTTCATGGACGCTTGGAGACTTCTTTTAAACCCTCTAATGAGCTTGTGACCGTTACTAGCCATTGGAAGCCATTAAAACGAGCATTAAATGCTGACATGCATAGAGGTTTCGAAACCATTATAGGGGTTTCGAGACCATTATCGAAACTTGTATCTCAGGTTTGGTTTCCAATCCTTACTGTTTCACTAGTTTTGAAACCACTTATAGGGGGTTTCGAAACCTGCATTAAAAACTTGTAAAACGGCTAAAAATTGAATTTAAATGATATATTCGATATAGAAACAAAGTCAAAACATTTTAAACATTTTTTTTCAAGTTTTATGGACTTTGAAATATTTTTGATATATTTGAATTTAGTCCAAAAACATTTTTCACTTTGTTATATCAAAATAAACATCTCAACAATCTCCCCTTTTTGATGTAACGAAATTACTTGAAAATTTGTTTTTGAAAATCTCCCATTTAGAAAAATAATTTTAGAAAAAAGAAATTTTTTAGAAAATATTTAAAGCTTTCATTTTTCTTTTTGAAAGTTAATTTTCCAAACACATCTCTCCCCCTTTTTGTTATATTAAAAATAATTCAAATCAAAGTTTGAAATCATTTTAAATTTTAAGATAACAATGGAGAGTTAGACCCAAAAAAAATTTGACAAATAAAAGAATTTTGATAAAATGGCTCCCCCTTACTCAAACATCAAGTAAATTGTTAGTCCAACAATTCAAGAGAAAATATAATGAATTTCAAAAGAATAAGTAAATAAAATAAATACAAGAAATTCAATAAACATGCCATAAATTGAAATTACATCAATAAGCATATAACGCATGGAAAAAAAGACAAAAGTCCCTTTTTGATTGTGCATATCGGTACGGTATCGACCGTATCGGTACCTTGGTTAAATGCGTATTTGTATGGTATGGGTGGTACAGGTACCAAAGGCACGAAATGGTAAAAAATATGCAACAAAAACAACCTAAAAAAGCCTTACAACTTAGTCTTAAGTTCATACAAAGGCTTGGGGAGATCCTAGATACACATTTTGCACATTTTTCTACACATGCTTCTAAAAAAATCATCAAATAAACATATAAAGCATGTAATTCATGCAATTATAACCAAAAAATTACAAGTTAATGGTCAAGGATATAGAAGTGAGCATAAAAGGCCAAAAACATGTAACTCATGCAATTGAGACTCCCCCTAACTATATGCAATTGTGCACCACATGGAGTCATACAAACATGCTTAGATCTTTAAAAAATAGACATGGAAAACACGATCAAGCAATTGCATGAAATTTAAATTTACCACTTGAACCAAGGTAGGATATTAAGCCTTCATTCTTCAAGTGTCCTTCCTCCTTTCTGCGTCATGAGCTTCCAACATGTGACTTTGCTCATCACTGCTCAAGCACACCTACAGAAGACAATCACAAATATTTTGGTATCCAAATTGTTGTGGATCCTTTGGCATTAGTCTCAAAAATTTTAGTTCCCTTAGAGATCCTTTTTTCAATGACATCCTTATCTTTAGAAGAAATGAGTCCTTTTGAGACCCAAATATTCTTAACCATTTTACCCTTTAAAATTCTAGGAGAACTAGATTGTCTTTGATAAAAATTTGTTTTAACAAAAAAAAATTGAGTTACCTTCATTTTCACATTTTTGAAATTTTTTGTTAAACAAATTCTTTTTAAGATCATCAATTTCTCTTTGATGATCCTCTTGAACTTTTAGAAGCAAGTTTTGTAAATCAAGGTTCTTTTGTTCAAAATCTTTAAACCTTGCTTCAAGTTCGAGATTAGTTTTAGAAAGTAATTCATTTTTTATTTTTAATTTTGAAATCAACTTTTTGTTTTTCAAAAATAAAGCTCAAACTCTAAAACCAAATCGCCGTAGGCTTTTTGTAATTCATCAAAAATATAATAATTTAAATTAGATGAGTTAGAAGTTACCTCTTCATCTTGGATAGCCATAAGAAAAAGGTTGGCTGCCTCATCATCATCGGTGGAGTCTTCCTCATCACTCCATGCAGCCACGAATGCCTTTTTCTTTGATCTCTTCTTCTTTATCCTTGGGTAATCATATTTGACATGCTCGGGCTTCTTGCACTCGAAGCATACAATGGGATCCTTCTTCTTTTTTGATTCATGTCTCAATTCTTTTTTCTCTCACTTCATGAATCGTTTGAGTTGCTTGAAGAGTTTTGCCATCTCTTTATCTTCATCTTCACTCTCCTCTTTACTTGATTTTTCTTGAATGCTCGAGAAGGTCTTGAATGCAACATTCTTTCTTTTTTCTTCTTCTTTCTTCTTTTCTACTCTCACTTTTGACATCAACTCATGGGTGAGCAAGGAACCGATGAGCTCGTCAAGATTGAGTGTCTTGAGGTTCTTTACTTTGATGATCGTCATCTTCTTGGATTCCTATTATTTCAAAAGTGAGTAAATCAACTTCTGAACTAGCTTATCTTCCAGGATCACTTCTCTATAGCCTTTGAGTCCATTTACAATGGTGGAGAATCGATCAGACATAGCTTTGATGTCTTTCGTTGGGTTCATCTTGAGGTTCTCGTACTCAAGGTTAAGAAGACCGATCTTGGTCTCCTTTACTTCATTTGTGCCTTCATGAGTGACTTCAAGCTTGTCCTAAATCTTTTTGGCATTAGAACAAGATGAGACCCTTCCGTATTCATCAGGACCAAGTGCACAAAAGAGGATGTGCATGGCCTTGGCGTTGGTTTGGAATTTCTTGTTCTCTTCATCACTCCAAGCATTCATCTCCGTGGTTGGAGTAGTGTGACCGTCTAGGATGATCTTCTATGTTTTTAGATCATTTGCTTGGATAAACAACTTTATCCTATTCTTCCAATATGAGTATGAGCTCTATTGAAGAATAGTGGCTTGTTCACCAGTCGAAAATATTCTATATAGTATTGGCCAAAAGTGGAAGTCATTGAAGTCGATTGATTAAAAGATCGATCGAACACCTCTATGATCGTCTCAATGGTGGTTAGACCTTCAATTGAGCCTTGCTATAATACCAATTGTTCGGCTCGTACGTCGTCAACCGAGTTGCCAAGAGGGGGTGAATTAGCTTTGTGATAGAAGTGGTAGAAGCAAATAGAAATTAAAAATTGGACACAAGGATTTATAATGGTTCGACTTTCTAACCAAAGTTTACATCCACTACCTTAGCTCCCCACTAAGGATTTTCCCAAATTCACTATTGAATTTCTTTCTTTTTCAAGGATCAAGAGTAACCATTACACTCCCTCAAAGCTTATACCCCAAAGCTTTGAGCAACTCCTTTCAAGAGGAAATACAAATAATAAAACTTAAGAAAACCTCACAAGGCTAAAATAGTTTGCACACTAAAGCACTCACCCAAAACCTAAAACACTTGAGCAATATTGACAATTTGGCTCACAAGTGTTTTCTACAAAGAATATGACAATTTTGGCACAAATGCAATTTCTTTATACAAATAATGTTGGTAGTTGTTTCTCTATCTTCCATGGACGCTTAAAGACTTCTTTTAAACCCTCTAATGAGCTTGTAACCTTTATTATCCATTAGATTTAGTTTGGAGTCGTTGGAAGCCATTAAAATCGAGCATTAAATGCTTACTTGCATAGAGGTTTTGAAACTATTGTAGGGGTTTTGAAACCATTAGGGGTTTTTAAATGAAAAACTAGCTGTTACAGGGGCCTGGTATAGAAACCAGGCATGGGGTTTTGAAACCTCTTAGGGGGTTTTGAACCTGAGGTTTCGAAACTTATTTCCTAGGTTTGGTTTCCAAGCCTTATTGCCTCACTAGTTTCAAAACCATTTATATGGGTTTCGAAACCTACATTAAAAACTTTTAAAAAGGCTAAAAATTGAGTTTAAAAGATATATTCGATATAGGAACAAAGTCAAAACATTTTAAACATATTTTTCAAGTTTTGTGGACTTTGAAATATTTTTGATATATTTGAATTTAGTCCAAAAACATTTTTCACTTTGTTATATCAAAATAAACATCTCAACAGAGGTATTGTTCGCTTGGAAGCAACTATATGGAATACAATGATGACGGTCAACTAGAAACCTACCACCTTTTTTGGATATCCCAAAAGTAGAGATGGCTTGGGTTCATAGTTGCCTTGTGAGTAAAATTAAAGACATGGACAATATGGAGTTAGTTCAATAGGCTCTGAACGTTGATGATTTTGGTTGTAAGGTAAGTTCATGGAATCTACGAACCCAAACCATCTCTACTTTTGGGATATCCACAATAGTGGTAGGTTTTCAGTTGACTGTCATCATTGCATCCCTTACAGTTGCTTCCAAGCGAATAGGACATCCCTCATCATAACCCTCAACTAGAGCAACATCCTTTGTTATCGATTTTGGAGCATCATTTCCTTTTAGTTTTGGAGCATTCTGCAAGAGAACCTCCTTAAATGACCTACCATCCCTAACCTTAAAACGTGGATCTTCAGACATTTACTACCATTATGAGCATTCTTCATAACCCTAAAGCTGGGAACATTGCCCAAGTTGCTTCCATCTTTCCCGTCTGTAACACCCCATTCTCGGTCTAGTAGAGAACCAGGTCGGTAAGCATTATCGAAAAACATAATCGAAGTTTGAAGACGGAATTTGAGCTGGGAACTTACTCAGAATATCTTAACAGTCTTGTTTAAGACTTATCGAGCTTGTTCGTTACTAGTCTAGTCAGATTTGGGGTCAATTTTAAACTTTTTAGACTAAAAGGGCTAAACTGTAAATTTTGCAAATTAGCAATCCTAATCCAATTTCTTTATTACCAACTTGTAATTAAACTTACCAATTAAGAATCTGTGAAGTTTCATTACTAACGGATATCGTTTACCTAATCAATTAAACTATATGACTTTAGTGACCATTTTGTAAACTGCCCAAAATTCTTTTTAACAGAATTAACTAACACCGTATCGATATGCGTAGCCTAGTTTCCATTTCTAGTTTCAAGGATTTCAACCCGTACCAATACATAGCTAAGCCCGTATCGATACCCTAAGCCAAATTTCAGTTTCCAGATTCAAGGATTTCAACCCATATCGGTACACAGCTAAGCCCGTATCGATATGTGTTGACTGCGTTGACCCTGTATCGATACACCCTAAGACCGTATCGATGCCATTTTTCTACCAAATTCTAGTGACCACTTTTTGTACCGATACGCCCTAATCGCATCGATATGCCCTATTCAAAAAGGCTAATTTTATGAATCTCGTATCGATACGCCATCACCCGTATCAGCACGTCAGACCTAAAATGATAAAATTTTGCTGGTTTTTATTCGATTTACCCAATCAGATGTTATTCGAATTTTATCAAACTTTACTAACAAACCTTAAAAATAATAATTATAATCGCATATCAAATTTTAGAACATTCTGAATCCGTTTACTAAGATTTTACCAATTGGGGTTTTTAAGCTCATTTTAACCGTTTTAACCGTTTCCAAACATACCATTCACCACATGCATTATCTAGGCTCTTTTAGACTTATACAAACATATCAAAATAGGCTATTTAGACATGTTTATATCTTATGCCACCTTAATAGGAGTTCGGAAACAAAAGTAAACATACATATAGCTTGCGGAAGTGACTTGCAACCGGGAGATTACACGATCGTAGCTCGGAAGATCTCAAGGTCCTGAAATGCATGAGACACACATATGTTAGGCTTATATAGTCTAGTGAGGTAGTCATCAACACGTAAACAATAACATTTAACATATAATGCATGCTATGAACATGAGTTGCATAGTGACATGCTTAATTATCTTATTCACATACTTTTAATCACAAAGTCTCATGCTTAATAAATTATCACAATTTTACATAATTCAAACAAAGATGATACACATATCAAATCCATTGAACAACGTAACAAATGGATACACGGATTCCTCTTTTTCACCAACATATATAACGGATAGTAGGTCGTAGCCTTGAGCCGTAGCTCTGAATAAATCCCTTACACAATCCATCCTTATTTCCCCCATATATAGACCGTAGCCACGGACCGTAGTCCACCCTTACTTATACGAGCTCAAATAACCCTATGACATGCTAATTGTATCCAAAATTCACAATGTCCAAGGTTTGCATATTTCATTGTATTCTTACCATAGTGCCCGTAGGCCATAACATGTCGAAAATAGAATTGAGCCTTAGCTCCAGATTTCATAACATAACTTAAACATACCGGGCTTCATATATTATAGCATATCGTGTTCATATCAAACTTTCACATGTATGACATCTTCAAATAATACTTTTGAACTTATCATGTTTACCATTGGCATCCACACAAGCTTGCTCTATTGAGCCTTTAGCAAAATGCACACAAACATCATAATCACAAATCAAATGTAATGGGACGGCGCCTAGCCTATCCCTTGACACGACTACACTCACCTTGATTACAAAGCTCTTGGATTACAACTCCTTGTTACCTAGCTTTCGTTGGAGATGGCGAGGGGTCCTTCTCCACCACTTGAGCTAGCACAAGGTTAGGGATTGTATTAGAATTCGAACTAAGGATTTGAAATTGTATTTCAAGCTTACGACAACATCGGATTGACAAAATTAACTCTTTAATCCATGGGCTTCTATTTGAACATTAGAACCCTAATCTTGCAATTAAACCTCAATAAAAGATGGAATCACTAAACCGATATAGGGGTTTTACTCACTGAATCGTGAGCTTTCCAATGGTATATCAAACTTGAATGAAGGTAGAAGATTGCACCGAGGTGCTTGCTTAGCTCAAGGTAGAAGATGAAGATGGTGGTGCTTGCTTTAGTGAAGAACAAATGATGAATTTTGGCTTGCCGGAAGGTTTACAATTGAAAAGAATGAAAGCTTCTATTGATTTTTATCTATTGTTTGGGGAAATCATTGTTCACCTCCCAAGGGTCCAATAGAATGCTTTCCTCCAAGAAAGGGTAAGCTTATTTAATTATTTCCATCATTTCCCATCCCCTTTGACATTCCAAGGCAAGTGGTGGCTGCATACCACCCCTTTTCTGAAGCAAATCACGTGGGGAGGCAAGCTAAGAGGTGAGTAAGCACTTTGCTTACTTCTCTTTCAATTTTGACTTCGAACATATTCAAAACAGGGGACCGTACTGATACGCTCGTGGTCGTACCGATACGTCTAGGCTAAAAGCAGGTAAGTTAGTTATTGGCAGTTGGACCGTATCGATACGCCTAGCTCAAAATTTATATTTTTGGCTTGAATTTCATGCAAGGAAGTTCATCCAATCAAATAGGGCCAAAATATAACTTCATTAAACATGAGGGGTACAGAGGTCAATTGTTACAACATTTATCACATCGGATTCAAAATTTCCGATCACCGAAACCTACTTCCGACTAGGCCGATTTTCAGGATGTGACACCGCCACTCCGTATCCTAGCACCCTCTATTCGCAATCCGTTACTGGTGACAATTTTTGCCTCCAAAACTAAAATAGAGAACCCGTCCATTCTTCTATTATTTCCATAATCAATCGCCTGGGCTATACCACCCTTAGTCTTGAATTTGACAAAAGCAAAGGTAGTTAGCTTCATCTTTTTTTTTCCTGTTCAAATATGCGATATAAACGTCGCATATCTCTCCATACATGTTGAACGCTTCTCTTAGAGCCGCCCTGTGGATTCTTTTGCTTACTCTATCTACGAACATCGTGAAGCAATCGTCCGCTTGTTTTTTCTCAACGTTCGCTCGTCTCCTCCCAGCCATGTTTAAAAAACTCAATATTTTCTCAGCGTCTGCTCATCTCCTCACCATTATTTCTAACTATTCACAAAATCGACTCCTCACCGTTACAATGAATCTCCAACGCTCAAGCTAGAGGACCTCGAGTGCACCTTTCGGATGCTTGAAAGTGCAGATTGTCGTTGGTTGGAATGGGACTTTGAGGAGAAGGAGGTTTGGAGTATTCATGAATCTGCAAATGACAATAAAGCGTCGGGAGCAGATGGATTCAACCTTGGGATCTTCAAAAGGTATTGGTCGAGCCTAAAAACTGATGTTATGAATTTTTTGCAAGATGGGAAGGTAGGAAGTGGGATTTTAACTTCAACCACTCATTCATTTCTTTAATTCCGAAAGTGGAATCCCCTACCTTGATCGAGGACTTTCGGCCTATAAGCCTAGTTGGAGGGGTTTACAAAATCTTGTCCAAATTGTTGGCTAATCGTCTGTCTCAACTTATGGGCAAGATAATTAGTGAGCATCAGTTTGCATTTACCAAAGGAAGGTAGATTCTGGATTGCGTACTTGTTGCAAACGAAGTAATTGACAGTGCTAGAAGATCAGGTGAAGCTGGGATTGTTTTTAAAGCAGATTTTCGCAAGGCGTATGACACGGTTGACTGGATATTTCTCGATCTTATGCCAAGAAAAATGGGTTTTGGCAAAAAATGACGAGAGTGGATACATTCATGCATCTCATCAACTACTATATCCGTACTTGTTAACGGTTCCCCAATAAGCAAATTTTTAATCAAAAGGGGTTTGAGGCAAGGGTGTCCGCTTTTACCTCTCCTCTTTAATATAGTGGCGGAAGGGCTGAGCGCTATTCTGATAAAGGCGCCGGACATGGGTCTGTTTGAAGGTATTAGAGTTGGTCCGGAAAACTTTAGGATTTCACATCTTCAATTTGTGGATGACCTAATAGTTTTCTGCGGTAACAATGTCTCTCAAGTGTGCAATGTTAAGAGAATTCTTAGATAATTCGAATTAGCTTCAGGCCTGAAACTGAACATGAAAAAATCAACGGTATTCGGAAATTAATATTGAAGAATCCTTGGTCGGTGCTTGGGCGGAGAATCTTCAGCGTGAAATTGGGAAGTTGCCCTCGGCTTATTTGGTTTTACCGCTGGGATGTTCAAAAAATTCTTCTGCACTTTGGAAGCCGTTGGTGGAAAAGATCCGAAGAAAGCTGGGCCCTTGGAAAGCAAATCTTCTGTCCTTTGGGGGGTAGAGTCACATTGGCTAAATCCGTTTTGGCGAACCTACCAATATTTTTCTTGTCCTTGTTTAAAATGCCAACATCTATTTTTTCGGACATCAACAGAATTATTTCTAGATTTATATGGGGATCTTTGGATGAAAGAAAAACCCATTGGGTTTGTTGGGAAGTCCTGTGCTTGCCTAAGCAATACGGTGGCCTAGGGTTGGTCGATTTCAAAGTAAAAAATAGAGCACTCCTTTACAAATGGCTATGACGTTATGGTTCGGAACGTGATAGCCTATGGTGAGGAATATTAAACGCAAAATATGAACGAGGGGCAAATAATATACTTCCGGAGAATGTCTCTAATCGAAACATATGTTGGATTTAAAGGGATATTGTCAGTCCTTTGGTTCTTTCAAATGCAAACAGTGACCCTTTTATTTTTAACATTCATTTGTAGGTTGGGGATGGCAAATCCTTGGACTTTTGGACAGCCAAGTGGGTGCATAACTCATGTCTTAGAGATAGTTTTTCGAGAATATTTGCACTTGCAGTTAAGAAGGTTGGGAAAATTGTTGAATTTGATGTTTGGGAAGGCTCAGAGTGGCGTTGGGAGATACCCCTACGTCGGCCTCTCTTTGATTGGGAGCTAGAGGTGTGGGAGGCATTTTTGGGGACACTAAAGCAATTTAGATTGGGAAAATTGCCTTCGGACAGCCTTAGATGGGTGAAAGCGTCATCCGGATGCTATTCATCAAAGGAGTTGTGCTTGTTGATTGGAGCTAGCAATCGAGAAAATGAAGGCTTGTGGAATCATGTCTGGTCAGGAGTCGCACCAAGCAATGTGGAGTGTTAATCTAGATGGGAATTTGCTATGTTGTTTTTGTAAAAAAGAAGAGGAATCCATTACGCATCTGTTCCTTTCATGCAGTTTCGTTTGGGTCATTTGGTGTCGATGGTGCAGGCTTTGGGATGTTCATATAGTAGCCCCTGGAAGTTGTGAGTCCTTCCTCTTATACTGGCTAAGCTGTTGTCCTTATCCGAGAATTTTCCCGCTTTGGAAGATGGCATTTTTTGCGATAACTTGGTCAATCTGGCTATACAGGAATGAGGCAGCGTTTTCAGGTAAGGCTATTGATGCAAAACAACTCTTTGAGTTAATTTTGTTAAGAATTGGTTGGTGGTTTAGAGCAAAGTGGCCTGAGTCGCTCTTGTCGATAAGTGAGTTTATGGCTAATCCCTCTCTGTGGTCCTTGCCAAAAGCGGTGAATAAACAAACTGCGGTAGATGCTTGGTCGGCACCCTTATGGGGTGTAGTAAAATTCAACACCGATGGCACGGTTTCGGGGAGTTCCGACCCTGCCAGAATTGGTGGTTCGCTGAGAAACTTCAAACATGAAACTCTCATCGAGTTCTCGAAATCTATTGGGATGGCTGATCCTGCTTCAGCTGAGCTGCTTGCTGTCAAGGAGGCTTTGTCACTATTAGTCGGGTCAAAATGGGTGAATGCAGCGTTTCTAGTAATTGAATCGGACTGCAGCAATATAGTGTCTTGGATCAACAATCCTGGTGCTTCGCCACAAGTGTTTAGAGAATTGGTGGATGTTTGCCTTGGCTTAGGGAAATCCTGTAATTGGAAGATCTCACTGGTTGGTAGAGATTGCAATAATGTGTCCGATAGATTAGCTAAAGCTGGGATCAATAGAAAGGAAGACCTTTCAAGGGTCTATGACATCAATAGCATATAATGGGAGGTACTGGTTCATTCCAAGGGTAGACAACTGTGGGCTTTATGGAATTGGTGTTGAAAGAATGTTGGACAGAATGTATTGGGTAAGTAATAACTGGTAATGTTTCTATGAGTGCTTCTCGGCCAGCTTTGCCAATTCTTGGGTGTTGTGGTTTGATACCCCCAGGGATGCTTTTGGAGTAAGCTCTATGTATGCTGGTGTACGATTGTTGTGGTAATGTAATGGCATGACATGGTGTATTCTTTTTTCTTCTATTTAGTTTTAGGGAGGTTTTTTAACGAGATACATGCTCGTGTATTGTATTGTATGATTTTCATATATAAAATCATGCAATTTTACTTTTTCAAAAAAAAAAAAAAGTTTATCTCGCTAAATTCCCATTTACAGATCAACAAGATATAATAGTATTTGAAAAACAAAGAATTTCCCAAAAATATTTTTTTATCGAAAACCTTTACTCCACCTTCATGTTCAATTGTTCATCAACAAGATGAACAAAACAACGAAATAAAGCTTCCTACTAGAGGACATTTCTTCGAGGGACGACATTAGTATTTCTTATTTTAAAGGAAATGGCTTGCCTAGAGCTGCGTAATTGAGCAGAAAAAGGATGAAAGCGTTGTTCAATCCAAATTTTAAATTTGTGTTAAAATATGTTTAATAGCACGTTGAATCTATAAGAATTTTAATATTTATAAAAATTATTAAAAAATTTAATAATATATAACAATATGTCGTATCTATTTTAAAATTTTCCCGCAAAATATTGATGTCAGACTTACATCATAATTGTGTAGATTTGTACACATCTTCATCGGCTTGACATTTGAGTTTAAGCATTAAATTGTTAATAATTTTAGGACGAATACATCAATATTTTAAAAGTTATAATATATGTTAACAATTTTTAGAATATGTAATTAAAGTTTTTAGTTAACATATTCTTTTTCTTAGGTTGTCGGTTCAAGATTCAGTTGGAGAAATTTTTTTCCTTAGATAAAAATTGTTAAAAAAATGATAATATATAAATTACAAATTTCTAATGTTTCTATAAATATATCTTTAAAAAATTATAACTATAAAAATACTTAAAATATGATTAATAGTAGTAGTATGGTAGGAACTTATGAAATTTTAAGATTTTAAGTTTGAGTCATACATTGTATCATAGGTGAATCTAGAATATTTTAATGGCCATAAGTAAATCATAAAATTTTGGGTACAAAATGCAATTTCACTTTGAAATAATTTAAAAATTGTTATTTTTAAAGGGACTTTAAATTATATTTTTGAATTTTGAAGGGTCGAAATAGAATTTTACCTTTGTATTAATTCAAAAATTTTTTTTTTTGAAGTGACTTGAAAACTGTTTTCCTAATTTTGTGGGAGGACAATGCCATTACACTTTTTTAATTGAAATCAGTTAGATTTATTAAACAAGATATATCTAAAATACGGACATATTTATATAACTATTAAAATAAAAAATTAGTGTATCGAGATTATAACATGATCATATAAGAAAATGATAAAAATTCAACTCAGAGACTCAAAAAAAAAGATAGATACAAACATCATCAAAGATCGATGATGTAAAACTATAAACAAACAACATAAAAATATATATTAGAATAAGGCACGTCGACAACACGCTCATTATAACAACTCAATCGCAAACAGAAAGAAATGATGATTGTGAGCTCGTATCCAAACTCAGTTCGAGGTACAAAATAAAGAGATCAACAGGATAACCAAAGGAACGCTATCTTGATCAGTCTTGGCGAAGTCAAATTCAACCATGATAAAAAATTAAATAAAAGAACAATCAAACGACTGATAAAAGAAGAAAAAAAAACGTGCCAAAAGGCGAAGAAAAACATACCAAAAAGGATATGTTCAAGTATATTATAATCTATATTTGGTATATTTCGATAGTTAATTAGATCATATAATAATTAATTATGATTAAAATTATATTTATCGTGACCGTGTTTGTAACTCCTATAAAATAATAAAATAGAGGATAAAATACAAGTACATAAACTATTATTAAATTGATTTACCCTAATTAAATATTGTAGTTGCATTAATTGATTTCCAACCACCCTCTCACAGTCTTCCAAATTGAAAGTAACACCTCCTTGGAATAAGTTTGGCCGCTTCTTATATTCATTGGAACACGGTTTAACTACACAATTGACTAATTCCATAATTTACAAATAAAAAATGTTATATACACTAAATCATATAATATTTATATTTAAACAAAAAAAAATTAAATACTTATAAAAGAGCAGGCCTCCTTGTTAGTGCTAAAACCAGGGGCCTTCAGAAATGGATGTTAAGTCTTTTCCGCTTGTTTTCCTGTTGATAAACGCGGTTATGTTGTCGGAGCTTAATCTCACGGTTCAGGCAGCCGAATCTGAACCCGAATCACCGTCGGATTCGACTCGTTTTCATGATTTCTCGAATGAGTTGAAAGTTTTGTCTAGGAGGAGTCGGCGAAAATCTCCACCACCTCCTAGGATTAATCCTCCTATTCACTTCAAAAGCCCTCCTCCATCTCCTCGACCTCCGCCACCACCTCCACGGTCACCGCCACCTCCATGTCTGTGGGAACCGCCTCCGGGATTTTGATATGATGTTTGTTTCAATGTTAAGTGTGTATAGTTGATGAAGCTTTCGTATTATGGCCCCCTTTTTTTTTTTTCTTTCTATATGATCAGCTCTTGTTTGTAAGTTTATGAAACTTTGAAACATAATAATAACGACGAGTACAATGATTACTAGATATAATGTAACGGGCTGTAAACACTTATATTTGACCCATTTTATCAATAATATTTTCAGAGTTCTTTCTCTCTGTTTTGTTTAACTCTAAGAAAACTTTTATCCCAAATGTAACTGCCGTTCATCATCGCCGGTCACCGATGCCGGAGTTCTCACACTAGATATAAGGTTGATATTTTTATTCAATGCATTAATATTTTTTTCTAAAATAATCTAAGCAGTTACATATATTTGTGTCGATAAAAATAAGGTTTATTATGAAATTGATACATGAATCTGGTAATTTTCTTAAAATGGAATACTATATTATTAATATCATAAATTATAACATAATTAAATTAATTCTATTTAAATATATTAAGTGAACTCAACAAGTGTCTCCGGAGAAGTAGATGATGTTCATTTTAGGAGACATTAGTTCAAATTGTTTTGTCTACAAGGTATATGTGCATTGTCAATGGGTTGAGAATATATATAAACAGATACTACATTATAATCACCTTTAAACCATTCAAAAATAAATATATTAAGTATATTATAATTTTTATACTATATTTTTAATTTCATAAAATAAGATATTATAAAGAATAGAAATCATATGCCCTTTTTCGATGCACTATATATGCCCCACACTAAAAAACTAGATTTAGGGTTAGTGCTTAGGAAATTAGGGGTAAGATATATTTTTAAGGTTTATGATTTAAAATTTAGTGTTAAAACTTAGAATTTAATTTTTTAATATTGGGACATTAAAAGAGACATCGAAAATGAACATATGATTTTTGTTCCATTATAAAAGTTAATTGTATTATAGCCATTGCAAAGTATTTTGTCTGGTTCTTTTAAATTTCTTAGTTAAGGTAAAATAAAACTTAACTAGAAAACTATTTTTAACTCATTTCAAATTGTTCAAACATATTTTAAACTGTTTTTTAATAAAGTAAAATATCATTTATCTTATTTTTCTCAAACCATCTATGATACTTTTAGCCAATACGAAGGTTATAAATATTAGGCAAAATAACAAAAGATGCTCTAATATTTGTATATTTTGTCATTTGATCTTTTATTTTTTTTTAGAACAGACAATTCCCTAACGTTTTAATTTAGTCTAAATATGCCCCTGCTGAATGAAAATTGACGGTCAACGGCTGATTCTAACTGAACTTGTCACGCGTTAAGATTTGCTGACGTGGCATATGACAAATGGTAAAATATTTGCCATGTCAGATTTTTAAAATATTTATTTTGTTATACCCTTCTTTATGGTGACACATGACTGACTATCATGTTGACACGTGGCCGAACCAGATGGTGATACATGGTGAATATGATGTTGACACGTGGCAAATATGATGCTAACACGTCAGCAGATCTTAACACGTGGCAAGTCCAATTAACATCGGCCGTTAACAATCAATTGACTGGCAGTTTCCATCTAACAGGGCATATTTGGACAAAATTGAAACGTTGGGGGTTGTTTGCTCCAAAAAAAAGAACAGGAGGCCAAATGACAAAACATGCAAACGTTGAGAGCATTTTTTGTCATTTTGCCTAAATATTAATCTCTCAGTCATTCTAAAAGACATAAAAAATAAGAATCTCTATTTGCGTGGGAATAAGCGTGATTGGTGGTTGTCGATTTCATATTTCGTCTGATTGGTATTTTGACAATAATCTAGGGACTTTTCCTATAATATACTGTAGAGATTTTTTTAGTGTAAAGATGAAATGTTTAATCTAACCGATGCAACGCTTATATATTTCTTTAAATTTACCTTTTTTTATTTTTTAGATGTTTTAAAACTTCTAATAAATTATATTTTTATTTATTAATAAAGTTTTCTGAATGATGCGTAGAAAATGAAAATTTCAAAAGGATTGCTTAACAAATTAGAAAGGTAAATGAGTTAAAAAAATGTAGCTGTAATTGTCTGTAACTCTCTCTTGAGAGTTACCGACAGTCAGGTAAGCATTTCCCAAAATAGTTCGTGCACAGTAGAGTTTTGTAAATAAAAAGTTGGTGTGGTTTTATTTGGGATATTAGCAATCAATAATGGACTAAAAGTGACAGACACTTTTAAAAATTTAAAATTTATATATAATTTAAATTATTTTAAAAAATATTTATTTTTATTAAAAAATATTTTTACTCTCCAAAATTTTTATAAATTTATATTTTAAAATTTTATAAATTCGTCTCTTAACATAAAATCTTACTTCTATTTCGTAACAACACTAATTGACTAAACTTTGGACAAAAGCTTTAAGATTGTTAATTTGGGGTAGGTAGGCAGGCAAGCACTTGGTACTAGTTGGTAGTTGGTAATAAACTTCTCGGGAGTTGAGACAAATTCAGTCGCCAAGTTTGAAATCTCCCCATTTAGTCCACACATGCGCTCGACTTTGGTCCCCTAATTTACACATTTTCACTGCAAGGTGTCAATATAAAGGATAAGGTTGTAAATAAGACGAGACATATAGCGAGTTACTCAAGTTGTACTTGTTCAAAGCTCGGTTAAAACTCAACTTGATTGAACTCGACTCAAGCTTGAACTCGGCTCAAGTTCTTAATGAGCCGAGCTGAGCTACTTGATACCCGACTCGAAAAGCTCGTAAGCAACTCGAAAATATAATATACTATTTTTTATTTTTTAAAATTTAAAATCTAAATTCTTAAACCTAAACCCCTAAAATATAAACCCTAAACATAAGTCTAAACCCTAAAATCTAAATCCTAAATTCTAAACCCAACAACCTAAACCCTAAAATTAACAAACTTGAGTTTACACAACTTTTGTATTAAAGTTTTTTTTCCTAATAGGGCTTTAAATGAGACGCAATAGATCGCGAGCTACTCGAGTTCGACACGGTCAAAATCGGTCAACACTTGACTCGATTGGGCTTGAATTAAGCTCGAACTTGACTCGAGTTCTTAACGAGCCGAGTCGAACTCAGATTTCTCAAGCTTGTTAAAAATTACTCAAGCTCGAACTCGACTCAAAATCTTAACGAGCTGAGTCGAACTCAGCACTACTCGAGCTCGACTCGGTTCGTTTACAACCCTAATAAAGGATACTGATTCCTAAGAAATTCATATTTTTCTCTCAAAGTCTTGAATTTATATAACAAAGTTTGTATTTATTGATTTGTATGTGGTTTAAAAAATATGAGCTTGATGATGGTTGGTAATTAATTTTATTTTAGTTTCTTTTATATAAGTACATGTTATAAATTATTAATGAATCTTTATTTTTTATATTTATTGATATTGGTATTCGATGATGAGATGCTTTTAGTTATATTATGAAAATATTATCATTTAATTATTGGTTTAAAAAATTTATATATAAAATAAACCCTTCTATTGTATCTAAAAATTAAGTAAACTTAAGAATCCAACATGTGGTCTCAGTGAGAAGAGTATGATGTTCATCCTAAGAGATTAAAGTTCAAATCGTTTTGTATGCATACTATGTGTATTGTCAAGGGGTTAAGACTAGGAATATATATGAATAATGAACAAATACTACAAAAAATTTAAATAAACATATTAATAACCTCTAGAACATGCCGTTAAAAGCTCAATTATAGATTTATCCTAATTTTTTATATAAAGAATCATCTAATCCGTGATTCAAAACAGAACTTCACTTAATTTTCGGGTTCAATTAATCTATTATACCTATGAGCCCTTTTTTATCATGAAAATTGGCTGGATTCCACAAGTTGATCCTTAAAAGTCTTCAAAAGAGCAGGTCTCCTTGTTAGTGTTAAACTTAAAACCAGGGGCTTTCGGCTTTCCCAGAAAAATAAAACTCAGGGGCCTTCACAAATGGATGTCAAGTCCTTCATGCTTGTTTTCCTGTTGATAAATGTCGTCACGTTTTCGCAGCTTTATCTCGCAGTTAAGGCGGCTGAATCTGTTCCCGTACCACCGTCGGATTCGATTCATTTTCACGGTATCTCGAATGAGTTGAAAGTTTTGTCTAGGAGGACTCGGCGATTAACTCCACCGTCACCCAAGATTAATGCTCCTGTTCAGTACAAACCTCCTCGACCTCCGCCGCCGCCACCACCTCCATGTCTGTGGCAACCACCTATGTGAGTTTGATACATAAGATGCATGTTTCCTATCATATCATGAGCTTTGTTTGTAAGTTCGTAAGACTTTTGAATAGAATGCTGCTGCAGGTGATGATAATGTATTAAATATAATATATTTGTATTTCAATGTATTGAATGATGTTTAATAGAGCAATTAAAACACCCATTAGTAAGTTCATAAATATTTATATATAAAAATAAGAAAGTTTTTTTAACAAATTAGCTTAGCATAATTAGTTTACCAATGAGACTAGTGTTTCAAGCTCCGGTGATGGATACTAAACCAGTGTCCTTCCAACGGCGACCACCGGCACAAGTTCTTCTTCGTGTCTAGACGAAAACTTATCGCAAGTCACAACCGCCACCTCCTCGCTGCAGTATTCGTCCTCATCATTGTTGATGCAAAAATTGTTGCGAACGCATATGCATTGCTGTAGTCCAACCAGGTACGGACGAAAAATTTTAAGTAAGGATATCAGTGGGGCAGATTTTGTAGGGATTCACCCTACTTCGCATTTAATTGAGCAGAGATAGTTATAAATTTTACGGGTTGTGAGGCGGGGTGAAGATAAAAATTAGATTCGCCCTGGATGGTGTGGAAGGGGTGAATATGCCTTTGTACCCGCATCATCCCCACCCGCTCCGCATCATCCCCACCCGCTCAACAGATATTATAACATGTTATTATAGATATTATTAAAAATATAATATCAGCTTGAATCATAGTCAAATTTAAGGTAATTCATATTGATTTGTCTTGGGATATTAATGAAAAGTTCAATATATATATATATATATATATGAATGACTCTACAATAAACGCCATTAACTATTTTAATTATTTTTAAAATCATGAGGACCGAAAGCGTTATTATCCCTTTTTAGAATAAAATCTAAAAAAATAATTTTTATATTATATTTTTAGATTTTTTTATTTTTTGAGTAAAGTACGCAAATAGTAACTGAGTTTCGATAAATTATTCAATTTAGTAATTAAACTTTCATTTGCTTCAATGTTACCACTGAACTTTTAGTTTTGCTCCAAATTGGTCGTTGACTTGTTAACAACCGTTAAAAGAGAGATGTAGCAGTTAAAATACTTTGTATAATAACTTATTTAGTCCTCCACATTTGCACATTCAAACAATTTAGTCTTAATTCAAAAAAATAATAAATTTAACTCTTATTATTTACATATTATTTCAATTTGGCCATATTTTAATAAAAATAATTTAACCCTAAAACTAAACCTTAAAATTCTTAAACCCCTGACCTATAAACCCCAAACCCTAAACTATTCAAAAAAAAAGGGGCTTCATCCAATAATCCTACCTTTTCGTATCCATCAATTAGGGAGTTGTATGTAACAACATCCGGAGTTAGATCAATCTCCTGAAACGAGCATGGAGAATTTCTTTTCTGACCTAACAAGTTGAGTGGCAACTCGTCTCCCGGGATTCAAGTTTGGATCTGGCAACTAGCGTAACAAAAAAATATGTTCCGAGCAAAAAAAAAAAACTTAAAACTGATAGTCCATGAGTTCAGGTCCAATCGTCAACTTGGTCGAGAGAAAAAAATGTTACAAATGATTCATCTTCATTAAGTGTAGTAAGGTAGCCAGCCAGGCATTTATCGAAATAATCAGCAAGTTGAGGGACTAAATTGCAAAAGTAAAAAATTTAATTTAAAAATATAAATCGAAGCTAAATAGGTATTCTATAGTCGTTTATGAGCATGTGATTCAAATTTGGTCAAAAATTGACTTAAACGAATGTAGGATTGAAGAAATGAGGAAATCATACAAAGTTAAGGAGCAGAATTGAAAAATATATATATATGAAATTTATTTTCAAAAATATGAATTAAAGCTAAATAAGTATTCTACATTGGTTTAAGAATATGTGGTTCAATTTTGGTAAAA
This sequence comes from Hibiscus mutabilis, assembly GCA_019671005.1. Lineage (NCBI taxonomy): Eukaryota > Viridiplantae > Streptophyta > Magnoliopsida > Malvales > Malvaceae > Hibiscus > Hibiscus mutabilis. Next base: position 65,176,211 of record CM033719.1, read on the forward strand.
AAATGAACTTAAAATGGAGGAATTGAAGAAAAATGAAACCATGGACTAAATCGTAAAACTGTAAAATTTAGTTTTTTTGATTTTTTGAGTTAGGAAATTTCAACTCGACTCGAATTTAATTTTTTTTAGTTACTCGAGTTGACATGAATAACTCGAACAACTTGAATAATTTGACTCGAATAACACAAAATAAAAAAATAATAATTTTTTTAAATCGAGTGGAGTTTTGCTCACAGTGACTTTAGATTTCCCAGATTTTGTTTGAAGAAACGATCCCATTTTCATCCATACCGAGACTGTTTAGTTTCTTTCTTCCAATGTTTGAATGTCAGTTCCCCTTTGATAAAAAAAATAACAAAGAAAGCAAATGATGTGCAATGCAAGCACCCAGTAGAAACAGACAAAAAAACCCAGAAAAGCAAGCATGTGGACAGTGGGGTTTAAGCACAATTTTTATTTTATTTTTAATACGCCGGCGATTTAGCCCCTGCCGGCGGGGATGAAAATGTGGCTGAAGTTTTTGGTTTCTGTTGAAACCGTGAATAGGAGTGGGGGAGTTTTCTTTCCTTTTACTTTTCAGATTGAAAATGGATAAAATAAAATGAGTTTTGATTTTCTTTATTTTGCTTAAATTCGTGGTTTAACACATTGTTTTTTTTAGAGGTTTAATCGCGCAGTGGCCATTTCTATTTTTAACATTATCGTGACGTAGGCAGGGATTAAATCACTGGCGGCAGAAACGAAGCGGCGGCTATGTTTTTTTTAGTTAGGGAAGACAAGATAATTAGGTTATATGTTAGATAAAAATTGTACCTATATAATAATTTTTTCTAATAAAATTTAAATTAAAATAGACGTAGTTATTATAATAACAAAATTTTATTAGTTTTGAATTAAAAAAAGATTTTTTGAAAAAATAATATAAAAATATTGTGAATAAAATAAAAAAGAACAAGAATAAAAGAATAAAGAGATGAGAGAAAGAAGGAGATTTGTATTTATTCTGAATATTCAACTGTGTACAATGTCTTCATCAAATCATCTATTTATAGGTATAAGTACATAATACATTAAACTTTAATTAAAGAAGATAATATTTCTACTGATAAAGTAAATCAAATCTCCTAAATAATGTTCTTATCGTGATAAGAAGATAATATTTCTACTGATAAAGTAAATCAAATCTCCTAGATAACGTTCTTATCGTGATAGACATCCACATAGATAAATATTCATAACACTCCACTTAGATGTCTATGAAGATAATGTGCCTCATTAAAACCTTACGAAGATAAAAACCCAATGGGAAAAAATTCTTTAGTGAAGGAAAAAGAATACACACATCTTTGATATGCATAACATGTTGCCTCATTAAAAATCTTACCAGTAAAACTCATTGGGACAAAACATTGGTTAAGGGAAAAAGAGTACAACATGTATTTACTCTCACTCATAAAAACATCACATAAGATCATTGAATTTTCATAATTCAATCTTGAATACTATTTTCTGAAGACTGTGAGGGATAAAATTTTGGAGTAATATGTTTCATTTTATCATCTTTGATGTATCCACCTTTCGATTAATATAAAATTTGCATTATCTCCACACAAGATAGCTTATATCTTATCTTGTAGCTGAATATGTTAGATCAATGGTCTTAGCCAAACACATTTTTGGCTTGCCTCGTGCATAACAATTATTGCTACATGGTTTGATGAGACATTGAGTAATGTTTGAAGATCTGAAGGTAATAATCTTTGCAGCATTTAGATGATATTTTTAGACCAACTAATATATGGTGCTTCCAGACCAAATATTCATTTATCTTTCTTTCAAAAATAAATTTAGTCACATTTAACAACCTTTTAGTCATTAGGATACTCAATAGATATGCTTTATCAATATTGAATCTTCTTTAAGATTCTTTCAGCTTATGTCCATTCATAGACAAAAATGCATATTTAAGTAGTCGATCTTTAGGTCGAGACAAAATCTTATCTCAAGTTTTTTTTCTCAAATACTTTAATTAAATGCTTTGAAAGCTCTTCATGATTTTCCAATTTGAAGCTCTTCATGAGTTCTAATGATATTTAATTATCATAATGAATCTTGATCTAAGTTCCTTTATAAAATGCATAAAAATATGATTATTCTTATAGTATTTTCTCATTAAGGCGATTATACCAAATGCTCCAAAATATAAATATTCAAGGGGACATATCTAAATAAATTTCCTCAAAAATTTCCAAATGCTTCTAGCATTTTAAATCCTTCATAAATTAATTAAAATAATTACACGCATATAAAATATTTCATAACTGTAACACCCTCGACCCGGATGTCACATTTGGGCCTCACGCATCAACCCAACCATTAAAATTTTGACCTAGTTTAGCCCAATCCACAAATCCATTATGAAAATCTATTTAATTACAGTTTAATAAAACATAATAGTATTCGAAAACATATACAGTGGATATCCTTTTAAAATTACATTATAAACATTTGACTCGATCATTTGAAAATCGAAATACAATTTACAATATACAATAGGTTCCTACGAATACATAGCCCAAGGAACTAAATACTGTACTCTGAAGAGACGAGGCGCCGAAATCTGTCACTGACGGTGCTCCCTCAAGTAGACAAGCCAAACCTACAAACCTGCGAAAGGGAAACAACAATTCCCAACGCTGAGCTAACAAAGCTCAGTGGATACACCACCACTCAACCATGCTTCATGCAAATCATAAATAAGAACAATGCTATAGATATGATATCATGGCAAGATAACAAGGGCGCTACCACTAGCTGCCTAAACACACGCAAACCTCATAACAATCATCAATCATGGCACATAAGGCCTAACCAAGCCCGAGATCTCTACAGATCACCAAGGCACCATAATATCAACAATCAATAACACAACTCTAGAGTGAGGCCGGGTCACAAAGCATCGGTACATACACTCCGGGAGAGTCCGGGTTACGTAGCATCAGATCATACACCCTGGGTGGGGCTGAGTCACATAACATTGGATCATACACCCTTGCTCGGAATCATCCATTGAACATCTACTCTCTGGGTGAGGCCGGGTCACCTAGCATTAGAACATAGACCCATACTCGAAATGTTCCCTCGAGTGTCTTCGAATGAGGCCCAAGTCACATAGCATCGGTAACCTCCATTCGGCATCTCAAACCGTGGTATTGCAACACTCTTCACTGGGTATCCGGATCTCACCAAACAAGGACTCATATCCACACAAGTGCCCATACATGGCACAACTACATATGATTTACCGAGGACCCATATAAGTGTCATACCTGGCACACAACGTCATACAACCCACCACGGGTCCTTGTTGTTGCTATTACAGCCAATCAAGCATTACCGAGTTGTTACATTTTATGGAGAAGTATGCAATTAATCCCTTAATTGACTCATTAATCCACATTGTCTTATTGCTCAAGGTAATTCCTCAAATATTTACCAAGTTATTAGCCATTTATTACACGTACAGGTTTAAGTCTCCGTTTCTCAATTTCAATATTCATTTTATACCTTAAGAGACCACCATGGCCCTTTGTCTCGAATTATGGAACCCCTGAACGTAAACTTGAATTTCTTGGGCGGATTACCCAGCGATTACTGGTACTCTTATGTGGGTATCGGTACTTCCCTATGGGTACCGGTACTCCTCTATGGGTACCGATACTCAAATTAGGTTCGAAAGAAAAGTTGAATAGCCCGTAACGATACGTTTCCCCGTGTATCGGTACCCTAGTACCGGTACGCTTACCATCATACCGATCCTAACCTCAATAGAATAGTGGTACCAGTACACACCTTTTTGTACCGGTACGCCAACTAGCTACTGGAATTTCAAACACAACATGGGTACCGATACGTGAGAATCCGTACCGGTACGCCCTGCATAAAAATTGATCATTTTCTAAGGAGCAGTACCGGTACCCTTACCCCCCCGTATTGGTACTCGAACCCAAAACTCCGAGTTTAGAGTTCAAAAATCTCATCTTTAAACCCCAAATCAAAATAGTAAACCTCCAAACTCAACCTACAATTTATGGAAGATGTTTAGGGTCAATTTCTACCAATTTTAAGCCTTATTAACTTCAAATCTTGAAATTACCATTAAAGAGCAACCAAGGTTTCATCTCAACCAAAACACCATAAACATGCAACAATGTCTATTTTTATGATTTCCAAGAAACTATAGGAGTTAGTAGTGTACTAACCTTGAATTTAAGCTGGGAAGAAAGCCTCCAATTACTCAATCCCGTTCTGCCTCTTCAACCTAGTAAAACATCTTCCCCCACCATTCCAAATGAATATTTCCTTGGATGAAAGATCTTGAGATGCTGAGCAAACTTATCTTCTTACCCCAAACGAGATTCTTACTCAAACTCTCAAAGATTTGACCTTGAACTTTGGGTTCTTGGTAAGAAAATGAGAGTAGAAGGGGAAGGGGGACAAGAGGACCAAGATGATCTCATGAGGTCCACTTTTCTGCAGAGAAAAATTAAACACCACCAGCCTCTTGTCATCTATTATGAAATTACCATATTACCCCTCACAATTCCCATCCTAAACCAATCCCAAATCTAACTAAGAAAGTCCAACAACAATGGCAAGCCCAACAATAATGGCAAGCCAACACTTGGCCCAAAGGCGAGGCCCACACCTCGGGTTAACCTGACTCTCGAGGTCTAAAATCTGAGTCGTTACGACTCCCCCTCCTTAAAAAATTTCGTCATCGAAATTTAATCGAGGGAAGGAGATGCAACTGCTGATGATCTAACCATCCTCTCGACCACACATGCCACACAACCCTTGGTTTTCTCCACAATACTTTTATATGCAACACTTTTAACATAAATTCTCAACTCTACACAAGACTCTTCAACGATTCATTCCCAACATCTAGAGCTAACTCATAACGAACCTAAGAGCAAAACGACAACGGATAACTACAACAACACTATCAGACATCACTCCATCGAACTCAGGCCAAAAGGCATCACATCATGACTATCAACCTCTTTACTATTTCTTGCACTTTCAACTCTCAAACTCAACCCTCTTACGCGTTCAAAATGCGACACTTCTTCGAAGGTACATTACCGAGCACTTCTTCAACTATTGACAACATCAGGATTCACGTGTTCAAAAACTAGCGAACTTTATCAATCAAGTTCTACTGCCAAACTATCTGAAAATCAACACCTTCTCCCTCGACTTGGTCAACTAAGACGGAGCTTAACACCTCATTTACTTGAACCCACTACTACAAAAACATATACGAATCCATGATCAACGATTCCACCAGCCGAGCCACTTTGGTTCCAAAAGGAAACTAATACCACAAACAAGATCTACCAGGGATCGAACCCACCAAACTATCCTCAAAGGTCCAAACATCCTCTTCCAAACCAACCACCTAATTCTTACTAACGATTATGCCAAAACTTTAACAAGCCCCCAAAATTTTCAAATAGGTTCTTTTGATAAAATCCATTATAATCCGAGGATCCAATTCTACTCCACCATAACCAAAAGCTCACCTTTCAACTAAGCTATTTAGAGAAACTTTTCACTGATTGCCATGCAGGAAACAATCCACCTTATATCCAATAAAGCAACCCTTAAAACATCAAATTTGAGTTTGTAACAGAACCGACGTGAGCCCAACCATTGTATTAAACCCAATCTTTATCATAATTTCCTTAAAACCTTTAATTTACAAGGCCCAACCTCTAGACGACTTTACAGAATCTCAGAACTCTTCAACATTAACAAGATTATCAACCCTGGGGAATAGGCAATGATCCCCAATCATTATACATCAGCCCACAACAACCAACGCCTATACGTATTGTCATACCAACACACGTACATCCCAATGTGAACCCTTTGGCGATATCGCCCTCACCCCCTCCTCTACCAAGGAGTCCCCACACAAGAGGTTCGGTAGATGTCAGACCACAAGGTTATGAACACTTAATACCGAACTCAACACATCCCTTATCATGGGCACTACTCCACAAATAAGAGGTTGTCTCGTTCGACCCTCGAAGAGCACCTCGATAACCATTTGCACATCCATCGCTCTAAATCGTAGGCTCTCACCCTTACGTCAACTACACGAACTAAGAATGTCTTACAACCTACAAGGTCCTCTTAACTAGCATCACATGAGTACAACACATAAGCTGAGGAGATATGATTTATTCACACACAAAACAGACAAAATAGTTCATTCCAAACCCCAACTTTGAGATTCTTGCTTGGAAACCAAGGCACCCATCGCACTTATGTGACCATCCTATACCAAGGGTAAATCTAACAAGTTTATAAGGACTGCTACTCTAAATCATACACACCACCCATAGTGGAACCTTTACTTACCAACACTTACCAATCCATTAATTTACCAAACCAATATCAACCTCGAGGAAACTTATCACAGAACCTGCTCAATAAAAATCTCTGCCAAGGTAAGAACAAGAAATCAAATTGCCATCAAAAAACTGAAAACCACAATGGGACCCAATCATTTAACACACCCTCGGTAACAAGCTTGTCATTTCTGGCATGAACAACATATTGTCTAACAAAAGCTCGTACGATGAATCTAACTGTAGATCACACCTGACCTCTACCTTGATACTTCGACAACGACCCAATATCACTTCTCGAAGAACCTTGACTATGCCAGAAGAAGGCAACCTCAAAGATTGAACCGGTAGATACTTATCTACGATTAGGCAGCTTTTAACCATATGACCCGATGTTTGGCACTCATAACAAATTCCCCAAGCAAGAAACATACCTCAAGGTGATGTCAACCACAAGGCTCACGAACTGGTAGAAAAGACGCTAGGGTCGAACCCTCAATACTCTCCGTTATAATAGAAGTCGAGAAGCTTCTTACAAACTCTCAATCTAGATTTTTGACCAACCCTCAGTATTTGATCTATAACAACTCTCTTTGATCTCCACTCATCACGAAGAACCTAAAAAGAATCTCATGATGTCTAGGACCCCCACAACACAGCCTGTGGAAATCTTCAAACTAACTCGACGTTGACCCTGAAGTTATTTGAGTATTTTCCCACAATCATCTAACCCTGAAAATGTCTTAAGTGAACCCGCTGTTACGCGTATCTATATGTGGTTCTCTAATCCAAGTCTAAACCTCATACACCCTTACTCTTCGGTAGTAACTAACTTTAAGGTATAACGGCTCAATCGTAGAGAATCTTGTTTATACTCAAATAGTGTCTTAACACTCTGAACCAAATGCTAGAACTGGTCTCTTATCTCACCCAAGCGAACTTCACTGACATACTTCTCTTTGGACTCAACCCAGAAGATATACCTTGTTAGGAATACGAGCTGAGCTCCTAATTCAACAATCTTCCGTCACTCGTACACATTGCCTTTAGGAAGGGAACATTGCAATCAAGACTGCTTCCAAGACTACTTCACAATTACCTCAGAATCCTCTGAGTGTCTTTTAACCACTTATTTGCTCATTCATGTCATTCTTCCCTATACCATTCAATATCCTTTGATTCATAACATTACCTCTCCCATTTGAGAAATATAACTCTCTTTGCGACTTTTCTGGTTGTGTCTCGCGCCACTCAACCAACTAGCCTGAACTGTTTTATGAATGTGATAGTTCATCATTCTCAACCAAGGGTTCGGTTCTCTATGAACCTCAAGCTTCCAACACGACGCTTGACATATCAAGATAGCTCGTCTGAACAAATAACCAATGGCCAAGATCATAACAACTCTCTAAAAAAGATAACTCCATAGAGTCTATTAAACACTCATCCTTGAGCCCTACTCGAGTATTGCCTTGCACAATTTTAATGATGTCCTTTCCACCATTATTGTAATCAGTTTATAACAAGCACACGTCTCTCGAATCTCCAAGCATTCGACTTACTAAGAGTGTACTTGGAATCTCATAACCATCAAGTACCTCACTACATTAAACAGAAACACGTGTCTATCAGCTGTACCACATCCCCACCACATGGTACCCTATCATCAAGGACATTTTTCCATGGTTACTTCTCAAGCGATGAGAGGAGGACACACCCTCAGCTCCTTCATTCCTTCATAAACCCAAGCTTAACGTCTAAGATAACTCCGATCTCAGAAACACCCTCAACGAATCAGCCATCATCATAGCCCTCACGACCGCGATCAAACCTATCTTAATGTCGTAACCAGCGACAGGCGCGAACACAGGGCACAACATCCAGATTTCAGTATTGAAAGAGTACAACTTAGACACACGGGCTCGTATTCACTAGACACATATTCATAACTCCTAACCATCGGGGTTTTTTCCTAGAACCGACTAAGCCCAGGCTCTGATACCACTAAATGTAACACCCTCGACCTGAATGTCACATTTGGGCCTTACGCCTCAACCCAACCATTAAAATTTTGACCTAGTTTAGCCCAATCCATAAATCCATTATGAAAATATATTTAATTACAGTTTAATAAAACATAATAGTATTAAAAAACATATACAATATAGTACCTTTTAAAATTACATTATAAACCTTTGACTCGATCATTTGAAAATCGAAATATAATTTACAATATACAATAGGTTCCTGCGAATACATAGCCCAAGGACCTAAATACTGTACTCTGAAGAGATGAGGCACCAGAATCTGTCACTGATGGTACTCCCCAAGCAGACAAGCCAAACCTACAAGCCTGCGAAGAGAAACAACGATTCTGAACGCTGAGCTAAAAAAGCTCAGTGGATACACCGCCACTCAACGATGCTTCATGCAAATCATAAATAAAAACAATGTTACAGATATGATATCATGGCAAGATAACAAGGGCGCTACCACTAGCCGCCTAAACACATGCAAACCTCATAACAATCATCAATCGTGGCACATAAAGCCCAACCAAGTCCGGGATCTCTACAGATCACCAAGGCACCATAACATCAACAACCAATAATACAACTCTGGAGTGAGGTCGGGTCATAAAGCATCGGTACATACACTCGGGATGAGGCCGGGTCATGTAGCATCGGATTTATACACCGGGTGGGGCTGGGTCACATAGCATCAGATTATACACCCTTGCTCAAAATCATCCATCGAGCATCTACTCTCTGGATGAGGCCGGGTAACCTAGCATCGGAACATACACCTATACTCAGAATGCTCCTTCGAGTATCTTCGAATGAGACCCATGTCACATAGCGTCGGTAACCACTATTTGGCATCTCAAACCGTGGTGTTGCAACACTCTTCACTGGGTATTCGGATCCTAACAAACAAGGAATCATATCCACACAAGTGCCTACACATGGCACAACCACATATGATCTACCGATGATTCATACAAGTTCCCTACCTGGCACACAACGTCATACGACCCACCACGGGTCCCTATTATTGCTATTACAGCCTATCAAGCATTACCGAGTTGTTACATTTTATGGAGAAATATGCAATTAATCCCTTAATTGACTAATTAATCCATATTGTCTTATTGCTCAAGGTAATTCCTCAAATATTTACCAAATTATTAGCCATTTATTACACGTACAGGTTTAAGTCTCCGTTTCTCAATTTCAATATTCATTTTATACCTTAAGAGACCCATAGGGCCTTTTTCTCGAATTATGAAACCCCTAAACGCAAACTTGAATTTCTTGGGCAAATTACCCCGCTAGCATCGATACTCCTATGTGGGTATCAGTACTCCCCTATGGTACCGGTATTCTTCCACGGGTACCGATACTCAAATTAGGTTTGAAAGAAAAGCTGAATAGCTCGTACCGATACGCTCCCCCGCGTATCGGTACCCTAGTACCGGCACGTTTACCATCGTACCAACCCCAACCTCAATGGAACAGTGGTACCAATACACACCCTTGCATACCGGTACGCCAACTAGCTACTAGAATTTCAAACATAGCATGGGTACCGATACATGAGAAGCCGTACCGGTACGCCCTGCATAAAAATCGATCTTTTTTAGGGAGTAGTACCGGTACGCTTACCCTCGTACTGGTACTCGAACCCGAAACTCTGAGTCTGGAGTTCAAAAATCTCATCTTTAAGCCCTAAATCAAAATAGTAAACCTCCAAACTCAACCTGTAATATCCCAAATTTTGGCTAATGACCAAAATGTAAATTTAGGAAGTTTTAGGGTTAAAGTATAAACTTTGAAAAAATTTGGGGACTAAAGTGTAAATTTCCCCAATAAGTAATTTTATTCAGTATAAGAGTGAATCGGATCAAAATAAGTACCTTGATATCGGTTTTAAGAATTAAGATGCAGTAGAAGGTATCAAATTTGGATCGAATAAAATTGTTAAGCGTGCTCAAGCCAGAGAATTACAAGGACGGGTGACCTTCGGGAAGGTTTCATAAAAGTGTGTATGATCGATATTTTGGACTCGGTAAGAGTAAAGAATAATCGAATGGATTTACGATAAAAGATTTCAAGGATAAATTTTATTTTATGAGGGCTTTCGATAATTATCGGAATAATAGACCAAGCTAGAAAAATTCAGTCTAAGTCATTGGGAAAGTATTTCTCAAATATAGAAATATGGAATTTTTGGAATAAATCTGATAGCTCGGTAAAGGTAAAATCGTAGTAGGAGTATTTAATGAATATCAGGAAATCAGATCGAATCGAAATTTCAATTTCAGAGACTACTCCATAAGCCATGGAAAATCATAAAATGATATTTATGGAATTGAGAAAATATGAGATTTTTGGATTAGATTCGATAGTTCGATCAATGGAAGATCGTATTAGGTGATTATCGGATAATTGGATCGAATACAAATTTTATGATTTTCTTTGGAAGTGGCCGGTTGTGAAGGAACCAAATTGGTTCAAATTTAATGGAGTGAAAATTTTAAAGAAGACTTGTAAATATGAGCTTAGTTGGAGGGCAAATTAGTACATTTGATTAAAATGAATTTAATATTCATTTTAATATGGAAAGTGGTCAAATTAGATAAAATTAAGATATTATTAAGATAAAAATTGAACAAAAAATTGTTCATTTTATCCAACATTGCCGTGAGTTAGAGAAAAAGGAGAGAAAGAAGAAAACTCAATTTTTCAAGCTTGATTTGGAAGGATTAAGTTAGAATCAAGGTATGTTCTTTTAGAATAAATTGTTCTGTGCTGAATTCTTTACATTTTGGTAGTAATATTGCATGGTAACATGAAGAATAATTCATGTTCTTGAAGAGAGAGAAGTTGGAATTTCATGAAACATGTTAGGGTTAAGGATGGATTTGTGTAAATTTGATGTTGTAGACATGAAAACAAGCTTGACTTGGAATTTATTTTATGTTCAAGAACATAAACCCTAACCCTAAGTTTTGGGAATTTGGTTAGGGAATTGAATTAAGGATGAAAATGAATGAATGGTGAAGTTATAAGTCTTGTTTTGATGTTATAATGATTAAATTCTCTTTGTTATTCCAAGTGATCAATTCGGTTAGAATTGAAAATATAAGGGAATTATTGTGAAATTTATTCTAGTATTAGAATTGATGAGATTATGATCAAATTTGATTATTTTGGTATTTTAGTACCAAAATGAACATATTTGGAATGTGAGGGACTGTTTTGGATTGATAAAGAAAAAGAGGAAAATAAGAGAAGTTAAGTTAGTATAAGTTAGAAGTTATTATGGAAGGTTGTGTAGAAGATTGAATTATGGCGGTGACTTCGAAAAATCACCATAAATTCTACAAAAATGGTTAGATGATGAATTTTATACCGTTGTAAATATGTGTTCGTCTAGTTTCGTTTCCAACAAATAGAAACTGATTTCGAGTTCCGAGTTAAAAGATGAATTTTTAATCGAATGAAGGTCAAAAAATTTACAGAGCAGTTTTCTGCATGGACAGTCTGTGACGGGAGTTTGGGGAATTTTCATAATTGTTTTAGATTTTATTAATTTATGTGGCTTATACCGTTAGAACCGTTATCGAATCTAGTTTCTCAGTATAAAGGAAATTAAGATCCGATATGTATTCTGCCCGGTATAAGTGAATATTTGAAGGTAGCGCAAGCAGTTCGAAAATGGAATTTGAAACATTTTGTGTTTAAATGTTAGTTAGTAAGCACGGAAGAATTATTGGAAGTTTAAATTGGTCACTAGGGACCATAATGAGTTTTTGAACAATACAAGGAATAAAGGAAAAATATTTGGAGATTTTATATTCGAATGATTATATTAGACAGCATGGTTAAAGTATTGTTAGATTTGAATCTAACAAGTATCTTATCTTATTCATGTGATTAATGAAGTCAAGTCCGAATCAAGGAAGGTTCGAGGTTCTATAAAGGAAAGGAATCGAGTAGAATTTAGTGAGGCAAGCTAATAAATGGCCCAGGTGAGTGCATATATGTTTTTAGCATGGTACTTTATTTTAATGATTTACAGATTATGGTAGTATACCATGAATATTATAAAGCATATTGGGGTATGAATTGCTCTAATATAAAATGTTTTAAGTGATGTATGTATGGATATTGTGTTACTTGCCTTTAATTGTAGGAATTGTTTTTAAGGTTGCCCTTGGTAATGTAATATTAATTTAGACAATATTGAGGTATACTCTTAGAGACTTACAACTTCTGACACAATTATGTCTACGAGTTATTGACAATGCAATAAGTTATGATGAGTTGTCTTATGGACATGTTAAAATATATTATTCGATTATGGATTAGGTGATTAAAGGCATCACCAGTCATATAAGTTGGTTAGTTGGTTTAAAGGCACCATCAACCGTATAAGTTGGTTAGTTGGTTTAAAGGCACCATCAACGTTATAAGTTGGTTAGCTGGTTTAAAGGCACCATCAATCGTATAAGTTGGTTAGTTGGTTTAAAGGTACCATCAACCATATAAGGCATTCTACGAGTTAATGACACTTGAAGAGTATTATAAGGTTATTGATACTTCAATGTGTAACATAAAGTTATCGGCACTTTAAAGTGTCATATAAGTTATCGGCACTTTAAAGTGTCATATATGTTATAGGCACTTTATTGTGTCTGCAAACAATAAAGAATGGTACTTTTAAAGTACTTAATTTTTACCTTGGGCTATATTTTGGTATTACGAAGTATGCATTTTTTATTTATAAATATCAGGTTTTTGGAAAGTATCATGCATTAGACCGTGTATTATATGTTCTCATCTTATGACTCATTAAGTTTCATGCTTAGCATGTGTTTGATTCACACGTAGGTTAAGGTGGAGTATTTGAAGAGGAGTCGAGCTTGCTGATCAAGATTCAATCTGCAAAACATCAGTAAGATATTCTAGCTTATGATAATTTCTAGTGGGTATGTAATTATTTATCTGCTAGTAGAGTCTGATGCATGAAATTAAACTAAACGATAGAGAATTAATCAGTTTTGATGATGAAACTTATTCAGTACGAAACAAGATAAGGCATTAGTAATGTGACATCTCTGACTCGTATTTAGTACGAAAAATGGGTGTTACACAACCTACAATTTATGGAAGTTGTTTAGGGTCGATTTCTACCAATTTAAGCCTTATTAACTTTAAATCTTGAAACTACCATTAAAAAGCAACCAAGGTTTCATCTCAACCAAAACACCATAAACATGTAACAATGTCTATTTTCATGATTTCCTGAAACTATAGGAGTTAGTAGTGTACTAACCTTGAATTTAAGCTGGGAAGAAAGCCTCCAATTACTCAATCCCGTTCTTCCTCTTCAACCCAGCAAAACATCTTCCCCCACTATTCCAAATGAATCTTTTCTTGGATAAAATATCTTGAGATGCTGAAAAAACTTCCCTTCTTGCCCCAAACGAGATTCTTACTCAAACTCTCAAAGATTTGACCTTGAAATTTGGGTTCTTGGTAAGGAAATGAGAGTAGAAAGGGAAGGGGGACAAGAGGATCTCATGAGGTCAACTTTTCTGCAGAGAAAAATTAAACACCACCATCCTCTTGTCATCCATTATGAAATTACCATATTACCCCTCACAATTCCCATCCTAAACCAAGCCCAAATCCAACTAAGCAATCCCAACAAAAATGGCAAGCCCAAAAAGGCTCCCGAAAGCCCAACACTCGACCTAAAGGCGAGGCCCACACCTCGGGTTAACCCGACTCTTAGAATCTGAAATCTGGGTCGTTACAATAACTGCCAAAGTAATTGCATTCAACATAAAGTAATTAAAATCCTTTATAAATCATAATTCAAGTGTATTTATATTTCACAGCTATTTATTTGTACCCCACTTGCATTAAACCTTTAGGTGTTTAGACTACTGGTCCAAAAACTTCACTTTTGGAAAGTTTATAGCATTTTTCTATACTGGACAATCCTTTCAATATATATGTAATATCCCAATTTTTGGCTAGTGACCAAAATGTAAATTTTGAAAGTTTTGTGGTTAAGGTATAAACTTTAGAAAAGTTCATGGACCAAAGTGTAATTTTTAAAAGTTGTGTATTTTAACCCCGTAAATGAATAGTTTACCCTCAAGAATGACGTTTCGTGTTACTCAGATTTTTGGTACAGAATTTGTGATAATGGCTATAAAGCGATAAAGTTCAGAAAAATATTCGAATAATCAGATCGAGCTAAAATTTCAGAGATGGTTCCATAAACCTTAGAAGAGTCATAAAATATTATTTTATGGATATTTTGATGTTAAAAAGTTCAGGAAAAATTTAAATCGATTGAAATGACATGGAATGGCAATTTTGTGAATAAGTTGATCGGTAAAGGGCATTTTGGTCATTTCACCCAATAGGGATATGGAATGAATTTTGAGATTTCTTTTATGGATGAATAGTGGCTGATTAGAATCCAACTAAGTTTAGTTGGAATGTTACAAAATGGCAAATTAGAAATATAAATCTAGTTGGAGGGTATTTTTGGAAAGTAGAATTTATTGAGTTAAAAATTCATTTTTAATTATACAAGTGGCTTATATATATGAAATATGAAGTTTTATCAATGAAATTTCATCTCCAAAACCGTGGAGAAAGAGGAGAAAGAAGAGGGATATTTTCCAAGCTCGATTTAAGCCCTAAATCTCGGTTTTAAGGTAATCTTCCGAACTACAAAGTTGTTCATCTCTTAGATCTCTATCTATTGATGTAAATTATTCATGTATTTCATGCTTGATTGATGAGACTTGATATGAGAGATAAATTATGGTTTATGTTTAAATTGGGGGTTTTATGATTTTATGAATCTATGTTCGATTTTTTGTTGAAATCAAGCAAGAATGATGTTGGATTTATGTTTTTGAGTTGTGATTTAAACCCTAAACAATTCAAAAACATTGAATAAGATTAGGGTTTAGGGATCCAACCTTAAATTAGGGTTTATGATGATGAGTTAGTAATCTTGCAAGCTTGATTTGTTGTTTGGAATCAAAACCCTAAATTTAAACCCTAAAAGACTAATTCAACAAAGTGTTAAAGTTAGTGGTTCAATTTTGATTTTTAGAATTTGAAATGTATTTATGTTATTAATGATGTTAGAGGATATTTGGTGACCATTTTGACAATTTGTCAAACTTGAATGGTATATTCAGTAAAGAGGATATGTAGAAGGAGTAAATCTATTTTTTAGTTAAAATGATGGAATTAAGGCAGTAATGTTGATTTGAGGAGTAATTTGCAAAGTTAAGAAGCTTGAATCCTTGTATTGGAAATTTGGTGACCATTTTGACAAATCAAGAGAAATTAGAAGAGTAAAGGTTTAAGCTTATTATGATGCAGTATGTAAAGAGAACATATTAATACAAGCTTTATTCTAGCCATTTGAAGTAAAGTGATGGGACTAAATTGACAAGTAGAGAAATAATGAGAAGTTGGTGTAAATTAGAAGTAAAGTTATGTTGGAATTTGAATTATGGCAGTAAGTTTAAAAATTTGCCATAAATTCTACAAAAATGGTTAGATGATGAATTTTATATCGTTGTAAAGATTTGTTAGTCTAGTTTCGTTTCCATCAAACGAAAACTGATTTCGAGTTCTGAGTTAAAAGATATGAATTTTTAATTGAATGAAGGTATGAAAAATTACATAACAGTTTCTGCCTGGACAGCTTTGTGACGTGAATGTAAGGAAGTTTCATAATTTTTTTAGATTTTATTAATTTATGTGGCTTATACCTTTAGAACCGTTATCGAATCTAGTTTCTGCGGTAGAAAGGAAATTGAGATCCAGTATGTATCCTGCCCTGTATAAGTAAATCTTTGAAGGTAGCACAAGCTGTCAGAAAATGGAATTTGAAACATTTTGTATTTAAATGTTAGTCAGCAAGCTCGGAAGAATTAATGGAAGTTCAAATTGGTAATTAAGGACCATAATGAGCTTTTGAATAGTATAAGGAAGAAAGGAAAAATATTTGGAAATTTTATATTCGAGTGATTATATTAGACAGGATGTTTAAGGTGTTGTTAGATTTGAATCTAACAAATATTTTATTTTATTCATGTGATTAATGAAGTCAAGTCCAAATCAAAGAAGGTTAGAGGTACTTTGAAAGCAAAGATCTAACTAGGACTTAGTGAGGCATTGTGTTAAGTGGCCAAGGTGAGTGCAATTGCATACATATCATGATACACTGATGTTTTATACATCATTGGGATGGCTTGCGATGAGCCTACCCAAATTTTATTGTCATTATATCTATGTCATGGAGCATATGATTGACATATTTTAAATATGTCAAAAGTTGAATACAAATGCATAGATCATTAGCTATATATGATGTTATATTATGAATGTTATTTCGGGTATGAACTGTCCAATATTAAATTATGTTGATATACATTGCCATGGATGAAATAAATATGGAATATATGCACAAGTAAGTCATTGAGGGGCAAGGTATAGTTGGCATGCCATAGAGTCCAGCGGTTTAGCACTTTGTGCGGGCACTATATTGTATATAAAAGACACTTAGTGTATACGGTTAGCACTACCTTGTGCGCGGATAAAGATGATCTTATGTCTATTATGGTTAGCACTACCTTATGTGCGGATAAAGACGATCTTATGTCTATTATGGTTAGCGCTACCTTATGTGCGGATAAAGACGATCTTATGTCTATTATGGTTAGCACGACCTTATGTGCGGTTTTGACTCGTTTACCCAGGGTCCTCATAGGCTTATATTTGGGCTATGGTTTATTGGTTAATAAAAGATAAACGGGTGAAAAATCTTATGAGCTTTTGGAGTAAATGGCAAGCATATTGGTAAGAAATTTATATGTGATTTATATCATGTTAATATATGAATAACATGATGGATTTACATGTCTAGTGATCATGATGCATTTATGCATATAAGGCATATTATGACAAATAAACAAGCATGAAAGTCTTATGACATTAGCATGTATTAAATCATTACTAATGCAATGTGAAAGTTGATACTTTGAAATATATATCATGTTATATAAACATAGCCATGAAGTCGAATAAAGTTTAAATTATTGTTATTAACTTCCTTTATTGCCTCACTAAGTTTGTACTTAGAGTGTGTTTGATTGTGCACACGTAGGTAAATCAAGATGAGAGTGAGAAGAGCATTGCATCAATATTGGAAATCTCAACAGGTAATCACAGTAATGGCATCCTAATTGAGGTTTGATTATTATAGTGGCATGTATACTTGCTAAACCTATTTGAGTTGTGATTGGCCTTTAAAGTTCATTATGGTTTCAAGATAATTGGCGTTTCTGGAAAGATTCAAAGTTAAGAGTAACCTCAAGTGATGAGTTGCATGCTAAGATAATTGAGAGCATGTGTGATTTATGATATCCAATTGTTCCCTATAAGCATACATGACATTTGAAGACATTTGGGAATTGAATTAGGATGAATTAGAAATATGAAAATGCAAGAATGTGCATTTTGGGATAGAGTGTACCAGTACTCAAGATTTGGGTTCAAAATTATCAAAACTTGAATTTTGTTTCAAATATCATTAATATTTAAGGATAGTAAAGTTGTGACATTCCTGATTCGTATTCGTCGTATGGATACGAAAAGGGGTGTTACAATATAGATACAAGATCCTCATTTTCTTTATTTTCTTCTATAGAAGTATTCTATGTAAAATTGTTGTCGAAGACTTTTCTTTTCTGGTTCCATTCTTTTCTCGTATTGACATAACTTGTCGAGATCACTTTTCAATCTTTAATTTAGGTACTTGAAACTCTTATAGAGTTTTATTATTAGTTATGTCTTGGGTTTCTTCAGGAGCACTCGCCTCCAATATATGACCATCCCATACTATTTTCCATTTACGAGAATTTTGATCATTGGAACCAATTTTAACTAGCATGTTGTAGGCATGATTTACATATATTGTTCTAACATGTAATTCAAATTTACAACATTTTAGCTAGTAAATGAGACTTGATTATTCTCATCAGGTCAGTAAATATGTCTAGTAGTTGACATATAATAACATGAATTATCTTATGAAAATTTGGTTCATATAAAAGGATCTAGATAATGATAATTCATTTTGATTCTTTATCTAGCTGATTATTCTCTCCCCCTATCATCTCATAAATGATTCTCCAATTAATGTTTAAGAATTTAAACATAAAAGGAGACTCATACTTAATATATTGTAACGATATCCCTTTCGCTAAGAAAACGGGATTTTAAGGTGTTTGTGTTTTTTTCGGGTATTTAAAAATATGTCTATCGTGGGGTTTTAGAAAAAACCGTGTTTTATTTAAAAATGGAGTCGCCACCGGTCACTAAGGTGAGCTGGACACCATAAAAACCAGAGATTTAGAAAAATGTTGGGTTTGGGAGTCAGTTACGGATGGGGAAGGATTAGCACCACCACACCGCCCAAAATTGGTACTTTAATAATTACCACTTTATTAATATTAAACTTTCTAGATTAAAGTGACGATTAAATTAAAATTTGGTTATAAGTGCGAGTAGATTTTAAAGGACCCGTTATTCGAGAATAAACCGATAGACCACCATCATTGAGCTTGATACCGGCCACGTCTACGCTCGAATAAAAGGACATCACATTGACAAATATTATATATCCGTTATGCAAACTTAAAAAACATTATAAACGAATATTTACAAAGACATGGAACTAAAAAACATAAAAACATGAATATTAAAAAATTAAACAAAAAAGATAATAAAACATGATCATAACATGTCACAATAATAAAAACAAAGTATGCACACAATCATAAAAAAAGAGAAAAACATGCTTTCAAAATTAATAAATCAAATATACATGTTATGATTAATATAAAAACCATGATGCAATATGCATGAAATAAATATTATATAATACTAAACTAACAAATCAAAGCAACATGCGATCATAGAAAAGTTTGGTACCTAACATATGACTCAATATATACGTATATTTACAAAAAATCATAGCGGTGTCAACAAAATTCCACATTAATATGCACCCTAGGAAACAAAAAGGACATGAAAATCTATGCTAACATACAAAAACTTACTACGCATAAATAGACTAAAACTTAACAACTAAAACGTGCATGAATAAACATGGCAAAGACGACACATGCATAAATGTAAAGAACGAAATGGACACAAAAAACATGGTAAATCATATCATCAATTAACAAGTAATACAATGCACAAAATAAACATAAAAGGCTAACATACATACATGGTATGCGAACTAAACTAAAACACATATGATATGATCGAATAAATTAAAACATATTATAACTCATATTAAAAAGCATAAATAAACATGATAAAAAAACACATAAGATCAAAATGACATAAGTACTAAAAAAGGAAGAATGACTGAAATGAAAAATAAAAAGAAACAGGAAACAAAAATTAAAAGATAATAAAACACAATTTAAGGACCTTTTTAAAAATTGGAATAAACTGGAAATGACCTATTGTGTAAAATAACCAAGGGGGAAGCTCAAAGAGCAAAATGCCAAAACGCGGAATGACTGGGAGAGTAATTTCACCATTTACACGTTGATTTTGGTTAATTTAGGGGTCAAATTGAAAGGCTTCAAAAAGAATAAGGGACTACTTCTGCAAATGGACCAAGGGGTAAGACAGGTTTAAAAAAATGAAAATGCGAAAGTCCTTAATGGGTGGTTAGACCATTTTGAAAGAAATAAAACCCCATATATCACATTTATCCGATCTAAAATCGATCTTTTCCCATTTTTTTGGAAATCGATTTGATAAAGCACCCCCTCTTTGTTTTCTCTCAAAATCAAACCCTAAAACTCTAGAAATCATCCCGGCCGCAATGTTCGAACGGCCTCAGGCGAGGCTCGGCCGTAACGACCACCTCAAGCCATCTTAGGCCACAGCCTTACAGCCACCGAAACCGACCGTAAAACTCTAAAAAAACCATTGAAATCCCCTTTTCAACTAGAAACTTTTGTTTCCAAACCTAAAATAAGACCCTTCTCCTCTTGAACACCAGATCCCACTATGGTTCACTCATGGAGGAGATTTTTATCGGAGAGGGAGCCGAAACACTCAGGTAAAAAAGCTTTTCTTGTTCTTACTCTCTTTTTTATTTATCTTTACATGCATGAAAGAAAGAAATAGAGAATTACCAGTAAAACTCTGGAGTTTTCTTTTGTTCTTATTTTCGAATCTGAAAAACTCAGTACAAAATGGTTCCCTACATGATATATAATTTGCCTTTTGATTGATTGATTTTTGCTTTGCTTACAAGATTAGAAATAAAAATGGTTTCCAGTGGTTCTGACTTGTACTCCTCTGACTTTGCATGTCTGGTTTGGTGGGCCAGTGAGGCACGGGCGTACGACGGTAGCGGTTGAGCATGCATGGTGGTGATGTTCTCTGTCAGACTAAATCCTGGCCGTTGGATCAGATTTGATCCAACGGCTGGGATTGCATGAAGATCCAACGGCTTGAATTCGATCTTGAAACGGGAGTGACTGCATCAGATTTATCCACGTGGTGTCTTAGTATGTGAACGGCCAGTGCGTGCTCCACATGCGCGCGAGAAAGATAGATGGACGGCGAGTGGGCTCACACACGGCAGATGAGGAGTCTTCTCTCTTTGATCGTGGTCGTTGGATCAAGATCTGATCCAACAGCCCTGGGCCAGCTACGCATAAAAAGGATCTGGGTTAAATATCTTTTAGGGTTTAGTTTTCTAATATTGGCCGAAAAATGGGCCATGCAATTTTAATTTTGGGTTTTGATTTGTAATAATGGACTTGGACATTTTTAATAAATAGCTTGGGTTTTTAATATGATCTATCATATATATATATATATAATTAATAATAAAAATAATAATGACCAATAATCATACATACGTATTTATTCACATACGTACAAACACATACTTGACATTAATATATGCACGCAACTTTACCTGTACATGCAAACCTACAGTACACATATACGTTCACACGACCATATCACACATAAATATGCATACACACATTATACATACTTATTACAAACATACATAAATATATGCACATGGAATATTAATATGTAACACATCCTTAATTAATATAGTATACAAACATACATGCATGTATAATCATATACATAATTAACACAAATATCCACACATTACACATTCAAATAATGCACACATAAAAATGGTGAACATACATATGACGCACACATATCATACATATAATAGTCTTATAATATGCATACATGCCACAATATATTAATTATTAAACTAAAGTAGATTAACACAATATTTATACAACGGATAAAAATGAGTGATTATAGTTGCCCATCTTTGCTTGTTCTCGTAGCACGGGAACAAAGCAAAGATCATAAGCACTCATTTTTGTCCGACTTCCCTATTTGTAGCTTTGGAATCACGTGTTCTTCTGGAACTCTCCATTTTTCCTAGGCTGAATCTTCAGGCTCATAAGTTCTTTCTATATAGAACTTCTTCACCTTCTGATCTTGGAACTACAAGTCCCTCCTATATAGAACCTTTCGTTCTGAAGTCTTGAGTTACGATTCCCTTCTATATAGGACTTTTCACTCTGAGACGGTAAAGTTTGGAGTCCTTCCTATATAAAACTCTTTGCCTTCAACGCGACAGGTCCTTCTGCGTCACAGATGGATTTTTCGACTGGGAGTTCTTCCTATATAGAACTACTAGTCTTCAAACCCTGAGGCCGCAAGTCCTTTCTATATAGAACTTTTAGCTTATGAAATCTCGGAGCTGAGGGTTCTTCCTATATAGAACTTTTTGATGCGAGTGCTTGAAAATATGGGCCCTTCCTATATAGAACCTTTATCTTCGAATTTGGGATTCACGCCAAAATGGCTACCGATCTTTTTGGACTCACGCTACTAAGGCTGCCAAAATCTTTCTTCAAATCTGGGGATTCACGCCAATAACGGCTATCGATATTTCTAGACTCACGCTGCTAAGGCTGCTGAAATCTTTCTTCACATGAAATCCAATACTTCGATACGAAGCTGGAGATCAAAAGTCATTGGTAATCTATAAATACCCGTTTAAAAGACAAAATGTTATGATAAACAAGTTAGCATATTCCTAATCCTAGGGATGCCTAACTGTACATGATGCACGAATGTTAATATTCTGATGCGTCTGCTTCCGCAGTCAGTCAATCTCGACTCTCTGCTTGTTTTCTCTTTTTTTCTTCTTTTGGTGACGGTACCTCTATCTCACTATCAGGTTCAACCATTTAAGCATTTTTTCTTTAAATTTCTTGTTCGAAGTTCTAAAGCGCCTTTTCGGGTTTTCGCTTTAGAGTTTTTTTTTTGTTTTTTTTAAGGTGCCCTTGCAGGTTTTCACCTAGAAGACCTCCACTGTCGTCGTGGATATTCACTCGGACAAGTATGAATGATGCCTGGCACTGGTTATTTTATCCTGATGCTCGAAGTCTTCTGTTCGCCGTGCCTCAACATACATCATGTAAAACTTGAGACCAAAGTTAATCTTGTTTTCTACTCACCTGCATTCTCAGGGTTAGATCATAGTAATGCTAAAAAATCTTTTGTTTATCATAAGTCTATGTTAACCTGTTTGCATGATGCTTACGAAAACAAATGAGAAGACAAGAAAGGAAAGGCATAGAAATGTGATTTTATTAACATTAAGGCCTTGGAACAGTTTTAGAAAAAGTCATGGCAAACATGAAGAAAAAGGGAAAGTAAAACATGCAATGCAACACCCCATATATCCACTGTATGAATGACGCGTGATCCTGTCGACCGAGATAGAATCTTTGCCTGGAGCTCATTATTCTGGTACATGTGGGGATGACTCTTCCTGCCGGAGGCCCAATCTCAAATTCATCTGAGCCACCCTTAACGGTTTTTCAACTCAGACCCTTCTTTTGCTTCAAGACGCCATTTTTAGGGTTTTTGCCTCGAGCTCTCCCTTTTTTATGAAACGCCTTTTTAGGTTTTCGCTTTATTTTTCTTCTTTTTTTCTCCCTTTTTTTAAACATAATATTTCTTAACTGAATCAAAATTCACGGGATTTTCCAATTCTTCTCTATCTATTTCAGTTAAAAATCAAAGCTTCCCCTAAAAAGGCATTCCTGACAATCCCAGTTAGGCATCCATTTCCCTCGAGAATCTTTCTGAATTGGGAGGATTTTCTTAAGCACCAGATCTCCTTCTCGGAATTCTCTCGGGCATACCTTCTTATCATATGCCCACAACATTCATTTTTGGTACATTTGACCATGACAGATGGCCTTCAGACTCATTTCTTCAATAAGATTTAACTGGTCGAACCTGGCTTGGACCCACTCTGATTCCTCCAACTTCACTTCATTTAGGATCCGAAGTGACAGAATCTCAACCTCAACGGGTAGTACCGCCTTTGTGCCATACACTAGAGAATAGGGTGTTGCCCCTGTTGATGTGCGAACAGAGGCCCGGTAGGCGAACAGAGCAATGACACCTTTTCATGCCAATCTTTGTAGGTATAGATTGTCTTTGCAATGATTTTCTTTATGTTCTTTTTTAAAACTTTTACTGCCTCATTCATCTTAAGACGGTAGGTCGTGGAATTATGGTGTGTTATTTTGAACTGGTTGCACACCTCAGTCATCAATTTGTTATTCAAGTTGGAATTAGTGATAATCCTTTCTGGCAACCCATATCGGTCATCAATTTGTTATTCAAGTTGGAAGTGTTGTCAGTGATAATCCTTTCTAGCAACCCATATCAGCAAATGATCTCATTCTTCAAGAACTTGCACACCTTTGTTCTTGTGATATTGGCATAAGATGCTGCCTCCACCCATTTAGTGAAGTAATCAATGGCGACCCAGATAAAGCGGTGCTCGTTGGAAGCCTTCAGATGAATCTGCCAAATAACATTCATGCCCCAAGCTGCGAATGGCCATGGTGAGTTCATAGTGTGTAACGGTAAATGAGGATCATGGATTTTGTCGGCATATATTTGGCACTTATGGAACTTCCTGGCATAATTGATGCAATCTTCATCCATAGTTGATCAGAAATAACCATATCTCATGATTTTTCGGGCTATTGACAAACCATTGGCGCGTGTTCCACACAGACCATCGTGTACTTCTGCCAAAATTTCTCTCATCTCTCGGGCATCTACACATTTCAACATTGTCTAATCATGGCTTCTTTTGTACAGAACCTCCCCCTCCAGAACACATATTGTTGCCATCTTTCTGAGTATTTTTTGGTCATTTTTATTTGCCCCTTCGAGATACTTTTAAAACTTGATATATTGCAAGATTTCGTAATACCACGGGTTGCCGTCTATTTCTTCTTGTACATTACAACAGTGAGCTGGCTTTTCAAAAGTCTGCATCTCAATTGACTTCATTTCTGCTCCCTTATTTGCTTTGAACATGGAGGCCAGGGTTGCCAAGGCGTCTGTCATTTGGTTGTCCTCTTTAAAAAAGGTAGGTGAAACTGACCTTTTCAAATTCTTTAATGAGCTCCTGGATCAACTCGTAGTATTTAACCAGCTTCAGATCCCTAGTCTCCCATTCTCCTCATAACTGATAGATCATAAGGGACGAATCTCCGAATACTCGAAGTTCTTTAATCTTTCTTTCAATGGCTGTATTCAGTCCTATGACATAGGCTTCATACTCAGCTATGTTGTTTGTGCAGAAAAATTCTAGTCTGCTGGTAAAGGGGTAGTAGACATCCTCAAGAGAAATTAACACGGCTCATATCCCGTGGCCAAGTGCATTGGAGGCCCCGTCAAAATAAAGCTTCCACGAGCTGTCATTTGAAACGTCTTCCCCAGTTGTAATGCACATCAAGTCCTTATCTGGGAAGTTGAAGTTTAGCGATTCATAATCATTTGAAGCACGACTGGCTAAGAAATCTGCTATGGCACTTCCCTTCACAACTTTCTGGCTCATATATACAATGTCAAACTCAGATAACAACATTTGCCAACGAGCCATCCTCCCCGTTAATGCCAGTGCTTCCATTAAAAACTTCAAGGGGTCTAATTTAGATATCAACCAGGTGGTATGGTACAACATGTACTGTCTAAGCCTTTTGGTAGCCCAAACCAAAGCACAACATAGCTTCTGAATTGGCGGGTACCGTGTTTCACAATCACTGAACTTCTTGCTTAGGTAGTAGATGGCTCTTTCCTTCTTCCCAGACTCATCATGTTGCTCCAACACGCAACCATCGAGTTTTCAAAAACTGTCAGGTAAAGAATCAAAGGCTTGCCTGGTACCAGTGTAACTAAAATTGAAGCATTCGTCAAGTACTTTTTAATCTTCTCTAGAGTTGCTTGACATTCCTCATCCCAGACCCCTGGGTAATTCTTCATGAGTAGTCTGAAGACAGGGTCCACTTATCTATTAATTGAGAGATGAAGTGGGAGATGTATTTTAACCATCCTAGGAAACCTCAGACTTCTTTCTGAGTATGGGGCGGAAGGAGGGTCTGAATGGCCTTCACTTTTTTGGGTCAATCTCGATTCCTCTTATGCTTACTACAAACCCCAAGAGTTTTCCATATGTGACAGCAAAGGTGCACTTAGGGTATTTGGCACCGGTATGATGTTTGCGACCCATTTAGGGTATTTGGCAACCTCTAGAAAACTAGCATCAAACCGATTTTCACCTCTTCTCTAATCTTTAACAGCATGCCAGGCCTCATTCTTCTGAGCTTTTGCTGGATTGGTTTACATTCTGGCCTCGTTGGCAACTTGTGTAACACTATATTCGTATTCAAACCCGGCATATCTTGATAAGTCCAAGCAAAGACGTCCTTGAACTCTTGGAGTATGGCTATCAGTTCCCGTCTGGTTTTTGAAGAAAATGTAGTCCCAATTTTTACCTATTTTCTCTCATCATCGGTCCCCAAGTTAACAATTTCTATTTCTTCTTGGTGAGGCATGATTTGCCTTTCTTCGTTGGCCATCATCCTTATCAACTCTTCAGGGACTTTGCATTCCGCCTCATCGTCCTCTTCGTCAATTTCTGCCAATATCTCCGGGCGCTCGAAATCTACCTCGGGATTAGATTCAGAATAATTCATACAGTTAATTATGGGGACCCTTCATGGAATGAGAACGATTATATTAGGAAGAGAATAATTTTAAATGAAGTTAATGAATATGAATAAAAATGAATGAATGAAATAAATGAGATGTTTTCATTTGAGAAAATAATGAAGATGTTCTTTCATTGCAAACAAAAAGTTAACATGGGTGCCCTATACAAAAGATCCCCATTGCTTATGGGCAGAAACGAAAAGGGTTAATTCGGAGCATTACTCTGATATGGCCCTAAAGACTACAGGTAGATCAATGTAGCTCCAGTTATAGAGACTTTTCCCAGGACGACAAGGGCAGATGCTGGTCAACACACTGTTGCCATTGTCATTTTCAGCTATCATGTTGATGGACATCCCTTCAAGTGATTCATTGAACATCTCATTCTGATTATGCCTGTCATTTTCTCTAATTGCTTCCTCGACCTTCTGTCCTGTACAGTTGAATCATCCAGAGATAAAAATATTTTTCACATGAGGGAAAAACATCGGTCTCCACGGAATGTCTTCTCCATTGAGTCTAGCTCTTCTTTCCTCTTATACTCTTTTCTTCTCTGGTAAATGCTTGGTTTGTAGTCAAGCCCAAAATGATTTTTCTTAGTGATGACGTTTTTGGCTCGTAGGCTTTCTTGCAATCTTATCCCTAGTCCTCTTCCGATTTTGGCTCCTCTGCCCAAAGTTTCAAAAACGGTCATCTTGGTACAGTTAGATAACCTGGGGCTGGGGATCCGATCACCTTCCGCCACGAATGTCGCATTTAAAAGTTCCAGTGCTAGAAAGTGCATTCCGCGGCATCTTCATCATTTTGGGTGTAGGGGCATTTGATGTAACCGAAGCAATGATCTCTTGCTCAGCCTCCACAGTGACCAATTTACTTTCGATCACAAATTTTAATTTCTGATGGAGTGATGAAGGAACATCTCATGCAGAGTGAATCCATGGTCTTCCCAGCAAGCAACTGTAGGTCGGCTTTATGTCCATCACCATGAAGTCAATCATGTACTCAATCAGCCCAATCAACAAAGACACCTTGATCTTTCCAAGTGTTCCTCTTTGTGTACCGTCAAAGGCTCTCATGGAGTTGTGACAGGGTTTCATGTGAGAATCATCTATTGGTAGCTTTTGCAAAATCACCATCGGTAGCACGTTCAATTCTGATCCATTATCAATCAGTACTCCTGGTAATACATACCCTTTACAGTGGGTTGTGATGTTGAGAGCCTTGGTGGACCCCATACCTCCCTCTATGATCTCGTCATCACTGAATGTAATGTGGTTGTATGCGGTGATATGTCCCACTATCCTATCCAGCTTTGACACAGAAATATCACCAGGTACAAATGTTTGATTCAGCATATTTAACAATGCCTCACGATGCTTCTCCAAACTCAGAAGCAATTCCAACACTGTAATTCTTATCGGTTGCTTTCGCACCTGCTCTACCATGTTGTATTCACTGTGTCTCAGGAACTTTAGGAATTCCTTTCCATGAGCCTCAGTTACAGGCTCATTAATCTTCAGAGGGGCCTCATCGCCAAATATCTGAGCAGGACTGGCTGATGCGTCTTTTCCTTTATATTTGGCAGCTTCGGCAGACTTCAAAGTTTCCGAAGAATAACACCTGCCGCTCCTCGTGAAGTGACCTACTTCGCTAACTATTTCATCCTTCTTTGTCTGTTCACCTTTCCGTGTTGACTCTTCTTCTACCTCTTGCTCTTTCTCCTCACCAGATTCTGGCTTCTCTGGCATGGTCACGCTTGCGGCATAATTCTAAGGAGATTGTCGCATGTCTTTGAACGAGAAAGGGGACGGTGCTGAGATGATAATTTTGGGAGCCACCTTTGCAGCTTCTCCTTGGGATGAACTTGCTCCCTCTAGTCTGGAGGAGATGACAAAAGGCCTATATCTCCCATATTTGACGATGGGGCTATCAGACGTACATACAACTAACCTTTGCCTTCCTGCAATCTCCTCAAAGAATTCTATCTTTTTGTTGTCCATTAGCTGCTGAACCAATCCCCTAAACTCCTCACATTGCTGGATGTCATGCCCTCCGTCTTGGTGGAACTCATAATAAGCTCTACATCCTTTCTGCACCACTATCATGCCTCTGTCAATCAAACGGGCCATGCATAATTGTTGGAAAACCCATCGTAATGGGGACTTGATTTCTGACACATCTTCTTTAGCCCTCCTAGCAGAGTACTCATCGATAGCGTTGACTCTGCAGTTTCCGTGATTAGGCAATGGGCTAGCAGCCACATTTGGTTCTTCAAATTTCAATACTCCAGAATTAATCAGACTCTGCACGAGCTTCTTAAATGATAGGTAATTTTCTGTGAGATGAACAGGGGCACCGCCATGATAATCTCAATGCGCGTTAGGGTCATACCATGACGAAAATGGAGGTTTGAACGAAGTAACATAGTACGGGCGGACTAAATCAGCTTTGTGCAACTGAGAGTAAAGCTCAGAGTACAAAACTGGCAACGAAGTAAAAGATGCTTTCTTTTTTTCCTTTCTTAGGGCTCTCTCTTCTCTTTGGTTCAGGTTCTAAGCCTTCCCCATAGATGCTTGTGGCTGAGAGACAGTGAAGTTCTTCGGAGCAGTGTAAGTACTCATAGTGTTTACCTCATTCTTCTTGTTGTACTTCTGAGAACTCTATCCGCTATCAATCCTGCCACTATTGATTGCCAATTCAAGAGATTCCCAGTCCTAATCAAATCGGCAAACCTCTGAGTTGTATTATTGATGAGGCGATCAAACAATGTTCCCTTCAGAGTATTCACGAACAGGGGCATAATCTCATGCTCAGGAATTGGTGGCTGGATTTGAGCGGCCACCTCTGGGCATATTGTCGCAAACTCTCATTAGACTTCTGGCTCATGTTTTCCAACATGATCCTACTGGGAGTCATATCTGTTACATGTTTATACTGCTCGATGAATGCCTTCGAAAGGTCCTTCCAAGACTTGATGTTTGCCCGGCTTAACTGGATGTACCGCCGGATCGCTACTCTAGTCAGACTATCCTAGAAACAGTGGATCAAAAGCTTTTCATCCTTGAGATAAGATGCCATCTTTCGACAATACATGGGCACATGAGCAGAAGGACATGTGGTTCCATCGTACTTATCAAATTCGGGAGTTTTGAATTTTGGTGGTAGAACGAGGTCAGATACCATACTCAGATCACTAGCTTCACTCCCTGGTTCATCTGTGGTTTGTAGCGCTCTAAATTTTTCCTCCATGAGATGAAAACTTTCTTCCCATTTCTTTTCCACTTCATTTCTGATTTTCTCGACCAAATTTAGATCTGGCGCCTCTTCTTCATATAATGCCTCCGTGTTGATGGGTTGGTTTTCGGATGCCTCTACCTGGAGACTAGCAGATATCCCAACAGGGTCAATGCATACCCTCATCGCCGGACTTGGCATCTTTGGTTGAACCTTACTATGAGATGATGTACCTTCTGGCTCCTAGGCGACTTCATCTTCCACTCTTTTTTCCCAAGGCTTTTTGCCAGCAATGCAGTTATGTCGGATACTATCACAGCTTGTGATTGAGCGATCTGCTCGATAAGGCTCTGTCTAGCTTCATTGAAACGGGCTTCCAAATCCTTCTACCCCTTTTCTAAACTGACTATTCTATCTTCCATTAACTTTTTTTGAAGTCGAGTGAAGTGTGGATGCTGAATGGTTGCGGCTTAGCTTTTATTTTCACACTGCCACAATGTTTACACTATTAATATTATTGCAAAAATAACCAAATGCATGTATAATGATGCAAATGTCATGATTCAATACAAGAATGTTATGCAAATAAAGGTACTGATTCCGCTGGTAATTACCCTTTTGAACTACTTTCATGGGAATTAAAGGGTCTAGATTACAAAAAAGGGTTCAGATTACAAAATAATAGAGTAGAGTTTTACACATAAGCCCTAGCTCTATCTCCTAACTTCTCGATAGCCCTGAGCAGCTTAATGAACCTAGGTGCTTCTTTCATATTCGAAGTTATGAAAGGTCAAAGAGTTTCGGCTTCGGCAGCTAAGCCATTCACGTGTCCCGCAACCTGTCGTATCTCCACCATCAGGGTCGCGTAATACTGGTCTCTATCTTGAATCATCTGGGAGGCATCACGAAGTCTTCACCACCAATAATTGTCTCCACCCGCTGCAGCTTCTTCGAATACCCTAATTCTCCCCCTGTAATCCTGAACGGTTGCTTCGAGTGACTCAATCCGGGCTCGTAACATACTAATTTCACTCTTCCTTTCTTGTATTTTGATGAAACCATTCCTCTGACGATAGGTCTGAAATGAGTGCTCTAACTCTGCTAGCCTCCTTCTAACTCGACATTCTAATCTTGACTCTGATTTAGGCTCTAAACAGTGTTATTGTACAAGATTTGCATCTCCAGCAGTCGATTCCTGCTTCCCATGGACTTTCTCTTCCAAACGATAGTGTTTTCTCTTTCGTAGATGATTGCTTATTTGCCTTTGTCAATCTCTTGCCTAGCTTTTTCTTTCTTTTGGTTAATGTTATCCCTGAAAGACCGTCTTACACTCTTAATGGCTGACTTGCAACTTTCCACCTCTTTCACGATTGCTCGCTTGCCTTTCTCTCGTTCTTCTTCAACTAAACGCATACCGTTCATTCTTTCCTTTTTCATGGCTAAGAACTGGCTTTGGCCAGCTTTCTGTACCTTTGCTTGGAGCTGGAGAGTATCCTTCTGATAAAGAGCATTCTTCTCACTCAAATCCGTGTTCAGCTTCTTCAGTTGCCTAATAGTCCATTCTCGTTCGTCGACCTCTAAACTTGCCTTATAGAGCTCATCCATATGTTGAGTCTGTAAAGCCTCTATCTTCTTCTTAATCTCTTCGAGTTCACCTCACAAAATGCCGGCTTCAGACGGTACTATCCTCATATGTTCTTCTAGTGACATGGTTGGTTCTTGGTCGGGTTCTAGAATCTTGTCGTTAACCCTCAAGCGCCTCTAGAGATTGTAGTCTAGGGTGGTCATGCACTCGGTATCTCCTTTTATTCTGATCCGATAACAGTGATCCCAAGCTCTCATGATGGTCTGAACCTTCACTCTGAACTCGCCCTTGAAAGAAAACTCACTTCGACTTAGACCGACGGTTACGAGAATGAACTGTCACGATCCAAATTGTCGGGATACCAAGAGCGGAGCACAAGCAATCCCACCATATAGCCCTAACATCATTAGCCATTCGTAATCACCGCAGCTATACAAGAAGTGACTAACCCTACCGAGCCACGGAACTCTCCACACTATGTCTCTGTCTTGAATGTTCCTAAAGATATGGGACCATTTCTTCGTCTTCCAGTCTTCTCGCCATTCCTTCATTAAATACTCCCGCAAAGTGAGAAGTCTCGGAATAGTATTCCTGGTAAAACCCCCCGTCGGTGTCTTCCACATGTGGCTCTGGATCCAAACTTGTAGTAATGCGCACACCCTCTGAAATGTCCTTCTTCATGCTTTCGGCTCGCATTCAAGGAAATGAAAGTTTTAGTCAAAATAGCTTGTACTGGATTCACCTTCTACTTCATTCGCTCAAATAGGTCTAGAATGGCTACGTCGATGTTTCCAAGAACCCTCGAGAATATGACAAAACCATATATTCCTAAGGCAAGTAGGTCTATCTTCTTCCCCTCATCTGGGTACACGGGTATGATGTCTCGGATACTCTCCCATGTAAAGGCTAGGTTGTCTCCTCGAAGCTGAATTAGACCATTAACCCAATTGTCACTCATCCCGGCAAAGGTTTTGAGCTTCAAAGTGTAATTCTGGTTCCTCGGTGGCTTCGTATAAATCCAATCTTTGTAGACATTCTTCTGATTGAGTAGGGCCATGTAATCCTCTACCGTAGGCATCATGTCTTGCCCGTTGAAAGTAAAACAGCAAAAAGCAGGATTCCAAAACTGGAAGATGGCTAAGAGTAAAGGCTGGTTGACTCAAACATACATCAACTGTGCAATGTCGCCATAATTATCACAGAACAAGTCCTGTAGTCTTCGATCCCATCCTTCCTAAATCCTGGTAAGATTCCATAAGTCATTCCGTTGGAGACTCACGTAGGTGTACCCTACTACTATGCGCTCGCTCGGCAAACTGTTACCCTGAGTCCTATGATTGACTTCTGACCAGTGTCTGACGGCTGAGTTGAGTTCGTCCTTCTTCAGATACCTTTTTCCATGATAAAAGATTTTCTGATCGGGTAAACCACTTGATCCAGTACCTTTATGTAATGCAAATGTAATGATGTATGCAAAAAGAAAGCAAAACAAAAAAGAAAATGAGTCCGTACCAGATAAAATAAATAGATAAATACGATAAACAAACAAAACAACCCTATTTACATCCTATCTAAAACACCTAGGTTATCTGCATGGCTCTAAAGGGATGGGTTTCTATATGTTCTCTACATGCAATGTTGTTTCTAGGAGGTACCCAAATTGTCCTTAATGTTCTCTACTAAGAGTAGCAAGGCCCCCGATCATCACCCATTATAGGCTCATTTCAACCGGTTCAATTCAGGGGGACCCATTTGCTTATGCCTATACGAAGGAACGATATCCTCACGAAAGCATAAGGTACTCGAGCCCCGAAGGTACTTGCTAGGCCCATACGGAGGAACGATATCCTCACGAAAGCATTAGCGTTTTCCCCACTTAAAAAGACGGGTTTATATGCTAAGTTTTAAATATGTTAAAATAAACGCACAATTATAACCGAATGTTACTTTAATAGTCGCTTTAATCTGGAATTTCCAATATTAGTAAAGCGGTAATTATTTAAAAAGTTTGACTCTCATTTGTTTTTGAAAAACAAAAATCATGTCCCAGCGGAGTTGCCATCTGTAGCGATATCCCTTTCGCTAAAAAATGGGGTTTTAAGGTGTTTGTGTTTTTTTTCTGGTATTTAAAAATAAATCTTCCGTGGGGTTTTAGAAAAAAATAGTGTTTTATTTAAAATGGAGTCGCCACTGGCCACTAAGGTGGGCCGGACACCATAAAAACCAGAGATTTATAAAAAATGTTGGGTTCGGGAGTCGGTTACGGATGGGGAAGGATTAGCAACCTCACACCGCCCAAAATTGGTACTTTAATAATTACCGCTTTATTAATATTAAACTTTTCGGATTAAAGTGACGATTAAATTAAAATTTGGTTATAAGTGCGAGTAGATTTTAAAGGCCCTGTTATTCGAGAATAAACCGATAGACCACTATCACTGCGCTTGATACTGGCCACGTTTACGTTTGAATAAAAGGGCACCGCATTGACAAATATTATATATCCATTATGCAAACTTAAAAAACATTATAAACGAATATTTACAAAGACATGGAACTAAAAAACATAAAAACATGAATATTACAAAATTAAACAAAAAATAATAAAACGCGATCATAACATGTCACAATAATAAAAACAAAGTATGCACACAATCATAAAAAAAAAGAAAAATATGCTTTCAAAATTAATAAATCAAATATACATGTTATGATACATATAAAAACCATGATGCACATATGCATGAAATAAATATTATATAATACTAAACTAACAAATCAAAGCAACATGCGATCATAGAGAAGTTTGGTACCTAACATATGACTCAATATATACGTATATTTACAAAAAATCATAGCGGTGTCAACAAAATTCCACATTAATATGCACCCTAGGAAACAAAAAGGACATGAAAATCTATGCTAACATACAAAAACTTACTACTCATAAATAGACTAAAACTTGACACTTAAAACGTGTATGAATAAACATGGCAAAGACGACACATGCATAAACGTAAAGAACGAAATGGACACAAAAACATGGTAAACCATATAATCAATTAACAAGTAATACAATGCACAAAATAAACATAAAAGGCTAACATACAGACATGGTATGCGAACTAAACTAAAACACATATGATATGATCGAATAAATTAAAACATATTATAACACATATTAAAAAGCATAAATAAACATGATAAAAACACATATGAGCATAATGAGTAATGCAAACATGCTTGCAAACACATAAGATCAAAATGACATAAGTACTAAAAAAAGGAAGAGTGACTGAAATGAAAAATAAAAAGAAACAGGAAACAAAAATTAAAAGATAATAAAACACAATTTAGGGACCTGCTTAAAAACTGAAATAAACTGGAAAGGACCTATTGTGTAAAATAACCAAGGGGCAAGCTAAAGAGCAAAATGCCAAAACGCGGAATGACTGGGAGAGTAATTTCACCATTTACATGCTGATTTTAGTTAATTTAGGGGCCAAATTGAAAGGCTTCAAAAAGAATAAAGGACTGCTTCCACAAATGGACCAAGGGGCAAGACAGTTTTAAAAAAATGAAAATGCGAAAGCCCTTATTGGGCGGTTAGACCATTTTGAAAGAAATAAGACCCTATATATCACATTTATCCGATCTAAAATCGATCTTTTCCCATTTTTTTGGAAACCGATTTGATAAAGCACCCCCTTTTTGTTTTCTCTCAAAATCAAACCCTAAAACTCTAGAAATCATCTCGGCCGCCATGTTCGAACGACCTTAGGAGAGGCTCGGCTGTAACGGCCGCCTCAAGCCGTCCTAGGCCACGGCCTTACGGCCACCGAAACTAACCATAAAACTCTAAAAAAACCATTGAAATCCCCTTTTCAACTAGAAACTTTTGTTTCCAAACCTAAAATAAGACTGGATCCCACTCTGGTTCACTCATGGATGAGATTATTACCAGAGAGGGAGCCGAACCACTTAGGTAAAAAAGCTTTTCTTGTTCTCACTCTCTTTTTTATTTATCTTTACATGCATGAAAGAAAGAAAGAGAATTACCAGTAAAACTCTGGAATTTTCTTTTGTTTTTATTTTCGAATCTGAAAAACTCAGTACAAAATGGTCCCATACATGATATATAATCTGCCTTTTGATTGATTGATTTTTTCTTTGCTTACAAGATTAGAAATAAAAATGGTTTCCAGTGGTTCTGACTTGTACTCCTCTGACTTTGCATATCTTGTTTGGTGGGCCGGTGAGGCACGGGCGTACGGCGGCAGCGGTGGTGATGTTCTCTATCAGACTGAAACCTGGCTGTTGGATCAGATTTGATCCAACGGCTGGGATTGCATGAAGATCCAACGGCTTGAATTCGATCTTTAAACGGGAATGACTGCATCAGATTTCGCCACGTGGTGTCTTGGTATCTGAACGGCCAGTGCGTGCTCCACACGCGCGTGTGGAAGACAGATGGACGGCGAGTGGGCTCACGCACGACAGATGAGGAGTCTTTTCTCTTTGATCGTGGCCGTTGGATCAAGATCTAATCCAACATCCCTAGGCCAGCTGGGCATAAAAAAGATCAGGGTTAAATATCTTTTAGGGTTTAGTTTTCTGATATAGGCCGAAAAAATAGGCCCTGTAATTTTAATTTTGGGTTTTGATTTGTAATAATAGACTTGGACATTTTTAATAAATAGCTTTGGTTTTTAATATGATTTGTCATATATATATATAATTAATAATAAAAATAATAATGACCAATAATCATACATACGTATTTATTCACATACGTACAAACACATACTTGACATTAATATATGCACGCAACTTTACTTGTACATGCAAACCTACAATACACATATACGTTCACACGACCATATCACACATAAATATGCATACACACATTATACATACTTATTACAAACATACATAAATATATGCACATGCAATATTGATATGTAACACATCCTTAATTAATATAGTATACAAACATACATGCATGTATAATCATATACATAATTAACAAAAATATCCACACATTACACATTCAAATAATGCACACACAAAAATGGTGAACATACATATGAACCACACATATTATACATATAATAGGCTTATAATATGCATACATGCCACAATATATTAATTATTAAACTAAAGTAGATTAACACAATATTTATACAACAGATAAAAATGAGTGATTACATATATATTCTCAACCCTTTTTATTTACTCATTTTGTGCATTGTGGTGGAGCAATTCAACTATATATTGCACATTCAAAAATTATAAAATGGGAAATGTATGGCTTCTAACCAAAAACGAATCATAACGAGGAGTTTATTATAACTCGTTGGCTTTATGCGTATAAGTGTTGCTATATGGGAAATACCATATAGATAATAAATGTTTTGTTCTCATAGTTTAGCTATTAAATAGGAGGCATCCAATTGAAATTTTGCTAAACCGTATTTTTCATAATCGATAGGCTTTATAACAATTATTTTAACTGATATAGCCTAAAATATAAACCTACTAGCTTTTGCAAGACGAATAATCTAATTGCATAATCTGAATATTTTTCTAATCAATCTCACAAACTTCCGGTTGTAAGTTGATAAAAACAATGTAGATGCATCTACTTAAATCATGTAAAAAAATTCACATTTGAGGATAAATAGGCCCATATTTCATTTAAATATGCAAGACATGCAGTCTCAGCTTTAGTACATGAACTTTAAGTTCTTTTGGTAAGTGAGATCTTAATCAATTCTTTTGAGAACAAGCAACACAAGAACTTTGTATTCTTTTAGTAAGTGAAATTTAATCAATTCCTTTGAGAACAAGCACCACAAGAACTTCAGATTTTTTTAATAAATGTGCATATAAATCTCCATAATTTTCATTATTGATCAGGATGGTCTAACCGATCATGTCAACTATATATACATGTATGTATATATATATTTCTGAATTTTTAAACTTCTAGTTTATCATAACATGTGATTCCATCTCACTCGTACATGTCTAGTACGACCATCAAAATTATACCTTTGAATAGGAATATATTTAGCTTTTTCGGAGCTTTCAGTGAAAATTATTCTTTTGATAACAATATGTAGCTCTTCTAGAGCTTTCAATTGATTTTTTCGCTACTGGAACTTATATATGCATTGACTTATTTCGTATGCCAATTGATAACATATGTTATCTATAATTTCCAAAATATTATTTTGAGAACTGTTATTGCTCTCTTAAAATTTTCACTTTTAGTGGTGACGATATTATTACCTTTAGTTGTAGTATTGCGATATTTACAATCATGCACTCTTCATAATGTGCTTTCTTTCAAGAACTTATTGTTCTTTCGGAGCATCAATGTTTTCGGTACTCTGAGATACAATACTTACATTTTCCCTTGTATTTAAATGGGAAAATATTTCTTATGCTTCTGCTAAGCATAAATTGTCACCATATATTATATTTGATAAGTAATCATGTTAAATAAAATAAATAAATATCATCATATATATATAAAAATAAAATAAAAAATAATGATTTCAAAAAATATAAATAATTACTCCGTAAAGTAAATAAACATAAAGTAAAATAAATTTTAAAAATCAACAATTCTCTTCAATGTTATGAGAATAATTAGAAGACGATTTATTTCCTTCAGGGTTATAAGAAAATCAACAACTTTCAAATGATTTTGACCAATATCATCTTCATCATTTTCGCAAACAAATTTTGCTTATATTTCCTTTTCTTTATCATTCAATGATTATTGATAAAGGTCTACAAGATACTTCGATGTACAGCAACTGCGAAACCAATAGTTTCCATATTGATGACATAAAGATTTTAGTTTCTTAAATTGACCTTTATCATTATTGTCGTCGTTATAATCCCACTTCTGGTGGGTACAAGTGTCTTTGAATGACTATCTTGTCCATATCTATATTCATGGCCTCGACCACCACCACAATTGCTAATGTGACTTTTATTTTTTTTGCTATATAATATCACATTCACTTCAGGGAATAAAACAGAGTAAATTTAATATTAAATTTACATTCACTTCAGGGAATAAAGCGGAGTAAATTTAATATTAAATTTACATTCACTTCAGGGAATGCCTCCCATGAAAATTCCTGGATCAAAGTGATTTTTCGTAATCTGAACTTGGTAGAAGTCTATAGTCGAGTTCTTCGACGCAAAGAATTATTGCTTTCGAGCAAAGTCATCATGATTTACCGCACTTTAAAATCGTATTTTAAAGAATGAAAATAAAAGTAGAGTTTACCGATATTGAATTTCCTCTCAAGGAAAATAGAGACACAACAAATGATTAAGATAGCTTCTAATAATCTCTCTTTGTGTTATGTCTCTTTTCAAACCATTTAAGCACATGTAAAAGTCAAAATACAGTTAAAAATACAAACTCTCAACATTTGGTGAGATGCACACATACCCATAGTAATTAAAGAAACATATGCACATTCTCACGGTAATTAAAGAAATATGCACACATACCTTTGCTTACACTTTCTTTCTACTGGTTTGCTTACCCTATATTTCAAGAGTGAATACCACAACCATTCTTGCTTAGCTACCACTTTTCTTTGTTTGCTTCAACTTCTAAAGCAAACTCGTTAATACATATCTCTTTATGTTCAATCTTTAATAAAGACCTGCGGCAAATCTCAAACCTTGCGTTTGGTATAATAAAATCATGAACACCAATACTTTCTTATTAACCTTAACATACCTTTCGAGTACCCCAAATCAAACACGAGGTATGGCTATCAAGCATATACATGGAAAACTCAATTGAAGAAACACAACAATGAAAAAAGCTTAATAATTTATTAATAATCTAGATAGCTTAAGGTTTCAGAGTATGAATAATAAATAAATAATCATACCCGACGCGATAGCGCATTCCTCGCCGATAGCGCTGGCCGTTGGCTTGACGCTCGATTCAATTATTCATAATGTGATAATATTTTATTGAAATCCTTTTTGAAAAACCATCGACAAGAATTATAGTAATTAAGCGAGATCGTGCTGATAACGTGTTGTGAATAAAATAAAGAAAAACAAGAATAAAAGAACAAAGAGATGAGAGAAAGAGGGAGATTTGTATTTATTCTAAATATTCATGTGTGTACAATGACTTCATCAAATCATCTATTTATAGGCATAAGAAGTACATAATACATGAAACTCTAATTAAAAAAGATAATATTTCTACTGATAAAGTAAATCAAATCTCTTAGATAAAGTTCTTATCATGATAGACATCCACATAGATAAATATTCATAACAAAAATTATTTTTTTAGATTTTATTCTAAAAATGGATAATAATGATTTCGGTCCCTGTAATTTTAAAAGTAATTAAAATAATTAATGGTACATTGCAGTACACATGATTAGTGGTACATAATGGTGTATGACGTTTATTGTATATTATTGAGTTTGAGATTGACCAAATCAAATATATAAATATTTTTTAAAATATCAGTTTGAATCAGACTCAAATTTAAGATAATTATATTGATTTATCTTAAAATATTTATGAATATATATAATATTTATGTTTATTGGTTTCGTCTTTACTGTTGTCTACCGTTAAGCCTTCTTTCTAAGGCTTGTTTTCTTTCCCCCAGTCTTCACCATTGGTATGTTCTTCTTCTATTTTTTTAATTTTATTTTTCTATTGTTGTATCTTATTTAGATTTTATTAGTATTTATTCTTATTTTTTAAATGTTTTTCATTGTTACTTTCTTTTTAGTTTTTTCTATATTGTTTATTTGTTACAATAATTAAAATATTATTTTACATGTTATTTGTGCTATTTTTATGTCATTTACAATAGACTTTAGTATCTTCTTAGTCCAAACTTTTGTGTTGTACAAAATTTAATTTTGTAATGGTGACAGTTGGAATAATGTCACACATGCGGTGAGAGTCCGAATGACAAATATTTCATACTTTGTAACAAATTTGATTTATAACAAATATTGATAAATATATTATATGAATGGGTCATGGGGCAGGTAAAAAGGAGATTGGGTGGATCTTAGTACCCACGTGAGTGACTGGGTCACGGGACGAGGATAATTTTAGTATTGTGGGTTGCAGGGCATGGATGATTTTAGACTTTATATTCGTAGCGGGTCATGGGGAGGGGATGGAGATGAAAATTCTTGACGAGGATGAGTGTGGGAAGAGTACCGTTCGCACCTTCCCCACCCAATTGACATCCCTAATTTTATGTGAGGGGTGCGACTATTAAAAAGTTATATTAGAAATATAGAGAGTGTAAATCACAAAATTTTAGAGGTGTGAAATTAGATTGTTAATAGAAAATACAAAGAAAATGTCTAAACTATAGGGAAATTTAAAATTTTTAGGGGGGGCGACTGCTCTTCTCAGCAGCTCCCTCGGTTTATTGCTGAGTCCAACCCTCTTTTGCATCAACAATTTTTACAGAGTGGAAGTGTGCAATTTATATATATATATATATGCGTTAGAATTCATTGTTGCGGTATAAAACTTTTAACACATTTTTTGGTGAAAAGGTATGATTTTATTCATGGAAAATCATACATGGGTAAATGTTAGCACATGCCTCATTAAAAAAACCTCCCTAAACTTAAATAAAAGAAAAAGAGTACACATGCTAACGCCATAAGAACCATAAACAATCAAAACATTAAGCCGGACTATTACAATTATCAATAACCAAAATGCCATGAACACCATGTGGCAGATGCTTAAAAAGCTCCACCTCAAGACGGTCACTTCTAGCAACTTTGGCCATAGCATCTGCAACCTGATTTCCAGCACGACCAACATGGTTAACTTGCACAATCCAATCCCGTTGACACAAGTCTTTCAAATGCCAGCACAAAAAATGGCCACCAGGGACTTCAAACCTGAGAACACGACAAGCCTCCATACTATCCAATTCAAGAATGACACCTCGAAAACCAGCTTCCCATGCATAGAATAAACCTAAATACGCACCCTACAGTTCTGCATCAAGAACCGAGCAAATACGAAGAAATTTAGAAAAACCAAGCTCCGGTACTATCACGAGCCACGCCACCACACGAGCCACGTCCATCAACACCACACCAGCCACCTTCTGTATTTAGTTTCACCCAATATTCCGCAGGAGCACACCACTTATCCACCTGCGCAATCCCCCTCAACACACAGGTGCTGCCGCTCGATGCCACTTTTTAACACATTTTTTGAGATTGTTGGATTAGTAAAAATAAATAATTGGAATTAACATCGGGAAATGAGGATATTATCATTGGAATAGGTTGGAGCTGAATTGCTTTATGATATTAGGCTTTTGAGTTCATCCCGATGGGCTGAAGCTGTTCGATATATTGTCGAGAACAGGTTGGATGCTAAAGGTGCACAGGATTTGGCATGAGCTATGAAGGATTTACCGAGAAGGCAAATGGATAAAGGTTGGAGAAGTTTTGATTGTGGATTGGGCTTAATTCACTTTTTGCCCCTTAAATTATACTCATTTTTCTATTTTAGTACTTGAATTTTTTCGGGACGAAGTGTCCTTAAAATTTTCAATGTTACCCATTTCACCTCAAAAAATAACTCTGTTTAAAAATAATTGCTCTGACCAATAAGAGCTCGTCACATCGTTTTTTTTATTTATTTTTAAATTTGAAAGTAAAATAAAATAAATATATTAAAATATTTATTAATTTAATTATATTTACCAAAATACCTCATCTTCTTCCCCATCGTCTTCTTCTCCAATTTTCCCTAAACCATGCTTTCTTTCTCCTGAAAACTACTAATTATTTTATTCCATAACTGAGCAAATTTTATTTGATAACATGCACCAGAGTACTATGGCCATCAATTATCCTCTTATTTAATAAGTTTGGTTCTCTTTTAGTTTCATTCAAGAAAAAGGGGGCTTGAAAAAAAATTAAAACTTCAATCGATGAAATTCTCGTCAAAAGCAAAAATTTTAAAGCTTCAATTTGCACAGGCTTTTATAAAAATACCATTTGAAGAAATGGGGTCTTGAAAAATCAGTGAAAACCAAAGAATAAAATTTATGGATCAAAATTGGTAAATATTTCATGAGCATGAAAAATCCCTAAGCTTCAATCGAAAAATAGGGGAAGAAGAAGAAGAAGGGGAAATGGGGTTGGGGAAGATGGGTTTATTAAATATTTTTATTAATATTATATTAAATTTATATTATATTTATTTTATTTTTAATTCTTTTATATATTAAATTAAAAAATAAAAAAAAAATAATTAAGAACATGGCACGTTCTGATTGGTTAGAATGAATTTTTTTTAAAGTTAATTTTTTTGGGATGGAATGGGCAACGTCGAAAATTTTAGGGGGCACTTCGTATCAAAAAAAATTTAGGTACCAAACTGGAAAAATAGGTATAATTTAGGGGCAAAAAGCGAATTAAGCCTATGGATTTCCCAGCCAAAGTTGTTCGATATACTTTGTAATTTTTTTAAAAAATTGAATACTATACTATTAATATCATAAATCATAACATAATTAAATTAATTATATTTAAATATATAGATTTTTCTCTCATTCTGCATGGCCGCTTCATAATTTTTTCATTGTTTCAATTAGCCGACAGCGACAATAGTTTTGGTGATAGTCGCCGACCATTGGTAATCTTTTTATTTATTTTCTTATATCCTATTTTTATTTTTGCATTTTCATTGGTTTTTTTCTAGTTTTATATTAGAATCTTGTTGTTTTGATCTCCTTCTCGCACATGTTGCGCTTGTTTTCTTTGTCTTCGCTTTTCCTGTCTTGTGGCACGCCTCTGCTTATGGCACATTATTCGCCTACCTTTGCGGTAGACGTGTTTTCTCATGACGCTCGGTTCTGATGTGCGATTGTCGATGGTCATTCGGTAGTTTTATCTTCTCTTGTGGTTGTTTGCCGATGTGTTCAGATCTATTCAGTGAAGTAGCTTGCAATACTGTTGGTTTCGCTCACCACTCCTTCATCACTTATCAAGAGTCTATGGGATTCATTTTATCTCTTGTGTGTTAACAACTCCCCTGGCATTTTGCCTTTCATTTGAGTCTATGATTATCCATCTGAACAACAGTGAGAGCATCATTTACTGCGTGACTGAGTTTTCCTCTTTCGAGAAGGAAAGTATTTTCATCTTTTTCTCTTTTCTCTTTTTTATTTTTTGTTGTTCGTTAGGCTTTTCTTTTCATGTTAGAATCTCTTTGTTTGACTCCCTTTCTAAGTAATAAAAGTTACCCAGTATTATCTTCAAAAAATATTTAAATATATTATTTATATTATTATTATTATTGAAACTATATTGTTAATATCATAAAAATAAGGTTTATTATAAAAACTAATCATATTATGGTCATTACAAAGTACAAAACTTTCAATGGAAGAACAAGCATATTTATATGAGACATTGTAAGATAAAGTGACTAGAAAATTAAAAAGTTATTTTCATGAATTTTATGAAGCCAAAAGTATTTACTGGCTAAAATTCTCTGATTGAATCTTAAAAAAAAGAAAAATAAAATATCGAGGGAAATAAGACTTATGTCAAAATAACATATCAACAATGATGATAACCAAATTTATGTAAATGACTATCCTATGAATTGGATTCAAATGAGTAATAACAACTCATTAGTTGATTTGTTTAGTATTGTAAAGTTTTATCCTTTATGTAATGTATGTAGGAATGATAGACGTGTATAGTTTTGCGGATTCCGCATTGCACCCGCCCCAGTTGGGACGAAAATGGGTATGAGTTTGGTGGGTAGTGGGCGGGTGTGGATGTAAAAAGTCATGGATTTGAGACCTTAACCGTATCATAT
Organism: Hibiscus mutabilis; assembly: GCA_019671005.1. Classification (NCBI taxonomy): domain Eukaryota; kingdom Viridiplantae; phylum Streptophyta; class Magnoliopsida; order Malvales; family Malvaceae; genus Hibiscus; species Hibiscus mutabilis. The sequence continues at coordinate 65,220,574 of CM033719.1, forward strand.
CCGCTAGTATCCACCGGCCCGACCCTCATCCACCCGTCCCGCCCATTAATTACCCACCATATGAATTTTGAACCATTGTAAATTTAGGAATAAGTTCACAACCTATTCTGTAAAACCTAAATTTTAAAGGACGTGCCTTAGAATTTACTAAATCTTAGGGTATAAACATTATTTACAATTGTCTACCGTCGTTAGTTAGTTAGTTAGATGTAGTTAAGTAAAATTTATACCGGCGTAAATGTGATTTAGTTAAGTTAGCTATAGCTAGTTAGTTAGTTGTGTAATCACTAATTTTATCCGGGGCTTTACCCACTTTTACATTTTTTTTGTAATGGGCTTTGGGCTTAACTTATTAGAATTATATTTGCTATATTTATTTGTTTAGTTTTATGTCTTATCTCATATTAATTTGAAAAGAAAAACGCAAAAATATTTTTATTTTAATTCTTATTATATATTATTGTTATTTGGTTTATTATATTATTAATATAATATATTATGTTATATTAGTATATTATTATTTTAAAACACAAAAAACAACAAAAAAAAACAAAAAGCAAAACAGATTAAATAATAAAGCCTAATTAATTAAATAAATAAAAGCCCAATAGTTCATTTATAATGTCCACTTACATAAAATCCAAACCCAAAAAATTAATTATTATACACGGCCCACTTGTAGCTCAAATAGCATAAAAACCCTAATCTAACGCCCAATTTTCTTCTTTGCGCAACCAAGTGTCAACTGCCAAATCTGTTTTAGATCTGACGGTCCAGATGCAACAGAGAGAAACCCTAATCTAGGTTTTTAAAGTTCTTACCCTTCTTTTTGGTGGTTGTTCGCCTTCCTCGTGATAATCTTTCGGCCGTCGTGCCTTCGAGAGGTGAACGAGAAGGCATTAGTTGGGCTTTCGTATTCGAAAAACCCTTTTTAAAAAAATGAGTTTTCATTACTCTTTTTCCTAGATCTAGGTGAGAGGGGAGTTTTTTTATATAAAACTAAGGATGTTTTAGGGTTTACGGTTAAAAGATGAAGGTTTTTGGGTGTTTTGGGGGTTTACCAATGCTGGCGAATGGCGGTCGGTAGTGGTTTGCAACCACCGATACGGCAGATGATCGTCGGAACCTGGGATGAGGGGTGTGTTCATCCCTGAGTTGAGAGAGTCTCTGGATTTCCGAAAATGGAAAACAAATTTTGAGAGGCTAAGGGCGAAAATTTTGCCTAAACTGTTTGATATATAATGGGCCCTTATTTTTAAAGTGGTTTATTCCCTTAATAAACCCTTCAGTGTTTTTAAATTACACGTGGAAGGGTTTTCGTCTCTTTAAATTACCTTCCAGGTCCCCAAATGTTTTTAAAAATTGCAATTTTGTCCTAAAATTAAAGCCGGATTAATTTATAAAATGGTTTATTCCCCTTTGGTCCTTCCATCATTTTAAAATAATTTTTAAGGGTTTTCATCTTTTAAAATTACACCCTAGGTCCTTTCAACTTTTGCTCGCATTTAATTTAGTCATGTTTTTTAGTTTAATTTGTTTTTAAAAGGGTTAATAACCCATTTAGTCCCTGTTTTTTAAAATCTTTTTAATTTAACCCCTCTCAATTTTTTAAAATTCCCCTTTTGATCCCTTCCAGTATTCTAAAATTATTTTTTAAGTCCCTCAGATTTTATTCTTGCCCAAATATAACCCTACATTGCATGTTTATTTAATGTTTTTATTTTTGCCATCAATTTATTTGTTTATTTTCTTATTTGCCCTATTTGTAAGTTTTTTATAAATTATGTATTTGTTCATCTAGTTTTTAGGTTTGGTCTTTAGGGTTAGTTTAGGGTTTAATATAATTAATTTAAATTATGTGTTCGTATTATAGGGGCATGATTTTAAATTAATTAAATTAAGTTTAGGGTTAGAGCCTTAGTTAGATCATCGGTTCGAATCAATTTAATCCATTTAAATTTGCTATTGGCTTATTGGGGTTAATGTTAAATGCATTAAATTGGTTGAATAATTCTTAATTATTTTTAGGGATAAAATTGGTATTTCACATAGATCACCTAATTTAAATCATAATTAATTAGTTCGATTAATTTTAAATAGAATCCTTGGCTTATTGGGATCCTAGTTTAGAATTAATCAAATTAATTATCATTGTTCAAGACAATTCGTAAATTACTAGTTTTTTTAGTTTATAGGAATTAATTAATTTAAGGCTAATATTAGACTAACCTAATTAATTATTAGATCACTAAATGGATTTTTCATAATGTGGGCCTTTTTAGGTTAGGACTCTAGTGGGCTTAGGTTTTATTTTATGACATTCTATGCCATGCATTTTAATTGCCATTCATGTGACTTTAATTTTTAGATGGACATGCATGTAATTAATTAACTTAAATCATAAAAAGAAAGTAGTTATTAACTCCGATATTTGTATCATAACAGTCCTGGCTCAATGGATGTTGACAAAATATTGGGATTAATTCTTACCGTCAGAAGGAAAATTTTAAAATGAATTAAAATTTGACAAGTCATACCATCATTTTTAACTGCTTGCCTCATGCATAAAGGTGATGAACGAAGTTCGAACCATAAATTAACACGACAGCCGAGCTTATTCGATGTTGGTTTAATCTATGGTCCGGGATGTCGTCACCCTTATTAATTAAATGATTAATCAATTCGAACTCACTAATTTGACAAAGCTCGTTTGATTAAAGTTTGTCTTCAACCGTGAACATTTTGATTGAATCCAAGTTAAATTTCAATAATTTCCATCAAATAGAAGCAACATATATTTTGGTACCAATTTTCAGGCGCGATGGGGGTGCTAATCCTTCCCCACGTGTAACCAACTCTGAACCCTTTTTTTGAATGAATATATGGTTTTATGGTATCCGACCTACCTTATTGGCCGGTGGCGACTCCAAGATTTATTATTTTCTAAAACACAAATTTTTAAAGAATTTCCCGTTTTTCAAATGTTTTCCCAAAAAAAAAAGAAAACCGAATTACGTACTTTTAGCGATCATCGAATTTTTTTTAGTCGCTGCAGCTAGCGACGCAGTTGGGGACCAATTTTTGTTTTTTACAAAACAAAAAAGAGAGTTAAGCCAATAAAATATTTGTTGCTTTTAATGATGGAAATTTTGAAACTTAAATTGACTTCAATTAATTTGTTCTTTATTGAAAATATAACTTTAATTACACGGGCTTGAATAATTGGTGGCTAAGAATTAATTGTTCATTTAATTTCTAAAGAATCAACGATATGTGTTGCATCATGACCATCAGTCTCTATACCTGAGCTTTGTCCCTTGAGTGGGAGTGAAACGCCACATACCCACGTGAGTAGCCCTCTACGGGTCGATAATTCACTTTCGAAGTCTACGTCTTTTGACATGTGAGCAGCCCTCCACGTCACTAGGTCGTGCATTCCCTCGAATCGAATCCAATTTGCAAGCCTGTAACGGCCAGAATTGGGGTTCTTGTCATCTTAGTAGGTGACAAGATAGGTTCGGGTATCCCTTTTAGAACCAAACTCATATGTGATAATCTAAGAAGCCCACCCCGATTAAAGCCATGTGGATAGCCATAGTAAACTAGAATTCATGTGGTTAGGGTTTTCTTTTCCGTTTCTTTTTGCCTGTTGCTCCTTAATTTATGTTTTTTATCTTGCAATTTCAAATTCGTTATTCGTTTATTTCATTACTAACATATTTCTTTTGTTTTCATTCTTTCCCTCTTTATACTTTGTTTTGTATATTTTATCATATCATGAAGAAAACACTGATTCAGAAATAGTTTGAAGTTAAAGGCTTGATCAATGGGAGACTTAGTTTGTAGCACTGATGAAAAGAATTATGAGGTACAAACACGGTCAGAAGGCGAGCAGCTTCATGACGGAGACAATATTTCTGCCGAATATCGGTCATTGATGTCAGTCAAAAATTTTATAAACACCGAATACAATGATGTGCCAGGGTTGAGACCGATATGGCACAGTTGGGATTATGAGGCAAAAAGTGTTTTCAAAAGCAAATACGGTGACATAGCATACTTGTTAGATGTCACAGTTGATCAGTCACTACTCCAAGCCTTTGTGAAATTTTGGAATCTGGCCTACCGTTGTTTTACAATTGGCAACATCGATTTGACCCCGACAATCGAAGAGTATCCAGCCATCATGAATTGCAAGAAGATTGATGAAAACCGAGTCTACTCTAAACCACCCAAGAACAAGTCATTCCGAGCCAAGCTAGGTATATTTTCAGGAACTTTACCGTCTTGAGTTGAAGATCAAGTTACTACTTGGAACAAAAAGGAATATCTCAAGTGGGAATTGATTTTGGCTTTAGCTTCAGTACATCCAATAGGTCGAGTTTAGTAAGATCTTTTTGCATTATTAATTTTTGGGTTAGTCCTGAATCCGAAAGTGTTGGGGCTCATTCACCCATCGGTGTTAGATCTGTTTGATTGTTTAGAAGGAAAGTCCAATCTGGTCCCTGCTATCTTGGCCGAAACTTTCCAGTCTCTCAGGTTTTGAAGGAAACATGGTAGGAGTCGATTCTTAAGATGCCCTCAGCTTTTAACAGTCTGGTTTTACAGTCATCTGTGGTATGACGTTCAATTTTTGAGGCCTCTCTTCGATGGCAAATTTTTGCCACTAGAAGAGTTCTTACAAAAGAAAGATTAGCCAATGGGAAGATCTGAAGAAGTATGGCTAGACGTCTTACAAAATCTAAAAGACGACGATATAGTTTGGAAAGCTCTGTGGCTACGCACGAGGAATATTCTTTATCGATATGGGGAGCATCCATGGGTACCGTTACTTGGCCTTTGGGGGCATACAGCTTACGTACCCCTGTTGGTTTTGAGACAGTATGGCTCCAAACAGTTTATACCAGCCACGAGCAGACTAAATGAGTTCAACATAGACCACGCAATCGAGAAAGGCTACAAAGGGAAGGTGTACGATGCTTCTTCTACATGGAATAATGCTAGACGAGTCAGGGTTTTCAGTGCTCCATACACGATGACTCCTGAATATGAAGTGTGGCGGTTCAATCGCGTCAATGACAATATTCCTCATTTGAATCATGACAGTGTGAGGTCAATTCAAGAAAGGTTGGCTACGCTTCCCACTAAAGTCGACTTGATAAGAAAGCAACTTGAAGAGGAGTAAAAGAAGTTTATTCAGCTAGAAGCAAAGGCCGATCAAGATAGATTCAATTTCGATCTAGACAAGACAAAGTTAAAGGGAGAAATTAGAAGTCTACAAAGGAGGAATGGTATGCTGGAATCCGAGCTCAAGTTAGAAAATGAAGAAATTCAGAAGTTGCAAAGGCTAAACAAGAGTAAGAGAGTCGCAAGTGATGGGCCAAGCGAAGGATTAGAGCTCAAACTCAAGAAGGAAAAGGCAAGGACCGAGGCTTACAAGAAGAAGTATTATGAGCATACGGATCAAATACTTGCCATGACGAAAAAAATCAGAGAGCTTGAAGACTTCTCATTCAGCGAAGCTTGAGATTGAACAACTTCGGAATGAGGCGTTAAAGGCTTAGATAAAGCAGTTAGAGAAATCCCTTCTCAGGCATAAAGGTTCTACTCAGAAGCTAGAAGCCAGTAGTTTAGAAAATCAGGCTTTAAAGGATCGGATCGAGGACCAAGAGACTGAGGTCCAACGACTCAAAGATCAAATAGCAAACTTTAGGGGAGCGATTCAAGTGCATCGGATGCCTACGATGGAACAACTCCAGTTTGCCACCTTTACCATTTGGAGGCAAGAGCAAGATTTGGCACGCTTCATGACCCAGATGCAAGAGGTCGCCCGAAATGTGCAGTTCCTAGGGAAGATGCTGCCGCGCTTCAAGAATGCGTAGATGATGAATCCGAAGAAGAAGAAAGGATTGTTTGGATCTTGAGAGAGATTGTTGACTTAGGCGCTAGCTTAGAACCATATCCGTAGCAGATTTTCTTTGAATTATTGTAATAGAACAATGTTTTCATCGATGCTAGTCGTTTAATGATGATATTTTCCAAAATCAGTGTTTTTCTTTGCATTCATGCATAGCACATTTATTTGCATATTTTATTTAAAGTTATCTAAACTAATTAAAAGACTACTTATTTCAGAGTATTTTTATTCTGTTAATTGCAAACATTCCACATTCATACCGCACACGTCTTCAAGCAAAAAAATGGAAGAAAGCTTTGCTAAGCTAGAAGCTGATCTTAGAAGCCAGTTGGAACGAATGCAACAAGATTTAAGAGAAACCATCATCAAGTCTCAGCAAGACATGATGAGGGAAATATCTCAAATGTTGTAAAACCGTCGCGGGAAAGATGTAAGATGAAAGAGTACTGTTGTGGACCATGCTCAGAACCTGGGAGACCCCACATATCCTCTAATCTTTAACATTCTCTTCATTAATCCTACAACAAACCCCCAGAAGGGGTATCCTCCCATCAAGCCGGTATCTCTGCTCCACCTCAGTCGGTCATGATATTTGCAAATGTCGAACATATCAGAGACAACATCCCAACTTTGATGAACTAGAAAAATTGAACCAAGTGAAGGCTGAATTCTCCAAACAGTTGGAAGAGACTAGAAAGGACCTTGAAGAAAAATTTCGGGTGAAAGATGACGAGGATGGTTCTTATGGAGTGAATGCTAAGGATCTCAATCTAGTCCCCGATGTAGAAATTCTGTACAAGTTTAAGACACCAGAATTCGATAAGTTTGATGGAACATCTTGCCCAACCGCCCATATAACAATGTTTTGCAGCAAGATGGCTGGCTATAAGACAATGAGAAGTTGTTGGTACACTGTTTTCAAGACAGTTTAGTGGGATCCACCACAAGATGGTACAATCAGCTTACACGGGCTCAAATTAAATCGTGGAAAGATTTGGCTAAGGCTTTTACTGATCAGTATAAGCACGTAACGGATATGGCCCTCAATAGGCTTTTATTACAAGGAATGGAACAAATGCAAAACGAAAGCCTTCTGGAGTACGCCCAAAGGTGTCACAATGTGGCTACTCAAGTTCAGCCACCTTCGTGAAAAATGAGATTGCCCTAATGTTTATTGACACGCTAAAAGTAACTATATATGACCGTATGATCAATAACACTATTAGTAACTTTACTGATATGGTAATGACCGACGAGCGTATTGAAGCCATAATCAAATGTGAAAGAATTGACGGAGGGGAAACATCGATCAAATAGTTCAAGAGGAAGAAACATGAAGTTAACACCACCAATACCTACGAGGTTGTTAAGAACTTCACCATAGTACAGCCCCAAGCTTCTATCGAGAACCCCCAAAATTTTAATAGAAGGAAAGAGTGGGGACCAAGAAGGAGAATGAGAATAGATCCTTCACAATGCTACCAATCTCTTACAAAGAACTCTACTCACAACTGTACAAGGCAGATCTAGTGCGGGCTCAGCACGTTACCCCTTTCAACCCCCTTATCCAGCATGGTATGACCCTAAGGCCCACTGTGAATACCATGCCGACGCCTCAGGCCATACTATTGAGAACTGTATAGCATTTAAAAAGTTTATTCAGAATCTGATCAAGACCAGAGTGCTACAGTTGGGGGAGCCCAATACTGTCAACAACCATTTGCCTAATCATGGTGGTCAATGCGTAAATGCTGTCGAGGAAGGATGTGTAAGAAAGACTAAGGCGAGTGTATCAGAAGTTAGGTCCCCTCTGAGATGGGTCTTTCAGTAGTTATGTATGGCTCGACTCATCGATTGTGGAATGATATTTTTAAAAAAGGGTTGTGGCCCTTATTGTGAATACCATCAGTCGAGGGATCATTAAATACAAGATTGCGAGGAGTTTCGTCAAGTAGTTCAAAGGCTGATGGACAACAAGGTGATTGAATTCTTTGAGAAAGAAGAGATAAATAGTAAGTTCGAAGTTTGCACGCTGGATGCTCTAGATGTCAAGTACAGTGCAAAAATGCCATTTGTCCTTGGCCTCAAACCAAGTCAAGAGGACGCACCACAGGAGTAAAGTCCCATGATAGCCCTTAAAATTATAATCTCTGGCCCGGCATCCTTTCCCTTTAAGGATACTCGGATGGTTCCGTGGAACTACAACGCTAATATCTCGATACAAGAAAGTTCCAGTTCGTAAGAAGAAGAAAAACCAGTTACGGAGGTAAAGCCCACCGAAGGAGAGCCTGTGAAACCAAACCCCGAAGAAATAAACAATGTGGGGCATTTTACGGGGAGTGGTCGATGCTACGCTCCAGAAGCTCTAAAGGCAGTAAAAGAGATGAAAAGAAAATGTAAGGTAACCGAATCTGAACCAACAAAGATATTTGGGGAAGAGCCACCTCCAAAACTCAACGAGCCAGTAACTGAGGTTCAAGCTCAAAAATTTCTGAGATTCTTAAAACATAGTGAATATAGTGTGGTAGACTAGCTCAGAAAATAGTTGGCCTAAATTTTAGTGCTCAACCTACTTTTGAACTCAAAGAAACACCGTGAGGCTTTGCTGAAAGTGTTAAACCAAACTTTTGTCGAAAGTAATATCTCGATTAGTAAGCTTGAACAAATTATTGGATATATTACTGACTGTAATCATATCACCTTTAGTGACGATGAGATACCGGAGGAAGGTAAGGGTCTAATAAGGCCCTAAACATTACCTCTCACTGCAAAAGACACATACTACCGGGAGTGCTCATCGACAATTTCTCTGCCGTGAATGTTATGCCCTTAGCTACTCTACAACGCCTACTGATCGACAGTTCGTATATGAAACCCTGCCAAAATTCTATGCGTTCATTCGGCGGGACCCAAAGAGAAGTGGTTGGGAAAATTGAAGTACCACTGCTCATAGGTCCAACCAAATACACTATAGACTTCGTGGTCATGGACATCCGACCATCCTACAACTTTCTGTTAGGGAGACTGTGGATCCATTCTGCCGAAGCTGTTTCGTCCTCTTTACACCAAAAGTTGAAATTCATCATTGAAGGAAAGATAGTAACAGTCCATACCGAGCAAGATGTTGTGGCTTCGGTAACTTCAGACGCTCCATACATTCCAACTAATGAGGAGGCTTTGGAATGTGCCTTCAGGGCATTGGAATTCGTCAATGCCACATTTGTTGCTCGCGAGAACATGATCCTATGCCCGAGATTGTCAAATTGCACTAGGATGGTGGTGACATAAATGCTAGAAATATGAGCGAAAAGAATAAAAGGTTTAGGAAAGAGCTTGCAAGGACATCTGCGACCCATAGGCATTATCCACAAGTATGACCGTTTTGGGCTTGGCTATAAGCCTAACTTTCCGTAAAAGAAACAAGAATGGAAGAGAATAAAAGAACAACGAAAGGCCCGACTCAAAGGAGAGAAGATTTCGTGAGCTCTCATCACTTATACGGGTCTCAATAATATGTTTGTATTTTGAAGAGTCATCAACCCCGAGAAGAAGGTCCAAGAAGCTAATCAGGAGAATGAGAAGATTCTTAATGAAGAGTTGATCAGCGAAGCTATGGAAGTAATGGATGTCAATATGATCTCTGAAGGTAGAAAGATCGTTTAGCCTTTGGATAAGATCCGCCCATGCTTCCCGAGCAAAGAACTTAGCAATTGGACCAACATGGATCTGCCCGTAGCTTTTAGGATTAAATCAGAGTAATGCCCGGAATCACCTTATTGTTTTTGGCCCGAGAGTAATAGGAATCCTTTGTAAAAGGGCTACTATGTCAATCTGTTTTTATTTTCAATGAAAATGATGCTTCATATGTTTCTCAAATGGCAAACATAACACTCATTTCATTCATTATTCATTCATTCATTACTTATTTATTTATTCTGATTACATACTTTTAAACTCGTGTAAAAGTATGAATGATTCTGGGCCTAATCCCGGGGTAGATTTTGAACAACCCTCGTACTCGGCTGAAATAGACGAAGGGGATGACAAGGAGGAATATGAGGTCCCAGGTGAATTGCTAAGATTGATGGCTAGTGAAGAGAAACAGATTCTGCCCCATCAAGAAGAATTGAAAGTTTTGAATTTAGGGACCGAAGAAGAAAGGAAAAAAATAAAGATTGGCACGACTCTATTATCGAAGGTGAGGCAAGAGTTGGTGGAATTGCTTTCAGAATTCAAAGAAATGTTTGCATGGACATATCAAGACATGCCAGGTCTAGACACAGATATTGTACTGCAAAAAAATCCCAATAAAGCTAGAGTGCAAGCCAGTCCAACAAAAGCTTCAAAGAATGAGACTGGACATGCTGTTAAAGGTTAGGGAAGAAGTAAAGAAACAGTTTGAAGCCAAATTTTTGAAGGTTGCCAAATACCAGAGTGGGTAGCTAACATAGTCCGGTACCTAAGAAAGATGGAAAAGTACGTATGTGTGTAGACTATAAGGACCTCAATAGGGCAAGTCCTAAAGACAATTTTCCCTTGCCTCACATTGATACCCTAGTTGACAACACTGCGGGGAATTCTTGGTTCTCTTTTATGGATGGCTTTTCAGGGTATAATCAAATTAAAATATACCCTGAGGACATCGAAAATACTACCTTTGTAATCATGTGGGGAATGTTTTGCTATAAAGTCATGCCTTTCTGGTTGAAGAATACCAGGGTAACTTATCAAAGGGTCATGGTCACCTTGTTCCACTACTTGATGCACAAGGAGATTGAAGTGTATGTGGACGACATGATAGCCAAGTCTCTAGCCGAAGAATAACATATTGAGAATTTGCGAAAGCTGTTCCAAAGGATGAGGAAATACCAATTAAAGCTCAACCCGTCTAAGTGTACCTTTACCGTCACATCGGGAAAAGTCTTAGGTTTTATGGTTAGCCGAAAAGGGATCAAGATCGACCCCAACAAAGTGAAAGCAATTCAAGATCTGTTGTCACCTCGAACTTAGAAGGAGATCTGAAGATTCTTAAGAAGGCTCAATTACATTTCTCGATTCATCTCTCAATTGACCGACAAGTGTGATCCTGTCTTTATACTACTCCAAAAGAATGACCCAAGAATATGGGATGAAGATTGCCAAGAGGCCTTAGAAAAGATTAAGAAGTATTTGACCAATTCCCCGATCTTGGTAGCACCGATACCGAATAGGCCGTTAATTTTGTACTTGACGGTGTTTGTTAATTCGATAGGATGCGTATTAGGTCAGCATGATGAGTCAGGCAAGAAAGAAAAGAATATTTATTACTTAAGCAAGAAGTTCATCGAGTGTGAGTCGCGGTATCCATTGATCCAAAAGTTGTGTTGTGCCCTAGTATGGGCTACTAAGCGACTCAGGCAGTACATGTTGTATCATACTACTTGCTTGATTTCCCGGATGAATCCACTGAAATTTATGATAGAAGCACCAGCACTAACCGAAAGAATGGCCTATTAGCAAATGTTGCTATATGAGTTTGCTATCGTCTATGTGAGCCAGAAAGTAGTAAAAGGAAGTGTGGTAGCAGATCTTTTGGCAAGCCGCACCTTAGACGACTATGAGCCGCTGGATTTTAGTTTTTCGGATAAAGAATTGATTCGTACTCTATTCGAGGAGAGGCCCACCAACGAATCTTGGAAGCTCTATTTTGATGGGGCATACAATGCCCTAGGCTGAGGGATAAGGGCAATATTAATTTCTCCCGAGGAAATTTATTACCACTTTACCAGTAGGTTGGAATTCTTTTGTACAAACAACATAGCTGAGTTTGAGGCTTGTGTCGTGTGACTCCGGGCAGCCATATTAGTACAAAGAAAGATCAAGGTGCTCCAGGTCTTCGAGGATTCATCTTTGGTGATTTACCAACTTCGAAAAGAGTGAGAGACAAGAGATTAGAAGCTAGTCAAATACCATGATTTGATTCAGGAGCTGGTTAAAAATTTTGAGGAAATTAGCTTCGCTTATCTACCAAGAGAGGATAATCAGATGGTTGTCGCCTTATCGACTCTGGTCGCCATATTTGAGGCAAGCCCGACTACCGAAATAAATTTGATTGAGATGCAGATTTTCGAGGTATCGACTCACTGTTATAATTTGGAGGGGGAGGAAGATAGCAACCCGTGGTACTATGATACCCTCTAGTACATCAAGTTTTAGGTCTACCCAAAAGAGGCCAATGATAACGATAAAAGGATCGTTAGGAGGATGGCTTCGGGCTATGTCCTTGACGGACAAGTTCTATACAAGAGAAGTAAGGACCATATATTATTAAGATGCATTAACGCTCGAGAGGCTGAAACCATCTTAGCCGAGGTACATGATGGCCTGTGTAAGACCCACGCTAATGGTTTCTCAATGGCTAGAAAAATATGAGATATGGATATTTCTAGTCTACCATGGAAGGCTATTATATTAAATATACAAAGAAATGTTACAAGTTCCAGATCTATGCCGACAAGATACACGCTTCGTCGGTACCGCTTTATACTATGAACTCACCATGGCCTTTTGCTACTTGGGGCATGGACATTATCGGTCAAATACACCCGAAAGCTTCTAATGGACATCGCTTCATCTTGGTAGCCATCGATTACTTTACCAAATGGGTAGAAGCTGCCTCTTATGCTAGCATCACAAGAGCAAAAATGTGTAAATTTTTGAATAAGGAAATTATTTGTCGTTACGGTTTGCTAGAAAGAATCGTCACCGATAATGCTTCCAATTTAAACAACAATATGATGACTGAAGTATGTGAACAGTTCAAGATTGTGCATCACAATTCTACCACTTATCGTCCCAAGATGAATGGGGCAGTTGAAGCGGCAAATAAGAATCAAGAAGATTATAGCCAAGACTACCAACACTTTTAAGGATTGGCATAAGAAGCTGCCATTTGCACTGTTTGCTTACTGAACATCTGTAAGAACCTCAACAGGGGCAACATCGTATTCTTTGGTCTATGGCACAAAAGCATTATTACCCATCGAGGTAGAGATCATATCACTAAGAATTCTGAATGAGACAAAGTTGTATGATGCCGAATGGATGCAAGCAAGGATTGATCAGTTGAACCTCATTGATGAGAAAATATTAAGGGCCATCTGCCATGGCCAAATGTATCAGAAGAGGATGATGCGTGCCTACAACAAGAAGGTTCACCCGAGAGAGTTCCAACATGGAAATCTGGTGCTCAAGAAGATCATGTCAATTCAAAAGGATTTTCTGGCAAAATGGATGCCTAATTGGGAAGGGCCTTATATTGTTAAGAAGGCTTTCTCTGGAGGAGCCTTAATTCTGGCAGAAATGGATAGGAAAGAGTTGAGCAATCCCATAAATTCAGACTCTGTCAAGAAGTATTATGCCTAAAAAGGAGGGTTCAAGATGGAAACTCATAAACTGATGTCTTGAAATCGAATGAGGATCTGAATTGAAAATTCGAAAAGGACGATTCAGATAAATTTTAGAGGTTAGGCATCTGATAGATAGGCTCTATTACAGTTCAAGGGCCCCATTTGGATTCATGATGGAATCTCGTTTGGTTATTGGAAATTTCAGTCAAGGACGAGCAGTGAAAGATCTACTACGGTTGATGGGATCTCGCATCATTCATACAGTTGATGTTCAGGGATATTACACTCTGTACTACTTATATCTCTTTCATGTTTGCCATGACTTTCAAATTGTTCCAACATCTTTTATTAATGAAATTTTGTTTTTCTCCCTTCCATTGTTTATTTCATGAACGTCCTTCAAAAATATTGACATAGAATATTAAAAACAAAGGATTTCTTTGCATTACAATGATTTAACTCTTTAAGTGTAGGTTGTTCCAAGGTAGAAGTCGACTTCGCCAAAAAAAGTCTGGTAAAGTCAAGGCTAAAGGACATGGTATGCAAAGCTGACAAAATTTACCAAGAAGTTGATGAATGCCCTCCGTATTGAAGTTCAAGGTGGAAGAGCCAGTGGCGAAAACCCGAAAGGGTGCCCCGAAAAAAAAAAAAAAAAAAGGAATAAAGAAAAGAAATATTAATTAAAGTGAAAACTCGAAAGGGCAATTGGAAAAAGAAAATTCGCTAAGGTGAAAACTCGAAAGAGCGCTTTAGAACGAATTTTTGGAGGAATATAAGGGTCAAACGGGGGCTGAGTTCGGACACAATGAGTGAAAACAAATGTTCAAAGACAAGAAGAAGACGAAAGAAAGACGAAATGAGACACCAAGAAAGAAAACGTCTGAGCACTGACTACATTTTATTTTTCATGCATCATGAATAGTTAGGCATTCATAGGGTAGGAGCATGCTAACTAGTACCATCAAATCATTGTGTCTGTTTCTTTCAGGTATTTAAAAAATAGAAAGTGGATTCTATGTTCTAAGGAAGAAGAAGTAGATATCAACAAATGATTGAGAGATTTTTAACTGTTTAGAAGCAATGAGCATTTCCATGCCAAGGCGACAAAGATCAAAGGAATTCCATAAGACTCAAAGCGAGATATTTGGTGTCAAGACGACCAACAATTGAGACATCATTAGGTGGGATCCTCAAGGTGAGGTATCACCCCATGCCATGATGATGAAGATCGAATGCATTTTAGAAGACTCAAAGTGAGATATTTGGTGTCAAGACGACAAGCAATCGGGACATCATTAAGCGGGATCCTCAAGGCAAGGTATCACCATATGCCAAGAAGATGAAGATCGAAGCCTTAAGGCGAGATACCACCCCATGCTAAGACGATGAAGGTCGAGGGCATTCTAAGACTCAAAGTGAGATATCATTTGGTGTCAAGGCGATTGAGGATCGAGGCATCATTTTAGGGGCTTCATTTCTTTAGGCCTTACATGGAAAGAATTCGAAGTTCTAGAATTTCAAGAAGAGGAAGGGCGGATGGTTCTATATAGGAAGGACTTGCAGCTCAGAATCTTCAAACAGGGAAGTTGGATAAAATTAGCGCTTATGGTCTTTGCTTTATTATTGTTCTACAAGGATAAGCAAAGAGGGGCGGCTGTAATCACTAATTTTATCCGGGGCTTGACCCACTTTTATATTTTTTTTGTTGAAATGGGTTTTGGGCTTAACTTATTAGTATTATATTTGCCATATTTATTTGTTTAGTTTTATGTCTTATCTCATTTTAATTTGAAAAGAAAAACGTAAAAATATTTTTATTTTAATTCGTATTATATATTATTGTTATTTGGTTTATTATATTATTATTATAATATATTATGTTATATTAGTATATTATTAATTTAAAACACAAAAAAACAAAAAACAAAACAAATTAAATAATAAAGCCCAATTAAATAAATAAATAAAAAGCCCAATTAAATAAATAAATAAAAAGCCCAATAGTTCATTTATAATGTCCACTTACATAAAATCCAAACCCAAAAAATTAATTATTAGACACGGCCCACTTGCAGCCCAAATAACATAAAAAACCCTAATCTAACGCCCAGTTTTCTTCTTTGCGCAACCAAGTGTCAACAGTCAGATATGTTTTAGATCTAACGGTCCAGATACAACAAAGAGAAACCCTAATCATGATTATGTTATCTACTCCGCGCCACTTCGTATCAACCGCTGTATCACAATCTCATCGTACGACCATGATTGAAGCTGGGAACCTTCCAGGGCTGGCAGGCGCCCACGCGCGGCCTTCCCGCTCCTTCACTTGTGCGTGCGTTGCACGCGTGACTCTCCAGATCTCTACGTGCCCACGCGTCTGACGCATTGCCCCTGACGTTTCATCTGCCATGGCCACAACCTTCACTCTGGTCCCCTCCTCCCTCATTCCACCACGATGCTCATGTACCAAACATTAGCAACAGGCACAAAAGCAAAATAGGGCTAAAAAATAACAAAATTGCAGATGAAATTCGACGGATTTCAGACAAGTTTATAACAACTATTTTTATCTTTTCTTTTTTTCATGTAATGCTTCGGTTATATATACCAAACCACCTTATTGTAAAAGACGATTTTGGAGAGCAATACAAAAGCAAAAACAGAGCCTTTTAAGAGGTATATTCTTGTTTAATATTTGTATGCATGTAAATAAAAAACAAAGTATAGAAATAGATCTAGGTTTTTAGAGTTCTTACCCTTCTGTTTGGTGGTTGTTCGCCTTCCTCATGATAATCCTTCGGTCGTTGTGCCTTTAAGGGGTGAACGAGAAGGCATCAGTTGGGCTTTCGTATTCGAAACACCCTTTTTATAAAAAATGAGTTTTCGTTATTATTTTTCTTAGATCTAGGTGAGAGTGGAGTTTTTTTTATAAAACTAAAGATATTTTAGGGTTTACGGTTAAAAGATTAAGGTTTTTGGGTGTTTTGGGGGTTTACCAGCGCTGACAAATGGCGGCCGGTAGTGGTTTGCAACCACCGATACGGCGGATGATCGTCAAAAACTAGGATGAGGGGTGGTGTTCATCCCAGAGTTGAGAGAGTCTTTGGATTTCCGAAAATGGAAAACATATTTTAAGAGGCTAGGGGCGAAAATTTTGCCTAAACTGTTTTATATATACAGAGCCCTTATTTTTAAAGTGGTTTATTCCCTTAATAAACCATTCCATGTTTTTAAATTACACATGGAAGGGTTTTCGTCTCTTTAAATTACCTTCCAAGTCCCTCAAATGTTTTTAAAAATCGCAATTTCATCCTAAAATTAAAGCCGATTTAATTTAGAAAATGGTTTATTCCCCCATTTGGTCCTTCCATCCTTTTAAAATAATTTTTTAGGGTTTTAGTATTTTAAAATTACACCCTAGGTCCTTTCAACTTTTGCCCGCATTTACTTTAGTCATGTTTTTTTTATTTAATTTGTTTTTAAAAAGATTAATAACCCACTTAGTCCCTGTTTTTTTAAATCTTTTTAATTTAACCCCTCTCAGTTTTTTAAAATTCCCCTTTTGACCCCTTCCAGTA
This sequence comes from Hibiscus mutabilis, assembly GCA_019671005.1. Taxonomy (NCBI): domain Eukaryota; kingdom Viridiplantae; phylum Streptophyta; class Magnoliopsida; order Malvales; family Malvaceae; genus Hibiscus; species Hibiscus mutabilis. The sequence goes on from CM033719.1 coordinate 65,237,457, forward strand.
TTCTAAAATTATTTTCTATGTCCCTCATATTTTATTCTTGTCCAAATCTAACCCTGCATTGCATGTTTATTTAATGTTTTTATTTTTTCCATTATTTGTTTATTTTCTTATTTGCCCTATTTGTAAGTTTTTTTATATATTATGTATTTGTTCCTCTAGTGTTTAGGTTTGGTCTTTAGGATTAGTTTAGGGTTTAATATAATTAATTTAAAATTATATGCTCGTATTATTGGAGCATGATTTTAAATTAATTAAATTAATTTTAGGGTTAGAGCCTTAGTTAGAACATAGGTTTGAATCAATTTAATCCATTTAAATTTGCCTTTGGCTTATTGGGGTAAATGTTAAATGCATTAAATTGGTTGAACAATTCTTAATTGGTTTTAGGGATAAAATTGGTATTTCACATAGATCACCTAATTTAAATCATAATTAATTAATTTGATTAATTTTAAATAAAATCTTTGGGTTATTGGGATCCTAGTAAATTAATAATCATTGTTCAAGACAATTCGTAAATTACTAGTTTTTTTAGTTTTTTAGGAATTAATTAATTTAAGATTAATATTAGACTAACCTAATTAATTATTAGATCACTAAATGGATTTTTCATAATGTGGGCCTTTTTATGTTATGACTCTAGTGGGCCTAGGTTTTATTTTATGTCATTCTATGTCATGCATTTTAATTGCCATTCATGTGACTTTAATTTTTCAATGGAGATGCATGTAATTAATTAACTTAAATCATAAAAAGAAGGTAGTTATTAACTCCGATATTTATGTCGTAACAGTCATCGCTCAATGGATGTTGACCAAATATTGGGATTAATTCTTACCGAAGGAAAATTTTAAAACGAATTAATATTTGACAAGTCATACCATCATTTTTAACTGCTTGCCTCATGCATAAAGGTGATGAACGAAGTTCGAACCATAAATTAACACGACAGTCGGGCTTATTCGATGTCGGTTTAATCTATGGTCTGGGGTATCGTCACCCTTATTAATTAAATGAATAATCAATTCGAACTCACCAATTTGACAAAGCTCGTTTGATTAAAGTTTGTCTTCAACCGTGAACATTTTGATTGAATCCAAGTTAAATTTCGATAATTTCCATCAAATAGAAGCAACATATATTTTGGTACCGATTTTCGGGCGCGATGGGGGTACTAATCCTTCCCCACGCGTAACCAACTCCCGAACCCCTTTTTTGAACGAATCTCTGGTTTTATGGTATCCGTCCTACCTTATTGGCCGGTGGCGACTCCAAGTTTTATTGTTTTTTAAAACACGAATTTTTAAAGAATTTCTTGTTTTTCAAATGTTTTCCCAAAAAAACAAAAGAAAACTGAATTACGTACTTTTAGCAATCATCAAAAAAAAATTAGTCGCTACAAGTTGTAGTTAAATTATACATGTGTAAATGTATTATATATATACACTTGATCAATCAATAAAATATGCGAAGTTTTACTATTCTTTACACAAGTCTATGATTTGTTTTTACATAATTCGATATTAGTGGTTGCTTACAAGTGGGTACGAAAGGGTACGTGTTGGGTGGTGCGCATCCAGTTAGATAATGGGTGTGGGTGGATTTGAAAGTCTACCCACTTGGGCAGGTATGGATTTGAAAAATAGTACCCGCCATGGGTGATGGGTGGTAGATATAAAAATTTCAAGTGGTTACGGGTATGGGAGAGAGGGTATTCGCACCCGCCCTTCCCAGTTGACATCCCTAAATGTATGTAATGCTAAATCTGTAAAGATGATGGGATGAGTAAAACTTTTAATATTGTTAATTTGGGGTAGATGTGGTAAACGGGTTGTTCAGATCGGGTTCAATTTAGGTATGAATATATTTAGTTTAGGTTTGGTTTGGGTTGGATAGTGTCTGGTTTGATTTTAGTTTAGGTCTATGGTGATTCAAGTTGGGTATTTTTGGGTTGGGTCGGTTGATTTCTAGTCGGGTTAATAGGAAATCGGTCGCTTTTTATTCAAGTCAACATTTAGATCTTCGGGTTGAGTTGAGTATGAGTCGAATCGAAGTATATATAGAATATTAGTATATTCTCGTAAAAAAAACACGTTTTTGTTTGTCAATGAACATTTAGGTTATTTTTTGTTTAAAAGAAAGACTTCAATTCTTAAATATGAATGATACACTTTCGATGCAAAATTTGTTTCAACTTGATTTATTAGGTTTAAGTTATGTTTTCATGTCGGGTCAATTTTTTACACCCTTATATATGACTTATAAAGCTAACATATTTGAATTTTTGGTCAGTTGTACAATAGTTCACATCCATCTTTCTGCTTTCAGCTCTTCCAAAAAAATAAAAAACGAAAACCAAGGGCCTTCCCAAATGGATGTCAAGTCCTTCCTGCTTGTTTTCCTATCGATAAACGGCGTCACGTTTTCGCAGCTCCATCTCGCAATTAAGGCAGCTGAATATGTTCCTGTATCATTTTCGGATTCAATTCATTTTCACGGTATCTTGAATGAGTTGAAAGTTTTATCCATAAGGACTCGATGATTAACTCCACCGTCACTTAGGATTAATGCTCCTATTCGGTACAAACCTCCTCGAGATCCGCCACCTCCATACAAGTTCATCGTGTCTAAACGAATCATAAACTTGTCACCACCGCCACCTCCTCGATGCGGTATTCGTCCTCATCTCTGCCAGGGCCATCCCTGGGCCAGGGCAATATGGGCGTCCGTCCAGGGCCCCCACCCTACCCAGGGCCACGCCCAAGAAAATTAAAATATAGTTCTTAATTTTTATGGGTGGATGAAAAAAATTCAGTGATGAACATATATATAGCTAGATAAGTTTCAAGGGCCTCAATAACAAGTATTAAAAAATTAAATCGTAAGAGTATGCTCATATTAATAAATATTAGGGGGAAATTGGACCCCTAATAATAAGTATTAAAAATAATTCAAGTTTTAAGAGTATGCTCGTAATAACAAATTAAAATTAAATATTTTAATACTTGTTATTAGGGGACTTATTTTTTCCCACTATTTATTATGATGAGCATACTCTTAAAATTTATTTTTTTTAAATTTGTTATTATAGATGTACTCTTATTTTTTTTTCAATACTTGATATTATAGACATGTATTTAAATAGGGGTATGAAACTGCAACAAAGATCGTTATATAGCGGTAGAGACATCATCCAAAACCATAATACCTGCAACCGTTATGTCCACAATAGCATATGTTATTAAAAATTTTTGCAACTGCGATACCTACAGTGATAGAAATAACATTTGTTATGTCTGCAACCGTGATAAACACAACATGACCAAATATACGATCACAACTACAATTTAAATTTCTAATTTAAGGCCTAATTTTTAGGTTCGCCCTAGGGCTACTAAAATCTAAAAAAATGACTTGATCTCTACTGATGCAAAAACTGTTGTGGTTGCCTCGAATTATATTGTGGTATTACTATATACTATATAGTATAAGTTTGGTATCCTTTTACTAATAATTCCTCGAAGGGAAATTTACTGGATGAATCAAATTTGATTTTTTTTCTTGATTGCCATGTGGTAATTGTCATCTCTACTCTCTAGATTCTAGACCTTAATTCGTGCTTAAAAATATTCATGAAAATCTCACTTTTTATAGCTTGAACTCGATTATAATAGATTGATCTTAATTCTTAATACCAATGAATGAATTTTCTCCATCACAGAGAATTATCCAAATATATTATATTTATAATCATAACAAATACGCCACGATCAAAGACACATTTGATCAAGAAAATCAAGCTTTGGATTTTGGAAATCAACGTGGAAGATTGTTTTGGTTTTTCTATCAAACCATCCATTCTCTTCACATTAATATATACGACTTCGTGACCCTCATTCTCTTAGTTTTAAAGCTAATTTCTTCTATAAAAACCCTGTGCTCACTTCACCACCTTCATCCACATTAACCATTCTTTAATTAGCTTTTGGATTGAAAATATGGTTCCAAAGTTTAAGGCATCCACTCTTCTATTTCTCTCCTTCAACCTTCTCTTCTTTGTTTTAGTAGCTTCGTCCAATAATCCGTCGAACGGAGTCGGGGGAATTCTCGATGGTTTACTGAATGGAATCGGAGCAAACTCTGATGACAATTCACAATATGATTCCTCAACCTCAATATCTTCCCGCGATTCCGTTGTTATCCGTCCCGGATATAAGTATGTTAATGCAGATGGCCGGTCCGGTACTTGTAACCCCCTTAATCTCGGCGTGTGTCTTAATGTATTGGGCGGCTTGTTGAATCTTGAAGTTGGTAACGTACCGACACAGAAATGCTGTAGTCTGATCCGGGGTTGGTTGATCTCGAAGTTTCCGTTTGTCTCTGCACGGCCATTAGAGCTAACGTGCTGGACATTATTAAACTCGACACTCCGGTTTCGTTGAGCCTCCTACTCAACGACTGTGGAAGGGGAACCTCCACCGATTACCTGTGCAGCCCATGATCATTTTTCGTTCTACAACAATAAGGAAACTCGACCGGTTAGGTTTGCTTTGCTTTGCTTTGCTTAGGTTTGCTTTGCTTTGATTGTAATGTACGTGTGTTTCAAAAATTATTGTTTGTTTGTTGTAATAACTAATAAGCCTCTGTATGATTCAAATATAAAGAAGGATGCAGATTCCTGAAAAAAAAAACAGCTTAAGCTTTACCATCTAACCAATAAAACCGGTGGTTCAAGCTCTGATCATGGATACTAAACCAATGTTCTTTCCAACGCGACCACCAGCACATGTTCTTCGTCGTGTCTAAACGAATAATAAACTTACCGTCACCGCCCCCTCCTCATTGTGGTGTTCGTTTTTATTAGAGTTGTGAGGCAAGATGTATGTTTTCCGCTAACTAATGGTGCAGCGATGTCCCCTTCGCTAAAAAAGTATTTTCGAAGCATTTGTTGTCTTTCGGATATAAAAATATTTATTCCGTGGGTGTTTAAAAAACCGCGTTTTATTTAGAAATTAGAGTCGCCACCGGCCACTTAGGTAGACCGGACACCATAAAACCAGAGATTTGAAAACTGTTGGGTTCGGGAGTCGGTTATGGATGAGGAAGGATTAGCACCCCGCACCGCCCAAAATTGGTACTTTAATAATTACCGCTTTATTAATATTAAACTTTCCGGATTAAAGTGACGATTAAATTAAGATTTAGTTATAAGTGCGAGTAAATTTTAAAGGCCCCGTTATCCGAGAGTAAACGCCCAACCACCATCACTACGCCTAATACTGGCCCGTTTACGCTCGGATAAAAGGGCACCGCATTGACAATTTATATATCTCGATATGCAATCTTAGTGAGCAAAATATAAAATATGGCAAATAATTTAAATACAATAAAAATACAAATAAATATTAACATAATAAAATACTAATCTAACATAAATAAAATACTAATCTAAAACATACATACATAAATATTAATCTAACTCATAAATAAAAACTAATCTAACATAAATAAAATGCTAACATTCATAAATATTAATATAACACATAAATAAAAAAACTAATCTAACATAAATAAAATACTAATCTAAAACATTCATAAATATTAATCTAACACATAAATAAAAAATTAATCTAACATAAATAAAATACTAATCTAAAACATAAATTTAAAACATACAAACTAAAAAAATAAGAATACAATTTTAAATTAACTAATACTTCATTAAATTATAAAAATTACAACACAAATAAAAGGGAAAGAAAATATACCTAACTAGGAGCTCGAATGACAAACCCTGACTGAACCCCACTGAGATCTACCACGACCTCTCCAAAAATATTAACTAGATCGGATCCAAAATAGGACCCCGATCGAATGTTGGATCAAACCAACTCCAATTTCATGACAATTTGGCGTGATTGTGTATGGCCTCTTGGCTGCCCCATTGCAAGCCTTTATATAGGCAAGGGGTGGGTGAAATGGGGGTGACGTAGAGTATGTTGCTCCACGCAGTGCAATTTCCCTTTTTTTGCTTTTTAATTTAATTATTATTTTTATTTTTTTACTTTTACTTACTTTTTTTACTTCTTTTTATATTATATTTTTACTATTATTTTTTCATTGATTTTATATTAATAATATTACTATTAAAATTATACTAATAACACTAAAACCTGGTCAAAATGAGTGATTATAGTTGCCCCTCTTTGCTTGTTCTTGTGAAACGAGGACAAAGCAAAGATCAAAAGCACTTATTTTTACCTACTTTCTTGTCTTTGGCTTCGGAATCACGTGTTCTTCTGGAACTCTCCGCTCTTCCTTAGCTGAATCTTCAGGCTTGTAAGCTCTTCCTATATAGAACTTCGTCACCTTCTGATCTTGGAGCTACTGGCTCTTCCTATATAGAACCCTTCACTCTGAAGCCTCGAGTTATGAGTCCCTCCTATATGGAACTTTTCACTCTGAAACGGTAAAGCTTGGAGTCCTTCATATATAGAACTCTTCGCCTTCAACGCGGTTGGTTTTTCCTATATAAAACCTTCTGCGCAACGGATGGATTCTTCCGACTGGGAGTTCCTCCTATATAGAACTGCTAGTCTTCAAACCCTGGAGCCGTCAGTCCTTCCTATACAGAACTTTTAGCTTCTGAAATCTAGGAGCCGCGGGTTCTTCCTATATAGAACCTCGCACTCTAAGACAGTAAAGCTTGGAGCCCTTCCTATATAGGACTCATCGCCTTCAACATAGCGGGTTTTCCCTATATAAAACCTTCTGTGTCATGGGTGAATTCCTTCGGCTGAGAGTTCTTCCTATATAGGATTGCTAGTCTTCACCCTGGAGCTGCAAGCTCTTCCTATATAAAACTTTCAGCTCCTGAAGCCTCAGAGCGGCGGATTCTTCCTATATAGAACCTCTGGCTGTGGGCACTTGAAAATATAGGCCCTTCCTATATAGAACCTCTATCTTCACATTTAGGATTCACGCCAAAATGGCTACCAATCTGCCCTTACGCTACCTAGGCTGCCATCTTTCTCCAAATTTAGGGATTCACGCTGAAAATGGCTACCGATCTTTCTGGACTCGCGCTGCTATAGCTGCCGAAATCTTTCTTCAATTTGGGGATTCACGCCGAAAATGGCTACCGATCTTCCAGGACTCACGCTACTGAGGTTGCCGAAATCTTTCTTCAATTTGGGGATTTACACCGAAAATGGCTACCGATCTTCTAGGACTCACGCTACTATAGTTGCCAAAATTTTCTTTAATTTTGGGGATTCACGCCGACAATGACTATCGATCTTTTTGAAAATTTAGGGATTCACGTCGAAAATGGCTACTGAACTTTCTAAAAATTTAGGGATTCACGCCGGAAATGGCTATCGATCTTTCTAAAAATTTGGGGATTCACGCTAGAAATAGCTATCGATCTTTCTTCAATTTTGGGGATTCACGCCGATAATGGCTACCGAACTTTCTTCAAATTTGGGAACTCACGCCAAAAATGGCTGTCAAACTTTCTTCAAATTTGGGGACTCACGCCAAAAATGGCTGCCAAACTTTCTTCAAATTTGGGGACTCACGCCGAAAATGGCTGCCAAACTTTCTTTCTTTAATGAAATCCACTTCTTAATACTCTTTGATAATTCTTCAAGTACCTGTCCAAAACAAGAAAAAATTGACATGCCCCTCTCTATATGATGCATGCAATGTAATGCTTTCTTTCTCCTCTTTTTCTCTTTTCTCTCTTCTCCTTTTCTTTTTCTTTTCTTTTTTTCTCTTTTTTCCTTCAATTTCTTCTTATTTTTTCTTTTTCTTTTTTCTTTTTTCTTCTCCCTCTCCCTCTCTTTCTTTTTTTTTCTTTTATTTTTTTCTTTTTTTTCTTTCAGCCCTTTTTGTTCTAAAGTCTTACACCCTGAAAGGTCGTTCCTCAGATTTCTTCATCTCTTTACTTCTTCACTGTATGCTCTTAAATCCTCATTTGAACATGCTTTCAAACCTTTTGTGCGGAAGGCTTTCTTGTCTTCAGGGTTATCACCCGTCTTCATAAATGATCTTCTGGTTCTTATATTATTCTTATAAGAACCCTTGTCATATTCTTCGCTTGGCGTTGCCCCATTCAACCACGGGCTCCATTGCTTTGAATTTTCTGACCCATCATACAGAGTCTTGATCTATTTCTAGTCACCAGGGTGAGCCAAAATGCTTCCATCCCCTGAGCTCATCCTTGATCTTCTCGTAGCATTTCGACGGGAACTAACTCTCGGTCCCTATGCTTTAAATCCCATCATCATTCATTTTTAAAGTAATGCAAAAGGCAATTTACTTGTGTATCTTTCAAAAAAATAATGATTGTTTGAAAAGATAACAACCATTTTGAAAATCACAACTTGGAGGGGATACCAAACATTTTGAAAACATTGTTTGGAATAAATGGTAAACATCTTTTTTCTTTTCTTCTTCTTTTTTATGGACCAAACATTTTTTTTTTAAAATAATGTTTGGAGAATGGTAAACAAAATTCGAAGTATATTGCCAAACATTTTAAAAACTAATGTTTGGGGGAAATGGTAAACATGTTTGCCCCCGAAATATCAAACACCATAGCACATCTGCTTCAAATTGCCAGAGATCAACTCTAATGAAGCGCATATTTAGAAGATCTTGACCATTGTGGAGATATATGCAAATGTATAGTTTCTTCTGTGTGTGAGGCATATACAATATGCTTTCTTTCTTTTTCTTTTTTCTTTTTCCCTTTTTCTTTTCTTTTTTTTTTTTTTTTTTTTTTCTTCCTTTTTTCTCTCTCTCTTTTTCTTTTTTTTTTTATTTTTTCTTTTCTTTTCTTTTTTTCTTTTGTTTTGTTTTGTTTTCTTGTTTTTTGTTTTAGACTGCCCATTTTGGGTTTTTATACTTGAATCTCTTTCTTCTTATACGAGTCTATAAATGTATCCTCGAATCAACATGTATCTATACTGGGTATTGATGCTATCTTCCGCTCGAAGTTAATTGCCTATCTCCAGCTCTTCTGATATTTACTCGATTTGGATTGCTTCGGCCTTCTGATTGCCATTTCTCTTCTTTTCTTTGGTTTTTCGTTTGGACATATCCTTGTTTTCAACCGCTTTCTTCTGGTGATTTTCTGATCTTCGTATCCAATCTGTCTGGTCTCATCTCTGTCTTCTGGTAAAGTAAAAGAATACCATTCACCGTCACATTCACAGATGTCTTGAGAAAGCCTTTAGGGGGTAGATGTTTAGGGTCAACTTTCGTTTTAAGGATCTTAAACGACAAGTGCCTGAGAAGATAAATTCCTAAAATGGGAACTGCTCATTGCCTAAACACTCGCTTTGTTCCTCTGTTGGCCTAAGTAAACTAGCAGATACTCATATTTACAGTATCCCCACAACATTCAATCTCTTCTAAATATATGCAACTTAGAGTTGATCTTTGGATTTCAAGCAAATGTACTATTGCATTCAAAATTCGAGGACCTGGTATAGAAATAATATATACATATGTCTATTCAAAAATGCGTGTATATGCATATGGGAGAACAAAAACTACCTCATAAAAATAAAATGTTTAAAGAATCAAAAAAATGTAAAAATGCTTTCTAAATGGAAATGTGATTTGTTATTCTGACAAGCGATGAGTTTTTTTTATGTTGAGAATTTCTTTGTGAAATGATGAGAAAACCATAGGGACCTTTGGACTATCTCCAGGGTACTAACTCATTCTGGCCCTTTTAAGGTAGTGTAGGCTTGTGCCACTTCTCTTGTTTTTCCTTGCTGGATCAATTCTTGTCATGACTCTCTCATCAACCAACTTCTTAATTTCTTCTATTAACGACCCCAAATTTCTTGGTGTCATGCCCCGGTGCCTTAATGTAGAACTCACATGCACTGTATGGATCAAAACTGTGGGCAGATGAGCTGGGCGTAATCTTTATCGGCCCAGAGGTAAGGTACTAACCCTTGATCAGATGAGGCTATATGTACGAGATGGAATACTTCGAATATCTCTAAATATGTACTTGTTCGAGGAATTTTTTGGTGATTCAGAGGAATCTGCCTGTCTTCTTCTCTTACGATCACGAGAACCTTAAAAGTGGTACCCATTTATCTCTTTCTTTCCTTCTTCTCCTAGGCATGTCTAGTTCGTTGAATTAAGACTCAATTTTCCTTCTTGGATCATGTATTCTATAAAGCCATCACATTTGCCCATCAATTTCCCGAGCATCTTATGGAAGATGGCTTAAGACATGGAAGTCACTTTCCTCTTCAGCAATGGGAGGCTGCACCTGGGCGACTAACCTCTGCCATCTCAAAGCACATTCCTTGAAACTCTCATCCAGTTTCATCATCATACCCTGGAGATACTGACGACTTGGTGCTAGGTCTAGAGCATATATGTATTTCCCATAAAGACATCGGTTAAGTCTCCGCATGACTATACTTGGTCTCTACTCAAACAGTTGTACCATATCACGGTAGGTCTTGCTAGACTGTCGTGGAAGTAGTGGATCGGAAATTTTCTATTCTCGATGTATCCCTCTATCTTTCTGTAGGACGTGGTCAGGTGAATCTTGGGGCAGCTTGTTTTGTCATACTACACAAATCTTAGAATCTTAAAATCTGGTGGAATGACCAAATCAGGGTTTTCTTGCGTCGAATGCATCAATCTTCTTCTTTTTCTTCTTTTTCCTCATTTCTTTTTCTTTTCTCTCGAGCCCATCTTCTAACTACTTGAATCTTGATTTTTGAGTGTGTTCATTTCTTTTACTTGGCAATGATAATGCTATGTAAAATTTTATGCAAGGTAAAATATGGCATGACTGTACAATGTGAGGCAAGGCAATGTATGAATGCAAATGCGGTGTTGATTCACGAACAGTCCTTGAAAAACTTTCAATAGAGAAAATGTCTGTTTGCAAGAAATTAATAATGAATTACGGGTGACAGTTAGCTTCCTTCTGGAGATCTTGACTTCGGGAAGCAAAGATCGTGCTCCACGTCTCGACGTCGTCTTCAGGATTACGGGTGGCCTCGTCTTCTCTTCTTAGGCTACTCCATAGACTTGTGTCGTCATGATCTTCATGCTTTGGCTTCTAAAAACATTGACAAGTGTAGGCATAATGCAGACAAGAGTTTCTTCTTCGGTTGATCTGGGTGTAAACAAACCGATCTTCGAATAATGCGTCTAAATAGGGTTGGTCCTAGCGGTCCTAAGGGGGTCTACTTAAAGTCTTTAAAACTTTTGGGTTTACATTAAAATTCTCAAAGATCATTTGGGTTTAAATATTTCCCCCTTTTTATTATCAAAAAGTTTAACTTACTTAAAAAGTAAAACTTTTAGGTTTCTTTTTGTTATTATTATTATTCTGAAAGTTTTAGAAGGGAAAAAGATTCAAAGCAAAATAATAATATTTTCAATTTTTTAAATGAGTTAAATTAAAATCTTTGAGATTTTTACAAAAGGGTTAAATGTGAAGATTTAAAATTGGGGTTCTGCGGCCCTGACTGAATCTTCTGCGTCGTACGTTCCTTACTATCGTACCGTCTTCTTTCTCAATTGGTCTTTGCTCGGCCTAACTTGATACTGTAATATTATTATTTTCGGTAAATCAGACTTTTTCTATTTTGAAAGCCTTTTAATGAACTATTCTTGAATCAACACCATGTCATGATATGCAACATGAATGCAAATAAAGGCGTTGATTCCGCTGGTAATCACCCTTTCGAACGACTTTCATGGGAACTAAAGGGTCCAGCTTACAAAAATGGTCCACATTACAAAAGGAGTCCCTATTACAAAAAGTCTTAATTACAAAACAAAGTTCTACACATAAGCCCTAGCTCTACCTCCTAGCTCCTCGATAGCTCTGAGCAGCTTGATAAACCTTGGTGCTTCTTCCATATCCGGGGTTACGAAAGGTCGGAGAGCCGCGACTTCAGTAGCTAAGTCATTCACACGCCTTGCAACTCGTTGTATGTCCACCATCAGGGTCTCGTGTGTATACTTTGGCACTACACGCTTGCTCGACAAATTGTTACCTCAGATCTGTTGATTAATCTTTGACCAATGTCGTACGACTGGATCGATGTCATCCTTCTTAAGGCACCTTTTTTTCATGATGAACGATTTTCTAATCGGGCGAACCACTTGAATCAACGCCTCTATGTAATGTGGATGCAATGATAATGCAACAAAAGTATGTGTAAAATAAAAATAGAAATAAAACACAAAAAGAAATGAGTTAGTACCGGATAAAAATAATAAATACATAAATAAAAGGACAAATTAAATAAGGTAAACAAACAAAACAACCCTATTTATCTCGTCTAAAACACCTAAGGTTATCCTCATGGCTCTAAAAAGGGTGGGTTTCTATAAGTTCTCTATATGCAGTTTTGGTTCTAGGAGGTACCCGAATTGTCTTCGTTGTTCTCTACTAAGAGTAGCAAGGCCCCCGATCATCACCCATTATAGGCTCCTTTCAATCGGGTTCAATTCAGGGGGACCCATTCACTTATGCTTGCACGAAAGAATGACATCCTTACGAAAGCATAAAATACTCAAGCCCCGAAGGTACTTGCTAGGCCTACACGGGAGAACGATATCTCCACGAAAGCATTAGCGTTTTCCCCACTTAAAAAGGACGGGTTTATATGCCAAATTTTAAATGCGTTAAAATAAACGCACAATTACAACCGAATATTAATTTAATAGTCACTTTAATTCGGAACTTCTAATATTATTAAAGCGGTAATTATTTGAAAAAGCTTGACTCTCTTTTTTGTTTCTTTGAAAAACAAATAATAGTCTCCCCAGCGGAGTCGCCATCTGTAGCGATGTCCCTTCGCTAAAAAAGTATTTTCGAAGCATTTGTTGTGTTTCGGATATAAAAATGTTTATTCCGTGGGGGTTTAAAAAACCGTGTTTTATTTAGAAATTGGAGTCGCCACCGGCCACTTAGGTAGACCGGACACCATAAAACCAAAGATTTGAAAACTGTTGGGTTCGGGAGTCGGTTACGGATGGGGAAGGATTAGCACCCCCACACCGCCCAAAATTGGTACTTTAATAATTACCGCTTTATTAATATTAAACTTTACGAATTAAAGTGACGATTATATTAAGATTTGTTTATAAGTGCGAGTAAATTTTAAAGGCCCCGTTATTCGAGAGTAAACGCCCAACCACCATCACTACGCCTGATACTGGCCTCGTTTACGCTCGGATAAAAGGGCACCGCATTGACAATTTATATATCTCGATATGCAATCTTAGTGAGCAAAATATAAAATATGGCAAATAATTTAAATACAATAAAAATACAAATAAATATTAACATAATAAAATACTAATCTAACATAAATAAAATACTAATCTAAAACATACATACATAAATATTAATCTAACTCATAAATAAAAAACCAATCTAACATAAATAAAATGCTAACATTCATAAATATTAATATAACACATAAATAAAAAAACTAATCTAACATAAATAAAATACTAATCTAAAACATTCATAAATATTAATCTAATACATAAATAAAAAACTAATCTAACATAAATAAAATACTAATCTAAAACATAAATTTAAAACATACAAACTAAAAAATAAGAATACAATTTTAAATTAACTAATACTTCATTAAATTATAAAAATTACAACAATAAATAAAAAGGAAAGAAAATATACCTAACTAGGAGCTCGAATGACGAACCCCGACTGAACCCCACTGAGATCTACCACGACCTCTCCAAAAATGTTAACTAGATCGGATCTAAAATAGGACCCCGATCGAATGTTGGATCAAACTAACTGGGGCCGACGGCACTGCCCCCAACTCCAGCCTTGCTCCCAATTGGGGAGCTAATTTCATGGTAATTTGGCATGATTGTGTGTGGCCTCTTGGTTGCCCCATTGCAAGCCTTTATATAGGCAAGGGTGGGTGAAATGGGGGTGACGTGGAGCATCATTCCCCTTTTTTTACTTTTTAATTTTATTATTATTATTATTTTACTTTTACTGGCTTTTTTTTTACTTTTTTATATTATTTTTTTATTTTTATTATTTATTAATTTTATATTAATAATATTACTATTAAAATAATACTAAGACCCGATCAAAAAATGAGTGATTACAGTTGGTGCCCTTCGTCGATATTTTTTCGTACGCTGAAGTCCTTTGTTAATATTTTTTACGAAAGATTTTTAGACGGTGAAATTCTACTTTTCACTTTATGTGTTTGATGAAGAATAAAAACTTATGTTGCATAGTATTAAGTTTTACTTTCCATTTTGTGTGTTAATGTTTTCCGTGGTATGAAGGATTAGAGTTTTCTATATGTGAGATAAGTTTTACATACATAATGTGAGTTAAGTCATAGTACGACACATAAACTACACTCTTGTAATATTTTTTTCGATATATTGAAAGTTTTGATTCATTGTTTGTGATTTTTTTCGTTTGAACTTTCTATGTAAATTTTGGTATTTCTTTTGTTTCTTGCTTTGTTTGCAATCGTCTTCTTTACTATTGCTTCATTATCGTTCTTCTCTGATACATATCTTCTCCACATCATTGTTGATGTGAAATTGTTGTGGGTGCATTGCAGTAGCCTGACTCTCTTTTCCATCAACGATAATTATTTTTTACCATTTTCTACGGAATGCAGGCCTCGAATGATATTATGGTATTACTATATGCGAAAATATAATATGCAGTGAGATGTAAAAAAATTTTTAATAAATTTCTAGTTTTTAGGGTTTAGAGTTATGGTCTAATATTTGTAGTCAGATTTTAAGGTTTGAGAATAAATTTTATGGCTTAAAGTCCAGAATTTAGAGTTTAAAATTTAAAGATTAAAGTTTAAAGCCCCTAAAAATATGTAGCAGCTTTAGAAGCTAATTTGTAAGAAAAAAAATTATGACAGTACATCAATAGTCACCCTTACTCTATATATATCTTATATATATATATATATATATTATTCCTAGAAGGAAAATTTATTGGACGTATCAAAATTGATTTTTTCCTTGATTGCTATGCGGTAATTGTATCCCTAGACCTACAATATCTCTAAGGGCGAGAAAAATATGATATGAAATAAATTAATATAATATATCAAAGGTTTTCAAAACATAAAAAATAACAAAAAAAAAAGAAAACGGTAGATTTAAACAGAAAAGATAAATAATGCACTAGTCAAATTAGATACTTTCTCTTTGCACAAAAAAAAAATTGTGGTTTATTGTAGGAAAGGCAGCTAAGGAGTAGTCAAAACACGAAGTAGATGAAATCTTAAAATCAACAATCACCTTTCACACCTATTCTCAAAGACGACGATCCACTACTCACCGAACAAACACCAAACACATGCAAAAGGTAGTCAAAAAACATTCCATAAGGCAAAAACGTGTCATAAAGGCAAAAAAAACGTCACAGAAACAGAGAAAGCGCAATAAGATGTGCAAAGGAAAAGAAAATCAAACAAATAGATTTAAATATAAAAAACAAAGAAAAATTTAAATTATTAACGGTCGACGACTGTAGCGATCCTTTTTCGAGTGTCTTCGCTAAAAAACGGGGTTTTAAGGTGTTTGAGGTCTTTTGGGTATTTTAAAAAATGTCTTCTACTGGGTTTTAGAAAAAAAACGTATTATTTTAAAAATAGAGTCGCCACCAGCCACTAAGGTAGGTCGGGCACCATAAAAACCAGAGATTTTAAAAATGTCGAGTTCGGGAGTCGGTTACGGATGGGGAAGGATTAGCACCCCCACACCGCCCAAAATTGATACTTTAATAATTACCGCTTTAATATTAAACTTTCCGGATTAAAGTGACGATTAAATTAAATTTGGTTATAAGCGCGAGTAGGTTTTAAAGGCCCTGTTATTCAAGAGTAAACCGAAAGACCACCATCACTACGCTTGATACTGGCCACGTTTACGCTCGAGTAAAAGGGCACCGTATTGACAATAATATATCCAAAATGCAACTTAAACATGGCAAACATAAATAAACACAATGCGATAAAAATATAAAAAAATATAAATATAAATAAATACTAACATAATAAAATACTAATCTAACATAAATAAAATACTAATCTGAAACATACATACATAAATATTAATCTAACACATAAATAAAAACGAATCTAACATAATTAAAATACTACTCTATAACATTCATAAATATTAATCTAACTTAAAAATATAATAATTAAGGTAAAATATTTAATACTTATACCTATAAAAAATATCTAGATATATTTAAAGTTAATAGTTTATATATGTTATTATTTTTTTAAAAAAAAGGTATTTATTTATATTATATATGTAGTGATTAAATAGAATACTATACATATTTTACAAATGTGCGTAAAAACTTATATATATATATATATGATATAAAAATATAGAAAATATAAAAAGTTATACATAAAATATGGGTTGTAGAAAAAAAATTATATATACATAATAATAAAAATATATAATCTTAATATATATAATATATAAAAATAGATTATTTTGTATAGATATAATAATAATAATAATAATAATAATAATAATAATGATGATGATGATGATGATGATGCATGAAATAACATAAAATTAAACTCAAGGACTAGAATGCATGAATACTAAGTTACAAGGCAAGAAATAACATGAAATGGGACTAAATGCAACAAAATGCCAATTAAAAGGGGATGAAAATTAATGAAGGTAAATAAAAGTACTGGAATTTAAATAAACCCGAACATGTGACTAAACTAAACTAAAATTAAAATTACAAGCTTAAATTAAAAGGAAAAAAACACGGGATTAAAAGAGACTAAAAAGATGAGGGATTAAAACTGTAATTAACCCCTGGACATGAATGAAAGAGGGGTGGAAAAGCAAGGACTTGGATCGTAATTTACCCAAAACCCAAAAAACGTTGATCCTCCCCCTGGGTTCGAGTCACCGCTGGGATCAAGGTGCCAAAACGGCACCGTTTTGTATACCAGCTTAAATCAGTTTAAAACTAAAAATGTTTTATTTGTTATTTTTTTAACGCATATTAAATAAACACCCAAACCCTAACATAATATCCTCTCTTCTCTCCCTCTCCCTTCAACCAACGGCGGCCACATTTCACCCTTTTTCGTTCCGGACATCGGCGCAGACGCCTCGCAGTGGCAAGATCTTGTAAGCTTCTAACTCTTTTTTTATTTCGATTAAAAATGAAAAAACTTTCGATTTTAGATCCAACAAAGAACTAGGTTTTGATTTTCAACTATAAAATTCTTTTTTTATTTTTGATTCGAAATGAAAAGATCATGCAAGAAGGAAAACCAAAAGTTTTTGTCGATTCTGAAAAACTTACATTTTTTTACTTCCCCTAAAATCCTCTTGTTTTTCGAACAACATACCCCCATTTACATTTTGTTTTGATTCGGTTTTATAACCAAATTTTTACAAAGATCTAACTACTCTCCCCTATTATTTTAGTGTTGCAAATCTGATGATGGATGGTTGGATTTTAGGGGTATGGTGATGGCAGATTAGGGTATGGGTGATGATAGGGTTGTTGATAGGGTTAGGTTTTAGGTTTGATTTGATTAGGGATTTTAGGGTTGACTGGTTTTAAGGTTTGATTTTGGGATTTGTTTATAGATTTAAGGGTTTCGAAATGGGTCACCGAAAGATGAACGGCGTCTACTGGTGATGGCGGCTTGGCAGTGGCGGCGGTGACGGTTGGTCAAGGTAGGGTGGCGGCGAAAACTAGATGTTAAGTTAGGGTAAGGGTTTTGAAATTAGGGCTTATTTTTCGGTTCAGGTCAGTTCTCCAAATTTGGGTCGGATCATGGGTTTGGGTTTGTATGGGTAAGTGGGTTATTTGTTTGGGTCTGGTTACGGGTCATTACAGCTGCCCCTCTTTGCTTGTTGTTGTGTAACAGCAACGAAGCAAAGACTAAAAATGACCTGTTTCATCCGGTCTGGCTGGTTATCTTCCCTTAACACATGTCTTCATTCTTCGGTAGATCTTCTTTCTCTTTGATGTATGTCTTCTTTCTTGTCTTGGTTGATCCACCTTGTCACTCTTGGGGAAGCGAAATCTTCAAAATATGGGGTTGTCTGTTGGGGAAGAAAAATGAGTTCAACTTACTATATTATTGATGATGAGCTAATACATAAAGAAAATTCGACCCAGATGCAACACCGACGAAGAGACAGGGTCTACAAAATTCGATCCAGCTGCAACACTAACGAAGAGGCAAGACCGATGAATGAAAATTCCAATGTCTAATCTAGCTACAACTCTGACGAAGAGGCAAGATCAAAGGATTGAAATCTCATTTGATTTTCTTTTTCCTTTTTCTTTTTTTCTTTTTTTATTTTTTGCTTTTTTGTTTTTTCTTTTCTTTTTTATTTTTTATTTTCTAGCTACAACTTTAATAAAGGGAACTTGAAAGTCAGTAAATTTGGATCTAACCACACTATCAACGGAGGGATAAGATCAAATAATAATATTTTAGACCCTACTATACCATCAACGGATGAGTAAGATCGGATGATAGTAACTTGGACTCATTCACACCATCAACGGAGGGAAGATAACAAATAACAAATTGCATTCCACTGCACCATCAACGGAGAAGAAGAACACTAACTGGAACCATACTACACCATCAACGGAGGAGCATGATCAGATTTTAAATTGGACCCAGCCACACCATCAAAGTAGGGACAAGATCGGATGATAATTTGGATTCTACGACGTCATCAACGGAGAAGCAGAACACCAACTTGAACCTCACTACACTATCAACGGAGGAGCAGGATTGGATGTCAGCAACTTGGACCTCAGCTACACCATCAACGGAGGGATAAGATCAAATGGTAATTTGGATTCTACCTCGCCATCAACGAAGAAGCAGAACATTAACTTGAACCCCACTACACCATCAACGAAGGAGCAGGATTGGATGTCAGCAACTTGGACCTCAGCCACACCATCAACGGAGGGATAAGATCGAATGGTAATTTGGATTCTACCTCGCCATCAACGGAGAAGCAAAACATTAACATGAACCCCACTACACCATTAACGGAGGAGCAGGATTGGATGTCAGCAACTTAGACCTCAGCCACACCATCAACGGAGGGATAAGATCGAATGGTAATTTGGATTCTACCTCGCCATCAACGGAGAAGCAGAACATTAACTTGAACCCCACTACACCATCAACGGAGGAGCAGGATTGGAAGTCAACAACTTGGACCTCAGCCACACCATCAACGGAGGGATAAGATCGAATGGTAATTTGGATTCTACCTCGCCATCAACGGAGAAGCAGAACATTAACTTGAACCCCACTACACCATCAACGGAGGAGCAGGATTGGAAGTTAACAACTTGGACCTCAGCCACACTATCAACGGAGGGATAAGATCGAATGGTAATTTGGATTCTACCTCGCCATCAACGGAGAAGCAGAATATTAGCTTGAACCCTACTACACCATCAACTAAGGAGCAGGATTGGATGTCAGCAACTTGGACCTCAGCCACACCATCAACGGAGGGATAATATTGAATGGTAATTTGGCAACTTGAAACTAGCCTCACCATCAACGGAATGGCTAGATCGAATGACAACAACTTGGATCTTCTTATCCCATCAACGAAAGATCAAGATCGGCGAATGATAGCAACTTGATTTTTTTATTTTTCTCTTTCTTGATTCTTTCTCTTTTTTGACTTTTTTTTCTTTTCTTTTTAAATTTTTTTCTATTTTTTTGAACTACAACTATAAGGAGGATACAAGATTGGAAGAAAAAAAATTAATCTGGTTGTACCATTAACGGAGAAACAAGGCCTTGACAAAAATTTGATCTATTGCACCATCAACAGCGAATCAAGATCTTTAAAATATTATATCTGATACACCATCGACGGAGAGACGAGACCTGTAAAGTGAGAAAAAATATTAATTAATAATTACTTAAAAATTTTGTCAATATATCATCTATTTGGAGGTTCCAGTTCTTTTGTATATCCGGTCTCCTTCAGGGCTGAAGGTCGGTCATCGTATAACTGATCCCCATATTAAGGAAGTTTTATCTCTTCTTCGAACCTTTTTTTATATACAAGCAAAAAATGAATGCATCTTCAATGCATGAGTCTATTCTAAATGTGTGGTGACTTTGGCGTATGTACTAAATTTAAATGCATGATGGTCTTCAATGTATGCCAAAAAATGATTTACAAGATGAATGCAGCTAAATGTATGAATACGACATTTTTGTGGCCCTCAAAGGGATGCTCTTGACTTTCCACTGGTCCTGCTGGGCAATTGGCTTTGTTCACAAGGATGCCCCGGTCTCACTTAGGTCTAATCTTCTTTCTTGAAGTCAATCTCTTCAGGAGAATGCCCCCCAAAATTCCCATATAGAACATTACTTGGAAATCTTAACATAATGCCCCCATATTTGGTTCTTAGCAGCATAAGTCATTTTCCATCATTTTTTTCTAGCTTCTGGTTATGTAAGAGTGCGATCGAAATATTTTTCTGAACAAAATGCATATTTCATTAAAACTTGTAGTTTTTGGCCCTTACAAAAGATTCTCACTACCTTTGGGCTTAGGATAGCGAGACTGGTCCAAAAAGTATTGATTTGAAAGAGGTAAAAACTACAAGGGACCTATTGGTCATGGTCAAAATAATTTGACAATTAGCTTGGCCAAAAAGAGTCATAACAATGCATGCCCCCACATCTGGTCATCGAGATTCTTAATTGGTACCTTCATGCTTCGGTAAGGGATTTCTGACTACAGGATTTTTAATACTTACAACACCGAGCTTGATGTACCTCTCTATTAGCCTCTTAAAACCCCAACAATTCTCAATTGAGTGGCCAACTTGTCCTGCGTGATAATCACATCTTGCGCTGGGATCATACCATTTTAGGAATGAAGGTTGTAATGGACCTAGTGGAAAGGTGCTACTACGTGAGCATTGAGCAGTTCTTTGTACAAATCCCCGTACGAAATTGGTAGTGGAGTAAACTCAATCTTCTCAGTGTTCTTTTTCTGACTCAGATCCTGGCTTGAAGAACCTTGAGCATTTGCAACCTTGGGAGGGATCACCATCATTGGCTTTGAATAATCGACATTATAAACTCCTGACGAGTTTACCTCATTGTATCTCTTCCCATATGAAGGCTTCTTGTGAGACGAACTTTCACCAATATCGATCTTTCCACTTTTAATGGCATTTTTAATGAGCTCACCAGATAGTACTAGATCGGCAAAGTTGGTATTTGCATTACCTATAAGGCGGTCTAAGATAAGACCCCCAAAGTTTGGATGAATATGACTATTGTTTCTTTCTCACCAATAGGGGGTGGACTTGTGCAGCTATGTCTCTCCAACGTTGCGCATACTGTCTGAAGCTTTCATTAAACCTCTGCTTCATATGTTGCAGATTCCAACGATCAGGTACCATATCACTGACGTGTCGGTACTACTCCAAAAAGGCTTTAGCCAAGTCTTTCCATGATTTTATCTGATGGCTACTCAACTGATTATACCATCGGGTGGCAATCCTGATAGACTGTCCTGAAAACAATGTATTAATAGCTTGTCGTCTCTTTCGTATCCTGTCATCCTCCTACAGAACATGGTGAGGTGAGCGCGAGGGCAACTGGTTCCATCATACTTTTTGAACTCTGGATCTTAAATTTTAGAGGTAATGCCAAATCTGGGACAAGACTGAGTTCGCTGGCATCGAATCCACTTAAGGTATCATCTATCTCCATGGCTTGCATTTTTTATTCGAGTCGTTTGCAATGCTCCTCAATCTCTTTCGACGGCTCATTTCTTGATTTGTTAGATTCAATAAACTGATCCATCTCGGAGACAAAAATTTTAGCCTGATTGCCCCTAGCTTAGCTTCTGATGCGGTGGGCAAATTTGCCAGGATAGGGGCGCTGGCCTGAAGTGGTTGAGATTTTTCCATAGAAATTACCACTTGAGTGTTGGTTTGATTTTTAGCTTGAGTAGGGGTGAACCCTGGAGGATGTATAAAATCTTTATTTTCCTCGCCGGGAACTGCCCCAAGGCCAATAGCAGAGGCCTCTCCTTGTTCAGGAAACTTGCATCCGAGCATCTGTGTCGATTTATCGAGTATGTCTTATTGAGATTTCACAAACTGATCCCTTATCTCTTGCTAGGCTTTGGCTAACCGGTCCTCCAGTTTTTGGGTTAAATCTGCCTGCAAAGTCTTCTGGTTCTGTTCAATCCTATCCAGTTTGTCTTCATTTGCCATCTTTGTCTTACTTCTTCTTCTATATGGATGTTGAATCGATTGATCTTTCGTCTTTCCTAGTATTGCTATCACAGGGCATCCCGAGGATCAGTCTCAAAATGAATGCATGTAAAAAAACAAAGTATATGTCCTATATGCGAATGCACCAATGCAAAAATCAAAATGTCATGATATGCAATGCAGTGAATACCAAACTGAACAAATATGATGTGATCACGAAAATGGTTCAATTTGAAATTAAAATAATCAAATGAATAAATTAAAGTAAATAAGGTAAAAATGAAAGATTTCTGATCGGGCAAATCACTTGAACCAACACCTTTATGTCATGCAATGCTAATGCAACAAAAGTATGTGTAAAGTAAAAAATAAAATAAAACAATAAAAGAAATGAGTTAGTACTGAATAAAAAGCAAAGTAGACAAGGCAACAAGCAAAGCAATCCTATTTATCCCATCCAAAATACCTAAGTTATCCGCATGGCTCTGAAAGGGTGGGCTTTCTATATTCTTTACATGCAATTTTGGTGCTAAGAGGTACCCGAATTGTCCTTGTTGTCCCCTACTAAGAGTAGCAAGGCCCCCGGTCATCACCCATTATAAGCTCCTTTCAACCGGGTTCAACTCAGGGGGACCCATTCGTTTATACCCATACGGAGGAACGATATCCACACGAAAGCAATAGCGTTTCCCCCACTTAAAAGGGCGAGTTTATATGCCAAATTTTAAATGCGTTAAAATAAACGTGCAATTATAACCATATGTTAATTTAATAGTCACTTTAATCCAGAATTTTCAATATTAGTAAAGCGATAATTATTTAAAAGCTCGACTCTCTTTTATTTTTGAAAACCAAAAAAGTGTACCCCAACGAAATCGCCATCTACAGCGATCCTTTTTCGAGTGTCTTTGCTAAAAAAACGAGGTTTTAAAGTGTTTGGGGTCTTTTGTGTATTTTAAAAAATGTCTTCCATTGAGGTTTTAGAAAAAAAACGTATTATTTTAAAAATGTAGTCGCCACCGGCCACTAAGGTAGGTCGGGCACCATAAAAACCAGAGATTTTAAAAATGTCAGGTTCGGGAGTCGATTACGGGTGGAAAAGGATTAGCACCCCACACCGCCCAAAATTTGTACTTTAATAATTACCACTTTAATATTAAACTTTTCGGATTAAAGTGACAATTAAATTAAAATTTGGTTATAAGTGCGAGTAGATTTTAAAGGCCCTATTATTCGAGAGTAAACCGAAAGACCACCATCACTACGCTTGATACTGGCCACATTTACGCTCGAATAAAAGGGCGCTGCATTGACAATAATATATCCGAAATGCAACTGAAAACATGGCAAACATAAATAAATACAATGCGATAAAATACTAATCTAACATAAATAAAATACTAATCTGAAACATACATACATAAATATTAATCTAACACATAAATAAAAACGAATCTAACATAATTAAAATACTACTCTAAAACATTCATAAATATTAATCTAACTTAAAAATATAATAATTAAGGTAAAATATTTAATACTTATACCTATAAAAAAATATCTAGATATATTTAAAGTTAATAGTTTATATATGTTATTATTTTTTAAAAAATAAGGTATTTATTTATATTATATATGTATTGATTAAATAGAATACTATACATATTTTACAAATGTGCGTAAAAACTTTTATATATATATATATATATATACGATATAAAAATATAGGAAATATAAAAAGTTATACATAAAATATGGGTTGTAGAAAAAAATTATATATACATAATAATAAAAATATATAATCTTAATATATATAATATATAAAAATAGATTATTTTGTATAGATATAATAATAATGATGATGATGATGATGATGATTATGCATGAAATAACATAAAATTAAATTCAACGACTAAAATGCATGAATACTAAGTTACAAGGCAAGAAATAACATGAAATGGGACTAAAATGCAACAAAATGCCAATTAAAAGGGGATGAAAAGTGAATGAAGGTAAATAAAAGTACTGGAATTTAAATAAACCCGAATAGGTGACTAAACGAAACTAAAATTAAAATTACAAGCTTAAATTAAAACGAAAAAAACGGGATTAAAAGAGACTAAAAAGGGGAGGGATTAAAACTATAATTAACCCCTGGACATGAATGAAAGCAGGGTGGAAAACAAGGACTTGGATCGTAATTTACCCAAAACGCGGATCCTCCCCCTGGGGTCGGGTCACCGCTCGGATCAAGGTGCCAAAATGGCACCGTTTTGTATACCAGCTTAAACCGGTTTAAAACTAAAAATGTTTTATTTATTATTTTTTTAACGCAAATTAAATAAACACCCAAACTCTAACATAATATCCTCTCTTTTCTCTCTCACCCTTCAACCGACGGCAGCCACATCTCACCCCTTTTCGCGCCGGTCATCGGTGCAGAGGCCTCGCGGCGGCGGAGCAACGGCGGCAAGATCAGGTAAGCTTCTAACTTTTTTTATTTCGATTAAAAAACAAAAAAAGTTTTTGATTTTAGATCCAATAAAGAACTAGGTTTTGATTTTCAACTATAAAATTCTTTTTTTATTTTTGATTCGAAATGAAAAGATCATGCAAGAAGGAAAACCAAAAGTTTTTGTTGATTCTGAAAAACTTACAAAATTTTTTTGACTTCCCCCAAAATCCTCTTGTTTTTTGAACAACATACCCCCTTTACATTTTATTTTGATTCGATTTTATAACTACATTTTTACAAAGATCTAACTACTCTCTCCTATTATTTTAATGTTGCAGATCTGATGATGGATGGCTGGATTTTAGGGGTACGGTGATGGCAGATTGGTGTATAGGTGATGACAGGGTTGTTGATAGGATTAGGTTTTAGGTTTGATTTGATTAGGGATTTTAGGGTTGACTGGTTTTAGGGTTTGATTTTAGGATTTGTTTATAGATTTAGGGGTTTTGAAAGGGGTCACTGGAAGATGAACGGGGCTACTAGTGATGGCGGCTTGGCAGCGGCGGTGGTGACGGTTGGCTAATGCGAGGTGGTGGCGGCGGCGACGACTGAATGTTAAGTTAGGGTAAGGATTTTGAAATGAGGGTTTATTTTCCGGTTCGGGTCAGTTCTTCAAATCCGGGTCGGATCATGGGTTTAGATTTGTTGAGTAAGTGGGTTATTTGTTTGGGTCTGGTTACGGGTCATTACAACGATCAACACTAAAATTAGTGTCGTCGCCAATTAAACAAAGACAAAAAAAAATCTGCTACGTAAAAAAACAATATGAATATATTTAAAACATGAAAAATTAACAACACAATACGAAAATATAAACAATCTATATAATATAAATTATTTGATATATTAAAATACACTAAAAGATTCAAGAAAATCAACCTTTGGATTTTGGATATCAACGTGGAAGATTCTTTTAGTTTTTCTATCAAACCATCAATTCTCTTCACATTAATATATACGACTTCGTGACCCTCATTCTCTTAGTTTTAAAGCTAATTTCTTCTATAAAAACCCCTTTGCTCGCTTCACCACCTTCATCCACATTAACCATTCTTTAATTACCTAATTTCTTTTACTTTTAGATTCAGAAAATTGTTTCAAAGTTTAAGGCATCCACTCTTCTATTTCTCTCCTTCAACCTTCTCTTTGTTGTTTCGGTAATTTCGTCCGATAATCCATCGAACGGAGTTGGAGGAATTCTCGGTGGTCTACTGAATGGAATCGGAGGAAACTCTGATGACAATTCACAGTATGATTCCTCAACCTCAACATCTTCCCGTGATTCCGTTGTTATCCATCCCGGATATAAGTACGTTAATGCCGATGGCCGGTCCGCTACTTGCAACCCCCTTAATCTCGGCGTGTGCCTTAATGTATTGGGCGGCTTGTTGAATCTTGAAGTTGGTAATGTACCCACACAGCAATGTTGTAGTCTGATCCGAGGGTTGGTTGATCTCGAAGTTTCCGTTTGTCTCTGCACGGCCATTCGAGCTAATGTGTTGGACATTATTAAACTCGACGCTCCGGTTTCGTTGAGCCTCCTACTCAACGACTGTGGAAGGGGAACCTCCACCGATTACCTGTGCAGCCCATGAATATTGTTCCTTTTACAACAATGTTGGAAACTCGACCGGTTTGCTTTGCTTTGATTTTAATGTACGTGTGTTTCAAAAAATTGGCATTGTTTGTTTGTTGTAATAAGCCTCTGTCTGAGTATTACATGTACAACATAAATTTATTTTGTTAATAAACAGATGTGTTTTTTGCATTTTTTTTTCCCTTCTTTTAATATGTTCCAAGGTGTCTGTATTAGAGTTCTTAAGTAAACTGTATGTTGTAAAATTTATTGGTATTGTTTGATTAATGATTCAATGCATCTGTTGAACATGATGGTTTTGGCTTAAATATTTTAATGTGTTTATTTTATTTTAGAACTTAAAATTTAAACTTCGTATTTTAATTTTGTGACAATGAGTCTTTGTATTATTTTTTTATTTAAATATCTTGATTCATTCTTAAATTTTTGTTCATTTTTACCGTTAATTGTCAACCTAACAACTATAAAAAACAAAATAACTTTTTAATTCTCCACATTTAATTTTTTTATACATAAATTTAATTCTTAAAATCCTATAAATGTAGATGATTTGAAAATTTTTGCTGCTTAATTAATGATAATGTTTATTTATTTTTAAAGATTAAGAGAGACACCAAAACTTTTAAATCAAATATCTATAGTACATAGACTTTTAATGTACGTCAAATTAAAATGTAAAACTCAATTTTAAATTTAAAGATACTCATATAAAGATACGTGACATATGTAAACCCACAATTTATTTTTTCCAATTCTCGAACTAAATTTAAAAGTATGTACTGGATTACAATACTTAATCTCTGCTATCCCATAGTATATAATTATATATATTATTTGATTTATTAAATAATATTATAAATCTTACTCGTTTTTACTTATAAATAATTTTTTAAAAATATAAATACATATCATATATCGTTATAGCAAACTGTTCAAATTAAAAATATATTAGCATTTGTACTTTACCAAAATTCTCTCGGCTAAAATCCCCTAAAGCAAACGAGTCAAGCTTTCAAACCCTTCCCTCTCGACAGTCAGTTGCTGCTCTTTGAGCGGCTAGCCTCCTTCCCCCTTCTCTCTCGTCCTTTTCTTTGTCTTTCGATGATCATGTTCTCTCTATTTTCTGTTTGCTGCTTTATTTTGCTTCTTTTTAACGATTTTAATGTATTGTTTTACCGGACGTCATGGTCAGAGTACAGACCCTTTTTGATAGGAGGACTTCGGTCTTTCTTGGTGGCACAGGAGGAGGGATCCGGGATGGAGATTTTCAATCTTCGTTGTTTTTCCTCTTCCTCTGTATGTTTATTTTGTGTCGTTTTTTCGCTGCAGTGGCTATTGAAGAAGAAAAAAGGTTTTTCAGATGGTGTTCACCACTATTGTTGCTCTTATTTTTTCTTGGTGGTTGATGCGGGTTGGAGTTTCTCTATTTTTACTCGAAGGCTATGTTTGTCGTCTCAACGAGCTTTGCTGTCTCGCTTTGCGGCTGTCTTCGCAATCTCTGACAGTGGTTCTCAGGTGATGGAATTAAAAATCTATGAGTTCACGAAGTCATCTCCAACCAAAGAACTCTCCCGGACCAAATCTCCATGTCCCCGAATCTGTTTAAGGTTTCTGTTTGACCTGTGGCGGCCTTTATTTTCTTTTGCCGGTCGTAGCTTTTCTCCCCCTATTTGTTTTAGGGTTCTTGATGGCCTTTGTGTGTCCTTTCTTGTCTCAATCAATCGGGGTGCTTGTTTTTGAGTTTGTACTCTGATTATGTTGTTCTTGTTCTTCTTTGTTAATGAATATTTTTTACGGTAAAATAAAATTTATTTAAATTAAAAATTAATTAACATCGTAATATTATAAATATTTATAATTAAAATTTTAAAAAAATTAAACTCGATTCAATAAAAACTTTAATAAAATTTAAATATTAAAATAAGACTCATTGATTAATTTAAAAAAAATATTCCACTCGAATAGATAGAATACTCCCCTTGATCCAAAGTCCAAACCAACTCTTAGACCACGAACCAAATGGGCTATTTGAAGCTTTAATAGGCCTAAACCCATATTCTAATTCTTCCATAGATATTTCAAAGATATTAGATCAGATAAGGCAACCTTGCAGGCTCCAAAGCTGACCTCCATTTTTACCACCTCTCTGCAAATATTCAACTCTAACCATGGCCATGCTCTCTTCAACCTCTCTCAATCCCAAAAATCCCTTCTTTTCCCCATTTTTAATCCAAACCCCATCTCTGTTCTCTTCCCATCTTCCCTTCTCACCTCCAAAAACCCTCCTAAAACCCATCTCAGCCACCCTTTTCCCCCCCAATCCCCAACCTCAACAGCAACAGCTTTACCAACCTTTCAGGCCGCCGCCATCCCCTCTCCCTCCTAAATTCCGGTCACTCGACGCCGAGGGTCGCTTAGATGTGTTAGCCAACCGGCTTGGCCTTTGGTTTGAGTATGCCCCACTTATCCCTTCTCTTTACCAGGAAGGCTTTTCACCTCCTTCCGTGGAGGAAATAACTGGGATTCCTGGGGTTGAACAGAATAGGCTGATAGTTGCTTCCCAGGTAAGAGCCTCACTTGTTCAGTCCAATACCGATGAAAATTTAATGTCTTTTTTCGATACCGGTGGTGCCGAATTGCTTTATGAGATTAGGCTTTTGAGTTCTTCCCAAAGGGCCGAAGCTGTTCGATATATTGTAGAGAATAGGTTGGATGTTAAAGGTGCACAGGATTTGGCTAGAGCTATGAAGGATTTCCCTAGGAGGCAAATGGATAAAGGTTGGGGAAGTTTTGAGTATGGGCTTCCGGGTGATTGTTTGTCGTTTATGTATTATAGGCAAAGTAGGGAACATAGGAATCCTTCTGAACAGAGAACTGCTGCTTTGAAGCAAGCATTGCAGGTGGCTGAGTCCGAGAGTGCTAAAAACGAGGTTTTGAAAGAGTTGGAAGGTGGGGGAGATGGAGAAGAAGAGAAAGAAGATGTTTTAAGACAGAGGGTTCGGGTTCCTGTGGTTCGGATGCAGTTCGGCGAAGTTGCTGAGGCTACTAGTGTGGTGGTTTTGCCTGTTTGTAAGGCGGATGAGGATGCCAAGCTGATTTTGGAAGCTCCTTTGGAGTGTAGAAGTGGAGGGGATTTTGGTGTGGTGGAGGTCGAGAAAGGGTGGAAGAGGTGGGTGGTTTTGCCCTGTTGGGAACCTCTTGCGGGTTTAAGAAGTGGAGGAGTTGCTGTGGCATTCAGTGATGCCAGAGTTATACCGTGGAAAGCAAATAGGTGGTCTATGGAAGAGGCTATTTTGGTGGTTACGGATCGGAGTAGAAAGGAGGTCGAATCGGACGATGCATTTTACTTGGCGATGGTTGATGGCGGGTTGAAGGTGGATAGAGGATCAGCATTGAAGGGAATGGGTGTGAATGAGTGTCTAGGAACTGTGGTACTGGTGGTTAGGGCACCTAAAGAAGATACCGATGATCAATTCAGTGATGAAGATTGGGAATGAAAAGAATCGAAAGTGATCGATTTTGTTTTAATCCTGATAGCAAATACAGATTACTGCTGGCCATCAATTCCCTTGTAGCTAGATTTCTGCAGCATTTTATTCATTGCCAAATGATGGCTTCGGTTTTAGGTAATGAACTTAAGTATAATACTCTGCTGCACTGTTAGCAGGAGGTAGTTCACTGTTTGTTTCATAACATGGAATGCATAAATTGATTCAACTACGAATACCATATCATCCTTTCTGTTGAACTGCATTCGAAATCCGTTTTAACTTTTCGTTAACTGTATCGTTAAAATTCAAAATGCATTCCAGCATCATCAACCTCTGAAACAACTCCTTAATGGGACCATAAAGCCTGTTGGATGCTTGAAAATGGGTTTGAAGAAACATGCCACTGATATTATTGGTACTTCACGTTTAGCCAAATCCCTGTGCTCACTGCTTCTAAACTTTTCATTTGAGATTAGCTGCATTGAAACAATAATAAAAGCCTCTGATTTTCTAGAAAAGAATTGGGAAATAAAAGAGTTATGCCCTCTAGTTTCTACACTCGTGTTCTTACCTGTAAGAGGTCACCAATATTAACTATGAGAGCTCCCTCCAATGGAATGATATCCACGCAGTGATCTTGATGAAGAACTTGGGGGGTCCTCTGGTTTGATGTTGTAAAAGAATGCGAGGAAATCAGGATCACAGTTTTTGGCATGTCCGGCCCGATGGTACAAAAGCATGTGTAACCTCCGTAGCCGAATAAGCGTTTGATCTCCTACAACACTTAGAATGTAAACTTAAATTAACGTAGAATAAGAGTGGCAAGTTGCTTGACTATTGTGTTTACCTGCATGTGGCTGGAAATTCGTGTTGGGATGGAGGATTTGGAGCCATAACACAACAAAATGTTCCTCCAATTTGCAGCTTTTGATTGGTAGAGATCATAATTGCTATTGAACCTAACTTTCTTCTCAATCTCACGTGAATAAAATTTCATCTCCCCGAGTTGTTCATGGAATCTCTGAACACAGTCGATGACCTTCATCACATCTTGTGAGATTCCATGGCTAATCACTTGGAGTGCCTCTAACGCTAATCTCATCTTTTCAACGATATCTCTGTATTCATAAGGATCTAAAACATCTCGATTCATTTCCATCCCGAGAGCGATTCAAGATGGATTTCTTCAGTTGTTTTAATATTCTGAAGTCAAAATATTGCAGGCGAGACGTGATGATTCAGAAAATGCTTCATTATCAGATGTCTGTATCGGCACTTCAGCATCAAGAAGTTCAACCTTGTCGATGCCGGTGTTGCAGTCGACAATCCCGTAAAACGCATAATACATTTTCCATCAAACCACACATCTTCCTTCATAAATCTCGCTCTTTTGCTCGGGACTGGATCATCAAAAAGGGACGAAAAGTTTGAGGTTGGAGATGGAAAAAGATGGAGACTTTTCAGTTGGTTCATGGGGCCTAATGGAACCAACCCTTTGTTTGGTGTTGTCTCGACTGCCATGGATTATGTATTTATATGTTCTCTCTCAAGGCTCCAATTTCAGACACAATTATCTACGAATACATGTACTTTTCCATTCTGAACATTGAGATTTCGCGTTTGATTCCCCCATTTGTTCATTTATATAATTCGATGTTTGATACCTTGTCACAATCCAAAAGCTTTTACACTGCACCAGATTTATAGCCTAGCAGCGACAGACAACTCAAACAGAGAAAACCTTAAGAAGATTGCAAATCAGCTTCTAAAAATGCCTGTTCCTGCTGTGAACTTGGAGACTGGTTTATATGAACCAGTGGAAAATTCAGACAAATATGAAGAAGTACTCATCAAATAAGACATACTATATGAAATATTTTTCTCTGTGTCTTGACTTCATACAATCAAATTATGTCCTCGCTTTAATCGAAATGTTCTTGAACTTGGTATTGAGCGCAGGTTTGCTAAACGATTGTCCGATGACGGGAGGTGTTGCCAAATCCCAAATCTGTTGAATATCACCTATTAAATGCTGAACTTATGTAATGTTTCACACTTCTGTTATTCTTAAATAACAATATCAATGACAGTTCACTGTTCACATGTTCAGAGAAAACAGAGTATTATAGCCTCTCTGCCAAGCAGGCTCAATACAAATGTCAAATTCAAAAGAACAGTTAAAAATTTTCAACATCAAGAAAGTACAAATTATTTTCATCCATTAACAATTTATATAATCATTCTAGAGCAGTACCTGTGTGAACACAAAAAGCACAGCACTTAAGCATTCCCTACTTCTGCATCAATTCTCTTTTAGCTGACAACAGTCTTCTATCACAACTGGTTGTGAAGTGCTCCCACTGTCCGACCGTACCTTTTCCATTTCCTTCACAACACTATAACCATCCACTACTTTATCAAAGACAACATGTTTTCCGTTGAGCCACTGGGTCTTCTCAGTGCATATAAAGAATTGAGAACCATTGGTGTTTGCTCTAGCATTTGCCATCTGCAAATTTCATGCCATAGCCATTTCCCCTTGTGAAATCTCCACCTTGACACATGAAGGATGGGATGATTCGGTGAAATGCCGAGCCTTTATAGTGCAACGGCTTCCCGGACATTCCAATACCTTTCTCCCCGGTACAGAGGGCACAGAAATTTTCAGCAGTTTTTGGCACAACATCATGCAAATAGCTCCATTACAACTCGACCAGCTTTTGCTTTTCCAATCAAAATATCAAAGAAAACTTTGGGGTTCGACATTCTGTTAAACTAGCTAACACACTGTGGACAAGAATCAAAATGTTAGTTCACATCATACTTTGAAAGACAAAAGTTTCCACAACAAATTCCTGAATTAATAAAATATTATTTCACTACTAAAAAAAGGAAAAAAGAACTTGAACCTCTACATCTGCAATAACAGATTAACAAAAGGGAACTCATTGGTCAAACTAATAATCAAATATTAGAAAATGGGTAATCAAAATGTAATCATCAACCATTTAAACCTCAAGATAAATAATGGGTATTTATCAAAAGGGGGATTTTTTGAAGTGGATGATACTCTGTTTGATTATACACTGTATAATCAACCAAGAACTAGCAGTCTTATTACCTTCTTGATCAACCAAGAACTGGGGAGGAATCGTTACAGTGCCATCCACATGATTGCTCAAGGCCAAGCTTTCAATGGCAAGCAGAACTTGTTGATGCCATATCAAGAAGTTGGAATCATCAAGCCGAAGAGAAATCGACTTGTTAGTGAAAGGTTTTCCAGTCGCCACGGCAGCAGACTCCACAACCTCTGATACCATGTTTGAT
The DNA here is from genome assembly GCA_019671005.1 of Hibiscus mutabilis. Classification (NCBI taxonomy): domain Eukaryota; kingdom Viridiplantae; phylum Streptophyta; class Magnoliopsida; order Malvales; family Malvaceae; genus Hibiscus; species Hibiscus mutabilis. The sequence continues at coordinate 65,270,720 of CM033719.1, forward strand.
TATACACTGTATCAAGAATGTGAGTAAAAGATACCACACAAATCAACCTGTTTATTCATTAACATATGACATGTTTATATACAGTGAATAGCTTGTTGATGAAGCTATAAAACAGCTCTAACTGATTCTAACTAGGTAACACCAGCTGGTGTTTAACTGTCATCAAACTAAATACTCAACATGAAGGTCTATGGAACTCATGTGTAGACTAACATACTTCCTGTCTCCTTTCTTCTTTCCCCCCTTTTTAACCTCGTTGTATCTGTTCTTCAAGAAAATCAGTAGCTCAGATTTAACCCTCTTTCCTTTTTATTACACATTTGGAGTCTCAATTCGTCTATGGACCAAACTCTTGGCTTCTGTCGCAGTCTGACAAAGAAAGCAGCTGATAATGGCTTTGTTAGGATATCTGCAATTTGATTCAATGCTGGAACATAATCTATCTGAAACGTTTTATCCAAAACTTTCTCCCGGACAAAGCTTAAGTCAAGCTCTACATGCTTCAATTTTGCATGATGCACAGGGTTAGCAGAGTGTGCTATAACACTTGTATTATCGCACCAGATATTTGGAACTGATGTGAGAGTTACTCCAAGTTCTGTAAGTAAAGATTTGATCCACATGACTTCACACATTGTATTTGCAATGCCTCTGAACTCTGCTTCGGTGGAGGAGCGAGAAACAACACTTTGTTTCTTGGAACTCCATTCAACAAGATTGCTACCAAGAAAGATACAGTGCCCTGCTGTAGACCGCCTGTCGTCTGAATTTGAACCCCAATCAGAATCAGAATAAGCTACCAAAGTTGTTAGTGAGGGTGTTGCATTGAAAAACAAGCCATGATCAATTGTTCCCTTGAGATATTTCACAATCCGTCTAACAGCTTTCCAATGTTTATCTAAAGGATTTTGCATGTATTGACCAACTCTATTAACAGCAAATTGAATGTCAGGACGTGTTGTGCAAACGTGCTATAATGTGCCCACAACTTGTCGAAATAACACAGAATCATCGCACGGATCACCATCACTACAAGACAAAGGGGGAGATGTTACCATAGGAGTAGGCACTGGAGTTGCTTCCAACATGTTTGTTTTGTCCAATAAATCAGCAATGTGCTTTCTTTGATTGAGAATTAGCCCGCCTTCAACATGATGAACAGACATGCCCAGGAAAAAATCTAATCTTCCCAAATCCTTTAATGAAAAAACAGAATTTATGTTCTTGATTACCGCATCTATATCTTCTGAACAATCTCCTGTTACAACCACATCATCAACATACACCATAACAAATATTTTGTTTCCATTTGACTCACGAAAATAGAGAGATGCATCAGCCAAGGATGCAGTAAATCTGAGTTCGGAGACGAGATGAGCACGAAACTTTTCAAACCTGACCCTTGGTGCCTGTTTAAGACCATAAAGAGATTTTTTTAAACGACAAACTAATCGATTTCCATCTTTATCCACCTGTTCAAACCCGGGAGGCTGCTCCATATAGACCTCTTCGGCTAAATCCCCATTTAAAAAGGCGTTATCAACGTCTATTTGTCTAAGACTCCATCCTTTGCTAAGAGCCAGGCTAAGAAGAATTCTCACTGTAATAGGCTTCACCACCGGACTATAAGTCTCGCTGAAATCAAACCCAGCTTGTTGGGAATACCCTTTAGCCACAAGTCGCGCCTTATATCGCGCAACACTACCATCTGGGTTTTTCTTGACTTTAAAAAGCCATTTACACCCTATAGGAATACGATCTTCTGGTAGCAAAACTAAATCCCATGTACCTTTTCTAATTAGTGCTTCAATTTCTTTCTCCACAGCACACTTCCACTCATCAACCTTCATAGCAGCATGAACATTTTTAGGTTCAGAAATAGCAACTTCAGAATAAAACACCTTCGGTTTAAACACCCCTACTTTCGAACGTGTAATCATCTGTGTTTCTTGGTCACTATTACAAGTTGATCGAACTGGACTGCTCCTATTGACAGCAGGATCGGCAACTGGGCATGAAACACCATCTTGAAATATCACACCACCTGAGCTTGAAATATTATTATTCAATCCTGGGCTTGAAACATCAACTGAGCTATTACCACCTTGAGTAGTGCTATCTTGAGAACCTGCACCATTTTGAAAAGAACTTATGCTAGGATAGGAGATAATCTTATCATTGCTACTGGAAGGAACTGACACAGCCATGGGAACACTAGATTTCGAAGGACAGAAAAACTTGACTGGAGTAAAATTTCGACTGACATCAACAACTGTTTTCACTTTTGAAGCAAATGGAAAACATTTCTCATTGAACTGCACATGACGAGAAACGTACACCCTGCCATCCTCACTCAAACACTTTGTAACCATGCTGATTTGAGCAGTAACCAAGGAACACGCACTCTTTCGATCGAAACTGCAACTTGTGATTGTTGTAAGGTCGAACCAAAGGAAAACATTGGCATCCAAACACACGAAGAAAATGATAGTTCGGTTGTTTCTTGAAAAAAATTTCATATGGCGAAATACCATCCAACACCTTTGTTGGTAACCTGTTAATAAGATAAACAGCCGAAAAGAACGCATCAGTCCAAAATTTTAGAGGAATTGATGCTTGTGCCATTAACGTAAGACCTAACTCAACAATGTGACGATGTTTTCGTTCTACTAAACCATTTTGTTCAGATGTGTGAGGGCAAGAATGCTGAAACTCAATGCCATGTTGGACAAAATAAGACTCAACAGTTTTAAACTCTGTTCTGCAATCAGACTGTATAATCTGTAGCTTAGTACCAAATTTTCTTTCGGCCAAGACATGAAAGTTTTTAATAACATTGCAAGCATCTGACTTCCTAGCTAGAAAGTAAATCCAAGTGAATCTAGTAAAGGCATCTACAAAGCTAATATAGTAGCAAGAATTATTGGAAACAATAGGGGCAGGACCCCAAAGATCCATCTGCACAAATTGAAGAGGTTTATCACATTTGATTAAAGATTTCTGAAATTTCAGCTTATGGCTTTTCCCAAGTTTACAAGCATTGCAAAAAGAAGCATCTTTATTCCCGATACAAGAAACCTTACAATGTTTAAGAAGAATAGACAAAACATCATTAGATGGGTGACCAACCCTCCTATGCCATAGTTCAAAACTATCAACATTACAAACAACATGGTTTTCACTACTAGAACTAGGCACTACATTAGAGACAGAACAAATATCAGAACCACAAGAATTATCAGAAGCAGAGACACTATTAGCAGCTAGGGAACATGTTGGAGAAGTAGAAGTAAACTCATTCATCGAGCAAGACTTTGGCAAAATATCACCAGAAGAAGCAAGCTTGTACAACCCATTACTTTCCAGTCCGTGAAGAATCGAACGCTGAGTTTCCAAATCCTTCACAACACAAAACTTTGGGTAAAGTTCAATAGATACATTATTATCCTTTGTGAAGTTTGAAACAGACAACATTTTTTTCTTAACAGAAGGAACATAAAGCAAATTATTAAGAACTAACGGCCTGGAATTAGATATTAAAGAGGCTTCACCAATCTTAGAAATAGGAACCGACACACCATTGGCAATAGTAGCCTTACCTGCACCTAGATAAGGAGAAAGATTATGTGCCATACCTGCATCAGGAGTTATATGAGTAGACGCTCCAGAATCAGGATACCAAGCAGTATTTTTAGGGGGGTTTAGGTGAACTTTATATAGAAATGGGTGCCATTTCTAACGTAAGACAAGTTAATAAAGCAACAAAGCGAAGTAAATAATGAAGAAATGGTATACCTTTGGGAGAGATGAAGAGAGTTGGAGCTTGGAGAGGCTGGATAATGGAGATAGCAGCGTTCGGGGGGTTTAGGTGAACTTTATATAGAAATGGGTGGGCAGATTTTTAGGGGTTTCAGCTGAGAAATTGGGTAGGGTTTACAGTTGGGCTTTACTCTCCATTAACAGCCTAGTTGTGTTTTACAAATTGGGTTTTCACTTATACGCGTTTACCTTGACTAATTTAAATGACCAATATCACACACTTAATTTTAGTAGTGAGTCTTTAGTAAAAAAATTTTGCATACATAAAGATTTGAATTCGAACAATTTTACCTACAAAGTGAGTGAATTTTATTCTGATATTTAAAAAAATATTGTTAAATAAATATTAAATGTAACTTGAAAATATTTTTTTTGTTAATCATCGGTATACGACCCATTGACTTATTAATCTAGATCTCATATTGCAAAAGTTCATCATGAAATGACCCTTCTAATCGAATTACTTTATTTACAATGTAAGGAGTCAAGACTCGAACATTTTATGTAAAATTGATAGGTACAGTGTTCAAATATCATCAATTACAAACAAACTTTTAAATACTCATCCGACATATATTTGAATAAAGATACAGAAATATAATTCTTCAAAAACCATCCATATATGAAAAAATTTGAAAATAAAAACTGAACAAGCATGCATTAAAAATATACCTGTATTCGACTTTTATACTCGAATCTGAATAATATACTCGAATCTAAATAACATAAGAGAGAAAATAATAACAAAGACTAGAATCATGAGATAAATACTCGATAATTATTGAAGGTAACATTCATATAGGACAAGTGGATAGCTGATACCAGCCTACCAGGCATATAATTCACATGAATGAGAAATAGAACAACACATTTACTTGCAAATCTAATAACTGAATTTTCTAAGGCAGAAAATTCAACTTTCAGAAAACCAGAACTTAAATGGGCGCTGCACATGTTGTTCTAAAATGACCTGTCTGATTACAGCGGCTGCAATGCACGACCCTCTTCGCACGGCCACGATCTTCGGCCCGAACTCGCTTCTTTCGTGGTCGACCGGGTGGCTTAAGTTATTTGGGTGGGTGGATGATAACTTCAAGGGCTTTGTTGGCATTTGGATCACTGTCAGACCATAGACTTTTATCCGGAATAGGATGGATGGTTTGAGAATATGCCTTTCGGTATGTTGCAATGGTGAAACAGCTCTCGGTAAATCAATGAGCATTCTGCCTGCAAGAAAGAAGTGCAGCCACATCGTGTGCACAGGGCAAGCCATACAACTTGCCAGCCACGGCAAAGGCAGCAGCGGTTGCGAATGCCCACTATATTTGTTCCTTCCTGAGATATAACTTCAAATTCAGCTTGATTAGCACGAAGAACTTGATACGTGCGTGCACATTCAATGGCCTCAGCAACACATCTTTCAGCAGAAGGCATGAGTATTGATGTCCCCTGCATGCTTGTCTCTCGCCGTTCGTTGAGCCAAGTCATAAGTTGTCTCCTAATGTATTAAGATCCAACTGAAGTTAGTTAGGGTTGATTAGCTGTTTATTATTATGAGGTTAGTTAGGGTTGATTTTCTCTTATATAAAGAACGTTGGTATTAACCTTTGTATTCAGTTTTTCATATTTTTCCAGTTTTACATAATAAAGAAAATTTTCTTTTTCTGTTTCAATATGGTATCAGTTGACTTTCGCTTCCTCAACTAAGTTTCTTTTTCCTCAATTAGTTTTCTGTTTGCTTTCTTTCCCAATTAGTTTCTTTAAGGTTTCTTTACGGTTTTCATTCGATCATTCTAATTTGTTTGTCATTCATCATGGTTGAACTCAATGATCAGGTTGAGAATGGCAGCAATCCGTATTATCTACACCAATCTGACAATCCGGGGATGATTTTTTACTCAGCCATTAACAAATGGCAACTACAACAGTTGGAAAAGATCCATGTTAATGGCATTATCTGCCAAAAACAAGTTAGGCTTTGTCAACGATTCGATTGTTGCTCCCGATTCTTCTTCGACTGACTTGTTCAATGCTTGGACCCGAGCTAACAATCTTGTTAACTCATGGATCCTGAATTCTGTTTCCAAAGAAATAGCAGCAAGCCTTCTTTATCATTCTATTGCTGCTGCCATTTGGAAAGACCTTGAAGATAGATTTCAACAGACGAATAGCCCTCGAATCTTTCATCTAAAAAAAAAAAAAAAACTCAGTGAGTTAGCTCAAGGTTCAATGTCTGTTAGTACCTATTACACTCAACTCAAGATAATTTGGGATGAATTGATTTCTGTTAAGCCAGTTTGTTCTTGCTTACTATGTACCTATGGAGGTGTTCGAAAGATGTTAGATGATAATCAAAGAGAGCAAACAATGCAATTCTTGATGGGTTTACATGAATCTTATGCGCATATCCGTGCACAAATTTTGCTTATGGATCCTCTGCCACCTATTACAAAGGTTTTTTCTTGGATTTTACAAGAAAAAATCAACGTTCTATTTCGTTAAATGCTCCTAATCTTGAAGTTGTTTTTGCTATAAAAGCTTCTTCTTCAACAAGAAAGTCCCGTCCTCAATGTACTCATTGTCATATGTTGGGACATACCAAAGAAAAATGCTATAAGTTGCATGGTTATCCTCCAGGTTATGGTACTCGATCCAAAGCTTCTCATGCCAATAGTGTTGTTTCTGACTCTTCTTCATTACTCAGTAACACCAGTAACATCAATATCAACAGTGTTGTTTTTGGTAGTACTAATAAAGTTGGTAATTCCAATGATTCCTTGACTATCAATAGTGTCAACAACTCATTGCTATGTTGACTACACAGTTGCAAGCTGCCTCAACTGCAGATATTCCTTCTACTTCTGTCGATGTTTCTATGTTATGACATAATGATTTTGATATAATTTAAATGAAAAATATTTTTTTTGACTTAAACTAATTTGTAAAAATATTTCAAAAGTCCATAAATTAAAAAAATATATTTAAAATATTTTCAAGGGTTTTTGACATTTCTTAAATGATTTTAAATAGCCAAAATGTCAAAAACAAGCCCTGGGTACCGGTACAGCTTGACTCATACCGATACTCAGAGTGCTCGTATCGGTACAAATTTTCGTGTACCGATATGCCCCTTTGTCATGAGTTTTGGCAAATTCCAGTAGCCAAATTATACACCGATGCGGCCTTAGTCGTACCGATATCATGTATCGCGTACCTATACCCCTGAGTAATAAATGCTCCAACGGTTATTTTTCTTAAGGCATGTATCGATACCAGACCTCGAGTACCAATACACCCTGCTCCAGAACTACATTTATGGTTGGAATTAAAGTCCCCAACGGCTCTTAACAACCTCCAACGACTAGTAACGAGTATGAAGCCATTAGAGGGTTTAAAAGACCTCTCTAAGCATTCATGGAACAACAAGAAACAACACTACCAACATTCATGTATAAAGAAGGTGTTTCAGTGCTTTAATTATCAATTTCTTTGTAGAACAAACTTGTGAGCTAAATTGGCATATATGCTCAAGTGTTAGGTTTTGGGAGAGAGCTTAATTATGCAAACATATTTGTTTTGTGTGGTTTTTCATTTGTTTGCTAATTTGTATTCTCTTTATAAGAGAGGGTTTCTAGACTTTGGGGTATAAGCACATATGTGTTTGAAAAATTCAATTTCAAAAAGGAAAAATGAGAGCTTTAATATTTTCTAAAAATATTTCTCTTTTTTTAAAATTATTTTTTAAGGGGGAGTTTTCACAAAAATAATTTTTCAAATGGTTTCGTTATATCAAAAAGTGAGAGATTGTTAAGATATTAATTTTGATATAATTTAAATGAAAAATGTTTTTGGACTTAAATTAAATTGCAAAATATTTCAAAAGTCCACAAACTTGAAAAATATATTTGAAATATTTTTAAAGGGTTTTTAACATGTCTTAAATGATTTTAAATAGCCAAAATGTCAAAAACAAGCCCTGAGTACTAGTACAGCTTGACTCGTACTGATACTCAGAGTTCCCGTACTGGTACGGATTTCCGTGTACCGATACACCCCTTTGTCCCCTAGTTTTGGCAAATTCCAGTAGCCAAATTGTGTACCGATACGGCCTCAGCTGTACCGATACCGTAGTGTTCTTACTGATACCATGTATCGCGTACCAATACCCCTGAATGACAAATGCTCCAACGGCTATTTTTTTAAGGCAGGTACTGATACCATACCTCGAGTACCGATACACCTTGCTCGAGCATTTATGGCTGAAATTAAAGTCCCCAATGGCTCTTAACAACCCCCAACGGCTAGCAACGGTCATGAAGCCATTAGAGGGTTTAAAAGACCTCTCCAAGCATCCATGGAACAACAAGAAACAACACCGTCAACATTCATGTATAGAGAATGTGTTTTAGTGTTTTAATTGTCAATTTCTTTGTAGAACACACTTGTGAGCTAAATTGTCATATATGCTCAAGTGTTAGGTTTTGGGCGAGAGCTTAATTGAGCAAACATATTTGTCTTGTTAGGTTTTTTATTTGTTTGCTAATTTATATTCTCTTTGTAAGAGAGGGTTTCTAGACTTTGGGGTAAAAGTCTAGGTTTGTGAGGGCTATCTCCTTGATCCCGAAAAAAGAAAAGACAAATTAGTGAATTTGTGGAAAATACTTAGTGTGGATAGCTAAGGTAGTGAAAGTAGACTCAGTTGGGTAATCGAACTGTTAGGAATTTGGTATGCGGCAAAATAACCAAAGCGATAACGACATAGACCAAGACATGCACAGGAGACAAGATTTAACGTGGTTCAACATAGCCTACCTCCACGGACGAGAGAAACGAACAATCCACTAATAATGTAGAGAACCCGAAGAGTACAAGTACATGATAACCCATGTAATCCCAAAACCCGGTGTACAAATTACATGACCCGGTGGAACCGAAACACTCTTCCCAACATCCCTACAATACCCATCTCTACAACGTAGGCACAATAGTAGATAACCTAAAAGTGGTTACATCTCTCCAGAGTAATTCCCCATCTCTCTCATTCTCTTATTCTCTCATAATTCAAAAGGTTAAACCTAGTCTATCTTTATAGACCCAAATACTTGGTCACCAAGAAACCTTATTCAATAAGATCTCTACCTAAAATAGATATTTACACATTAAAGTAAATCCTAATTACCAAGTAATCTTCAACCACTAGAATTACAATAAAACCCAACTTAATTACCAATTAGAATTTGAGTCAAAATATAAAAAATCTCCCCCTTGACACAAATTCTATTCGAGCATTGGTCTTCAAGTCTTCAACAGCTTCAATTTTTACGTAAGCCAAATATTTGTTGAAGCACTGCCGCCAAGTCTTCAACAACTCCAATTCTTACGTAGAATCCGTTGAAGCACCGTTGAATTTTGAGAATTACTCCCCTTGCAACTGAAAGCTCGTTGCAGCAATACTCCTCTAGCATATCTCCAACATCGCAGCTCGAACCATAGCTCATGATACCATTTGTTAGGAATTTAGTATGCGGCAAAATAACCAAAGCGATAATGACATAGACTAAGACATGCACATGAGACAAGATTTAACGTGGTTCAACATAGCCTACCTCCACAGACGAGAGAAACGAACAATCCACTAATAACGTAGAGAACCCGAAGAGTACAAATACATGATAACCCATGTAATCCTAAAACCCGGTGTACAAATCCCATGACTCGGTGGAACCAAAACACTCTTCCCAACATCCCTACAATACCCATCTCTACAACGTAGGCACAATAGCTGTAGAGAACCTAAAAGTTGTTACATCTCTCCAGAGTAATTCCCTCTCTCTCTTATTCTCTTGTTCTCTCATAATTCAAAAGGTTAAACCTAGTCTATATTTATAGACCCAAATACTTGGTCAGCAAGAAACCTTATTCAATAAGATCTCTACCTAAAATAGATATTTACACATTAAAGTAAATCCTAATTACCAAGTAATCTTCAACCACTAGAATTACAATAAAACTCAACTTAATTACCAATTAGAATTTGAGCCAAAATATAACACGAACTACTATAAATCATTGTATCCAAATTTTTATTACTTAGCATTTCATCCACCCAAGCAAAAATCCAATTCACTTCCCTCTTGGCATTCGATTGATCGATACAAGCCTCCCAACACTATACAATGTAAGATTTTATCTTATATTAATAGCCTATCCTCTTTATGTACTTCTAATGACTGGATAATTGATTTAGGGGCATCTCGACATATATGTTGTTCAAAAGATTTATTTGCCTCAATCTTTCCTACAAGTAATAGTTCTATTATGCTCCCTAATAAATATGTTCTTTCTGTTCAATTTGCTGATACTGTTCAATTGTCTCCTCTGTTGGTTCCGAAAAATGTTCTATTTGTTCCTGATTTTAAGTTCAATTTATTAGCTGTTAGTGAACTTATTAAAGACTCCAATTGTACTATATTTTTTTTATCAAAGTGGCTGCTTGATACAGGACCAATGGCAGGTGATTACCTGATTGGGAAGGGTGAAGCTTATCAAGGGCTTTATTTGCTGCAAAGTTCTTCTGTTGAAAGCTTAAATGTTGTTAGTCATGTTTTTAGTGTTATCAAGTCTGATCATGGTTTAATATCTTGGCACAATAGATTAGGGCACCCTAGCAATCGTGTTTTGTACATACTTAAAGATGTTTTGCATCTTTCAGTCTTGAATAAAAATGATCCTGGTTACACATGCCCTCTTGCTAAGCAACAAACCTTTTGAACTTGTTCATTGTGATATTTGGGGTCCTTATAAAACAGCAACATATGATAATAAACGTTATTTTTTTACTCTTGTTGATGATTGTACGCGTTCTACTTAGACTAACTTACTGCAATATAAATCTGATGTTGCTTCTATTATTCCTAGTTTTATTAAGATGGTAAAATGCCAATTTGGTTTTGACTTAAAAGGTTTTCGTTCTGATATGCTCCTGAGCTTAAGTTTACAGATTTGTTTTCTTCCCTTGGCATCGTTCATCAGTGTACATGTGTGGGAACACCTCAACAGAATGTTGTGGCAGAAAGAAAACACCAGCATCTACTTGTTGTTGCTCATGCTTTATATTTTCAATCAAAAGTTCCTATAAGATTTTGGGGTGATTGTTTACTTACTGCCACTTATATAATTAATAGGCTACCTTCAACTGTTTTGAACAACAAAACACATGAACTTTTGTTTTCAAAAACTCCTACTTATTTGCATCTTAAAACTTTTGGCTGCTTGTGTTTTGTTTCTACTCTTCAAGCCAAAAGAGACAAGTTTGCTGCTCGTGCATTATGTTCCAGGGATAGAAGGATATAAAATTTATGTTCTTCAATCTCGTTCTATTGCTATTTCTCGAAATGTTATTTTTCATGAGAATATATATCCTTTTCAAACTTAAAAAAATCCTGATATGATCATTGATCCTTTTCACACTTATTCTTTACCTCATATAGTTACTCTTTTTTCCAATTTGTCTTTAAATGAGGGACATGCTACTGATAATCAGTATTATTACCAGCAAGATACTTCAACAGAATCTTCATTCTTTTCTGTAAATCAAAATGATCATGTTGAAGCACATATTGGCTTTCCTAGTGGCTCAAGTTCCTATGAAGCTATGCAACATTTAGTCGAACCTGTGCAAAATCCAATTGAAGATATACATGTGCAAAATCCAACTGAAGTTGTACCTGTGCAAAATTCAGTTAAAAGTCAAGTTGTTCAAAATCCAGTGGACAAAATTATTAGAAGGTCAAATCGAGTTTCTCAAGAACCTTCCTACCTCGAGAATTATCATTGCAACAATATTTTCTCTACCTGTCTATATCCTATTGAAGATTCTATTTTTACATCAAAGTTGTCTTCATCATATGAACAGTTTATTGGTGTGAGAAAGGGGTTATGGTGGTCGGAGAAGATAAACGTCGGTAAACAATGAACAATAAAATATGAAAAGCTAGAGTTTAACGATAGAACAAAAATAGTATTTTCAACAGAGAATAATGTGTTTCTCTGTATTTTCTTATTATTCTTTTTCAAATGTGTATAAGGTGAGCATTTAAATAGGCAATTACAGAGTTTTAGTATAGCTAAAACTATACTTTTATCTCTAATTTAAATAAGACATTATCTCTAATTTAAAAAAGACAAATAAGACTTTATTTCTAATTTAAAGAAGACTTCTAGTAAATTTAAACTACTAGTTACTGACTTAGAAATAAACTCTAATTACACGGTTACAATCCACACTACCCTCAAGCTGATAAGTAAACGTAGTAGAGAACCAGCTTGGATCTTGGATGTGATGCCTTGTGCAAAAAAGAAGAAGAAGAAACCAACAATTTTATCTTTGCTGATTTTTTTACAGCAACTCGAACTTCATGTGTTGTTCCTTAGAGAAAAAATGATCCCCTTTCTTGAGAGTCTTTGATTTGATTGATGCATTAGTTGGAATATCAGAATTCTCCATAGGATGCTCCAGCATGCACTTCCTAACTGGATTTCTAATACGAAAGATGTAGGCTGTGATGACAGGAATTTACACTCCCCTCAAGCTTGTAGTTACACATACTAAAAACTCAACTTGGATCTTTGATGTAAATTCATTTCCCTATCTTTTAGGATGGATGGCTAAGATAGAACCGAATAGTTTTTAAGGCTAAACTATAACATTTCCCTATCTTTTACAATAGATGGCTAAGATAGAACCATTAAAAGAACACTACCAGGCATCTTGTGATTGAATGGAGGTGAATATCAGAGGAAGTACTTAGGCATTCTTCACCGGACAGATCCGATGATTTGTCAATAGCGGAAAAAAATAGTTTCATGACCTTCGGCGGTAGCGAAAGAGAACCGACGTCAGGATCGTCTGTAGCTCTGATACAATGTGAGAAAGGGGCTATGGTGGTCGGAGAAGATGAACGCCGGTGAACAATAAACAATAAAATATAAAAAGCTAAAGTTTAACGATAGGACAAAAAATAGTATTTTCAACCGAGAATAATGTGTAAAAAATTTTGTAGCATAGTAAGAAACACACAAGTTTATAGCATAGGAAGAGACACACCTTTAAGCAAGCAGTAGCTCTAACATCGAGAAAGACGTTTCTCACACTCAAATCTAGTACTGGGTACTGCTGTATCTAAATCTAGGAAAATAACTCTATGTGAGTACTATACTAAATATGACTAGAGAATTGTTTCTAAACACTTGTTCAACGAAATTTAGTTGAACAAGAACGGGAGAGAACACACCCGTAATGAGCAGTCGATAACGTTGAAATTACACTCGATCATCACTTTGCCTTGCTGTCAGCTGATGCTCGTATCAACATCATCCAAATTTGCGGAGAATTAAACGAAAAATTATGAACATGGCGTGAAACAACAATAATGATTCGAAAGAAAAGATTGAAACTCAATTACAATTTAATTTGTCAAAGGAAATAAGTAAACTTATTGAATGCATGATGCCTTGCAAAGGATTTAGCCAAGACATGGTGAGGGACCCACTTTTCCATTGTTGATGATGAAGTCATCATGCTGCTATTGCTAGGAGATTTACAAATATCAAAGGCTGATGGCTTACCTTGGAATTCAACACGTTGGATTTGAAAAAAAAAACATGGGGTAAGTCGTTGACATGCATTTTTTATTAGGACGGTGAAGAGGAATTCGATGCAGGCTCCAAGGATTTCAGGCAACGATGGAATTAATTTATATATAATAAATTAATAACGATAAAAATGATAGATATCATTCAAATAAAAACCATGGCAGAGGTGGGTTTGAAGATCTCAGTAAAAGGTGGTGTAATGCTGAGTAGGGGGCTAAACAGAGGGCACCAGGGTGTTGGTTTCAGAAGCAGATGAGAGTTGGGCGCTGGTGTTCGATCCAGACGTGCAGTGCAGGAGCGGTCGGTACACTAGGAAGCATGGGTGCAGCTAGGGTTTAGATCGGGTGATTGTTCCAAGCTAGAAGAAGGTCTTGAGAAGGGTGTGCGAAGGGTTTGCTGGGGTTTCGACTGAAGCAAATGAGAGAGAGGGAGGTGGGAGAGTGCAAAAACAACTGTAGGTAATTACGGAGTTTTAGTATAGCTAAAACTATACTTAGACTTTATTTTTAATTTAAAGGAGACAAATGAGATTTTATTTTTAATAGTAAATCTAAACTACTAGTTACTGACTTAGAAATAAACTCTAATTACACTGTTACAATCCACAATTGGTAATGTTTCTACTTCCCATGAGCCTTCTTTTTATCACCAAGCTGTCAAGTTTTCTGAATGAAGAGCTGCCATGCATGAACTGAAAGCTATGAATGATCTTTACACCTGAACGGTTGTCCCTCTACCAGAAGGAAAGCAACCTATCGATTGTAAGTGGGTTTATAGGTTTAAATACAAGCATGCACGTTTGGTTGCTAAGGGATTCACTCAAATTGAAGGTGTTGACTGTACTGATACATTTTCACCCGTTGCTAAAATAAATTCTTTCAAAGTTCTCTTTAGCTTGGCTGCAGTTAACAATTGGCATCTGCTTCAGATGGATGTCAATAACGCGTTTTTAAATGGGACACTTGATGAAGAGGTTTATATGAAACTTCCTCTGGGTTATCGATCGAATGATTCTGGGAATATGGTATGTACGCTGAACAAATCCATCTATGGATTAAAACAGCCTTCTAGGCAATGGTTTTCTGCATTTTCTCAAGTGATTGTCAAGAATGGCTTCATACAGTTCCCATCTGATCATTCTCTCTTTACTAAAGGCGCATGCAATTATTTTGTGGCTCTTTTAGTATATGTTGATGACATAGTTTTAGCAGGGTATAATTTCCAGTTGTTACTTGATGTTCAAGACTTCCTTCAATAACATTTTAAGTTAAAAGTTTTAGGAACGTTGAAATATTTCCTTGGTTTCGAAATAGCACGAAATGATACTGGCATCTCTTTGCCCCAACGACACTATGCCCTTCAACTATTGGAAGACACGGGTACTCTTGGAAAAAAAGCCAACTTACTTGCCAGTCGTTTCTTCTCATAAGTTGAGTCTTCATGAAAGTGAACCCCTGTCTGTTCCTCAATTGTACAGAAGATTAATTGGTCGATTGCTCTACTTAACTAACACGAGGCCTGACATCACCTTTGTTGTACACTTGCTTAGCCAATATGTATCTTCCCCTCGACAACTACATTTAGCAGCTGTTTATCATTTGTTGTCATATATCAAGAAAGCTCCAGGACTTGGTCTTTTCTTTCCTGCTCGCAACAATCTTCACCTCAGTGCTTTTGTGGATGCTGATTATGGTTCATGCCCGGATACTCGACGTTCCACAACTGGTTTTTGCACCTTCCTTGGTAACTGTTTAATATCATGAAAGTCCAAAAAGCAGACTATAGTGAGTCGTTCTTCCTGTGAAGCTGAATATCGTGCCATTGCTTCAGCAACATGTGAACTCGTTTGGCTTAAAGCTCTTCTGTCTTCATTTCAAGTTCCTATATCGCATGCTTCTTTTTTTTGTGACAATCAGTCAGCTATCTATCTTGCTTCTAATCAAGTATTTCATGAACGTAGCAAACACATTGAAATCGATTATCATTTTATAAGAGACAAGGTTGCTGATGGTTTCCTCAAGCTCTTCCACGTTCGATCTGCTAATCAGATAGCAGATATCTTCACCAAAGCTCTTCCTTCTCCAGCATCAAGATGGGATTACTTAACATTCATCCACCACCATCTTAAGGGGGGATATTAAGATCCAACTGAAGTTAGTTAGGATTGATTAGCTGTTTATTATTATGAGGTTAGTTAGGGTTGATTTTCTCTTATATAAAGAACGTTGGTATTAACCTTTGTATTCGGTTTTTCATATTTTTCCAGTTTTACATAATAAAGAAAATTTTCTTTTTCTGTTTCAATATAATGCATTCTATCATCTGAATTATTGGAAGGCCTGAAGCTTCTAAAAGCCAAGAATTCAGTGATTCAACTATGTTTGGTGTTAGATGTCCAAACCGTGTGCCTTCAAAATAAGCTGTCGCCCACAATCGAGGTGGGATTCGTTGAATCCAGTACGCAGCATCCTGCGATATCTCTTCAATATCAAGAATTTTTGCTTGAAATTCAATTACAGTCAGGGCATGAGCAGCTTCCCATAGAAGGTTGACAAGCATAGTATTATTAAACTCCTTTCGAAAACTTTCACTCAAATGACGCATACAAAATCCATGAAAAGCAGTAGGAAAATTTGCTTCAACACCATCCACAATACCCTTCTGTCTATAGGACAAAATCGTAAGCCTTGGCATGTTTTCTGTATTAATTTCAAGCAGAGTATGTAGTTCTGAGAGAAACCACATCCAGTTGTCACCAGTTTCCTCATCAACGACACCAAATGCCAGAAGCAAAGTTCCAAGATATTTACTTTTCAAAAATGTTTTATCTAGCCCAAGGAGTGGTCGACAAGCATTCAGAAAGCCATAAATAGAGGCCTGAAATGATATGAAGAGACGTTGGAAACAGATACCTGTTGGGTTTCCAGAAACAGATGCAATACTCCCCGGATTTGTCCGCTTAATCTGTTCACAATACTGAGGGAGTGAGCGATACCCTTCCTCAAAAGATCCACGCATTGCAGCCATGATACGTTCCTTACCTCGCCAGGCTTGCTTGTAAGATAAGGTTATTCCATGAACCCTATGAATCTCTTCCAATATCTCTTTTGGTTTGTAGTTAGGATTCTCCCTCAATCGCTGCTCCACAGAGTGTGCCACCCACTGCACAGAGGCTTGTTGATGGCCAAGATGGTACAGCCCTCCACATGTATGGGTCTCATGGATGGTTCTGATTGTGAATGTCGGAACACCAGGGAGCTTTGCTGCATGTATGCGCCACGGACATCCCTCACTCGCACATTTGGCTGTGAAACGAGTCTTGTCAGATTTAATGGTCTGCATTTCAAAGTGAAGAGCAATGGTTGTATCCCTCAATGCCCTGCGGCAGCTTTTGACATCAGGGAACTCTTGCCCAACTGCCAATTCATAACTCGGATTTCAATTCCGAGCCTGAAGGACAGGAGGGAGACTGACTAAAACCTGGGATTGCTGCAAATCTCGGATAGGATCAATTCCCATCTCTTGGTTATCAACCACAGCCAATTCCAGATTATCATCAAGCTCTTGGCTTTCAGAAACAACAAATTCATTATTATCCGATAAAGCCAACTCATGGTCATCATGGCCAGGCTTTCGATCAGTAGTTATCATGCCTGTAACTGTGACCAACATCCCCTTCTTGATCACGGCTCTGTCCTAAATCCAATTCATGGTCGTTAGTGTGCCTTAAACCTAGGTCATGATCATGAGCCTGTCCCAAGCCTAAATGATGATCATGGCCAGTTCCTAAATCCAAATTATGATTATGGCCTAATACCAGTGTCTGATTCTGCCCCAATGCTAAACTGTGACTTTGTCCGAGTACCGGATCATTGTTTGCCATTGAATAACTACAAACTATCTCAGACCCAAAACACAACCCGAATTTACAAACTGATAACACATACCTGCCAAATGGAATACCGAAAATACAATGATAATTAAAAAGAATGAAATTGTGACCATATGAAGAAATGCATCCAACTATTTGCAACATTTCAAATGTAGACCAAAAGGTCAAATTTGTTTTATCAACACTATCATCTTAATAATCCAAGAAGTATACCTATCATGAAAAGAAAATGTGCACATAACATACTGGAATAATCCACTCTAAGCAGGTAATCTTTCCACTTGAAAGGTAAAAAGTGAAACCAGACCGGCGACATCCATGTTGCCCAAGAAAACATTCGGTGTCGAGTTTCAACAACTACTACATTAACCAACATAGGAAACAAATCAAAATACATAATGAATCACAAAAAAATCCAAATGTTAATGAAAAAGTACATAACAAACACATAAACGTGACACCAATTAGACTTCTCTAAGATCCTAAAACAAAGCAATTAAGCTTTGTGCCAGGAATTTCTCGATTAAAGAGTTCAAAATCTTACATATCCACAAATAGCTAACATTTCACTTTCCTTCCCCCTCGCCTTTTATGCGAACAAAAATAAGTCCCCATTTCATACATTCTTTAATAAAATAGGGTCTTTCAACAAAAAAAATTAATAAAATAGGGGGGAGAAAACCAGCAAAGAGAACATCTTTAAGAAGCTACTACTAGGAAACTCATCAAAGATATAAATTTAACACTCCGAGACTAAACCAATTGAATAAAATAACAAATTTAACAAAAAAAATAGAAAATACTCATCAATAACGTGTTTTGTTGTAAAAATAAATGAAAATTTGAAAACATAAAAAAAATGTTTTCATTGTTTTTATTGAAAATGTTTTAAGAAAATGAAAAATATTCATTTTAACTCGTTTTTGAATCCTTATAATGCCATTTTTTTAAATTTTAATTTATTTACTCATATTTTATTTAATATTATTATGATAATATTTTCTAACTATATTTTATTTTAATTATTTTTTATTTCAATTTTGAAAAGCTATAAACCAAACACATTTATACTATTTTCATTTTTGAAAATAACTTTCCATTTCTATTAACCAAACATGTTTTTTAATTTTTAGAAAACTAAAACTAAAAATTATTTTCTAAAAATAAAAATATAAAACAAAAACATAAAATATTTTTTAAAACCAAGCGACCTAAAAATCCCATTTCTTACCCTTTTTACAATTATTACCAGCCAAAACCAACAAATCCCCAACGTCTTAAAACTTTCATCTTCTTCATTCCCTTGCCCAATTCCATTCCATTTGTGCCGGGATAAAATCGGGAATTAAGAAGAAAATGGGTGAGGGGGGCAAAAGAGTGAAAGTCGATTCTAATAGGGATATCAGTGGAACAGATTTTGCAGGGTTTAGTCTCATTTCATATTCAATTGAGCATGGATGATTTTAAATTTTGTGAGTTGTGAGATGGGGATTAAGATAAAAATTAGATTTGTCGTATGTGGTGAGAAAGGGGTGAATATGCTTGCCTTTGTACCCTCCCATCCCCACCCGCCCCGCATCATCCCCACCCGCCAAACACATATTATAAATATTATTAAAACTATAATATCAGTTTAGATATAGTCAAATTTAAGGTAATTCATATTGACTTATCTTGATATATTAATGAAAAATTTAATATATATAATTGAGTTTGAGATTGATCAAATCAAATATATAAATATTTTTTAAAATATCAGTTTGAATCAGAGTCAAATTTAAGATAATTTATATTGACTTACCTTGAATATTTATGAAAGTTTATATATAATATTTATGTTTATTGGCTTCTTCTTTACCGTTACTTGTCGCCAAGCCATCTTTTTAATGTTTGTTTTCTTCTTTCTAGTCTTCACCTTAGGTATGTTATTCTTCTATTTTTTTTAATTTTATTTTCCTAATGGTGTATTATTTAGAATCTATTGGTATTTGTTCTTATTTTTAAAGGTTTTTCCATTGTTATTTTCATTTTAGATCTTTCTATATATATTGTTTATTAGTTACAATAATTGAAATATTATGTTAAGAACTATCCTGAAATCGTTTCTCAAACAATTTGTAGAAGTAAGAATAGAGGGAGAAGAAGAAGTTTTCCAAGAGAATAAGAAGATAGGAAAGAAAGGATATTTGTTTATAAAATTCAGCTTAACCCTTTACAATGGTCACTAGTTATATATATATATATATATATATATAGCACAATGAAATCCCTTGGCTGCTGACTCATGTCGGTTGCTGCTGACTCAACATTCCAGCTGTCCCGCCTTGCTGGCTATCCTTTCGGAAGTCTCGGTTCATAACATTACCTTCCCCTAGAAAAAGAACCTTGTCCTCAAGGTTTGAGTGATCAATTATGTTGTCCAGCCACAAGAGGATCGAGGGAATTCGACTAGCTCGAGCAATAATTAAACCATAGAAACGACAGTTCCACGAAGAATTTTATCACCCAATGCATAGTCATGTAAATTGACACTGTCTTCGCCCTTATCCGACCGAGAAACATTTCTGATAGGAGGAGACTAAGGATTGGTCCTGCATCAGCAACAAAGGCCAAGACAAACCACAACATGCCTACAACAGTGAGGTAAACTACATTGCTGCTCGAAACTAAAGAGTTAGCTGAACTAGCCTGAAGATCCATTGTTGTTGCCATACTTGAGAAACTTGTGATGACAAGTGCCTTCCTTCCCAGTTTATCTATTAAAAACAATGCAGCAATCAATCCTAACCAATTGGCTATTCCCACACATATGTTTGCAGACTGTGAGTATACTACGACACCCTTAAAAGCGATGGAAGAGATAGAAAATCTAGCATTTATACCGGAAAGTTGTTGTAAGGAAACAATAGTTAACCAAATGAAAATAACTTTACGATGATGGTCATAAAGTAACTTTGACAACTTGATTGCTTCTGCCTTATCCCTTCTCTTCGACTTTGACAATTCGAACATTGCACCCTTGACAAATGGTCCACCGAGAAGTTTCTCAAATGCTGTTTCATCATCAGCAACTCTTTTTTTCTTGAAAGTTTGCACCAAGTTCACAAGTTCATATGTAAACTTAGGCATTGTTTCCTTCCATATATTTGTAGCATATATTGGCAGCACTTTACTCCACAAGGACATGGCAGAAATGACTGAGTTAACATCAAAAGGTACGGGATAGTTGGCAGCTATAATGTCTATCCGACTAAATATCATGTTGTGGTAACCATATGCCTTGTCTGTCATGCTCCGAGTATACTCCCAAGTTGTAGTGTAGTTGAACCCTGCACGTGTATCAAGATGTAACAGAAGCAAGATAATCTGCAATTTAGAATTGTCCATCACCAACAGCTTGACCACCCTAGTTAGTTGCAAGCATTTGGAATAGGTGGTTGAACCATATATGCCCGCTGATCACAACCCATTTGTACGAACCATTGGTCAGCTCTTAAGCCACTTATACTAAAAACTACAGCAATGAGACCATATTCAGAGGCAGTAACAACTCCATCTTCTTCTTGTTCATTAGCTTTCTCGGGCTCTTTGTGAAAACATAGATGCACTGTCATATCCCACTTCTGTCCTGAAGTAATTGTACCACACATTTGAAGAACCATTACATGCTTTTCTTTAACTGTTGAAACACAATAGAGATGAAAATGGGTGTGGAAAAACAAATGAGGCATCGGGTCCATAATGAGATATAAGTAATGAATGAGCACTTTCCTATTTCTTTTCACCATCCAAGAGGATTAAAAATAATTCTGCCCAAGTTTCTGAAAATCATCCCTATGAATGAAAAATTGAAACGAGCAATGAATAAATACTTCCCAATTTCTTTTCACCGCCCAAGAGGATCCATAAAAACTCTGTTCAAATTTTTGGAAGTCATTCTCTTGAATTTGCAATTGAAACTCCACAACTTCATTATCCAAACATGACATGCCCACATATTCACAAACAACAATCACCGCAAAAATGACACCCATTCTTCACCATAGTAGAGGATGAATAAGTGGATCGTTGTTGCAACTATATGCTTACTAACACATGCCTTGATTTTCTTAAAAAATTCATCCACATTAGTAAACGTTGCAATCATATTGCTAGCAGCTTTGCTTTCAGTCAAAGCTTGCAAATTATTCAATATAACTTCTACTATGGTTTTTCCCCCAGGATCAAAACAAATGTTATGATACGTCTTTCTCATAAATGAGAACCCCTTTGACTTAGTTAAAACATCTTCAAGGTGATGGAGAAACTTATCTGTATAACCTATAGTGCACAATTCAGCAAGCATATTTCTCATGTTGTCATGCCAATTTTCCAATTCAGATTGTATATCCACATGTGTTGCTCGATCACCAACAGTAAGGAATTCCACCGTTTCAGTAATTTCTCTATGCTTCTGAGGTTTGACCACTAATATACGTTGAGGGGTCATTTGATTTGTGAGGCTTTGTACCCCATGTTTCTCATAATTGAACATTTGTTTATGAGTATTGACCGAACGGTCCTGCATCGTTTTTCATCTTTTTGAATATCAAGTCCCCCACTGCTTTGAATCGGTTGCTTGTCATATTTAGACTCAATGGTTGTTGACAATTCATCGAACACCTGGTGGGGCTTTGTGATTGAGTCCATCGATCTTTCATTTTTGATGTATGCCATGTATGCCAATCCTAAATGTGACGATATAACAGACAATTGATGTGCTATATTCTGAATTGTTTGTTGAAATTTGTTGTTTCACTTGTTTCTGCTCATCGAAGTGTGCTTGTAGAGAAGCCAACAACTGCACGTGGAGTGCTGAGGTATCTTGCAGTGCTTTAATCGACTCCGTGTGATTTATCATAGCTCCGAAATCTCTCAATGAAAGCACCAAATGTTATGAACTATCCTGAAATTGTTCCTCAAACAATTTGTAGAAGTAAGAATAGAGGGAGAAGAAGAAGTTTTCCAAGAGAATAAGAAGATATGAAGGAAATGATATTTGTTTATAAAATTCAACTTAACCCTTTACAATGGTCACTAGTTATATATATATATAGCACAATGAAATCCCTTGTTGCTGACTCATGTCAGTTGCTGTTGATTCAACATTCCAGCTGTCCCGCCTTATTGGCTATCCTTTCAGAAGTTTCGGTTCATAACAGGTTATTCGTACTATTTTTCGATCATTTATAATAGATTTTAATATTTTTTTAATCTAAACTTTTGTGTTTTACAAAATTTAATTTCTTATATTATTATATTTTTTAAATGATGACAATTAAAATAATGTCACACATATGGTGGGAGTCTGAATGACAAGTATTTTATATTTTTTCGTAACATATTTGATTTATATTTATTTAACTAATATTAATAAATATATTATAGGAATAGGTCATGGACAGGTAAAAAAGAGATTGGGTGAATCTCAAAACCCACGTGGGTTATAGGACGGGATATTTTTAGTATTGCGAGTTGCGGGACATAAATATTTTAAATTTTATATTTACAGCGGTTCGTGAGACAAAGATAAAAATAAAAATTCTTGACGGGATAAGTTCGCATCGTTACTGCCCAATTGACATCTTTAATTCCGGGATTGAGTGTTTGGATTTTTTAGGTTTGTTTAAACACTTATCCAAGGGTATTTTCGTCAAAATATGTTGAACGGTTTGTTCCTTTTCTCCTTTTGTTTGGATTTCTTTGGAATTAACTGCTTTTTTAAATCATCAAAAAGGCAAATAACTGGTAATATATGTGATTTTTTATTAACATTAGATTTTATTGTATCTAAGATAAAAAAAAAAAAATTCAAGTAGTTAATTTTATTGAATAAAAAATTACTATAAAATTATAAGAAAATCTATAAAACTGGAAATTTTGTCCAAATATTGGTGTGAAAATAATTATTTTATGAAATTAGGTGAGTGATTTTTATTTTGTGAACTATAAATGTTTAAACAATAACTAGGGAAAGTCGACATGTCTTCAAAATAAATTTAGAAGTCGTCTGAAAAACAAAACGATTTTATGAGATCATTTTACCACACCAATCTGTCACGTTTATACACTAGATGCATAAGAATGGGTAAATTGCTTAGAAATTTCGAGGACTTCAAACAAACATTTTCAAATTTAAAAAAAAAAAATTTAAGTCGCCTATATTTTTTTTGGCGTCTATCATTGCCATTGTTCGAACATCTCTGGTTTGGAATTAAAAAGACAGCAACCCTATCTTACCAAATAATTTCCCCACAACAATATTTGAGAAAAATTCCCCTACGAAACTAAACTAACTAATCGTATTAACCGATGATTTTCCTTAAACTCATTAAAGTGAACAAACATTCACTGTTTTCGTTAGAGAAGAGAAAACTAACTTAGCCTAAACACACAAAAACAAATATATAAAAAATAGAAAGAAGAGATAATAAAGAAAAACATAAAAATTATAATAAAGTACGAACGACAACTGTTTGATCACGATATTACTCTCTTATATCAGCAAAAAAATAATCCCTAAAAAATTATCATCTAAAATTATTTGTGAAAATATTTTATCTAATAAAAAATAAATTTAGAATATCATTAATCTATTTATTTTTATCTTAACATCGTAACCTCCATAAAATAAAATAAAAATAAATTCATATATAATTTATATATTATTTTCTTGTTCGATTTTATTTATAATCTTGGAAAAACAAAAATATAGGATAGTACTTTATAGAGCTGCATAACGAAGAAAAGCATTGCTCACGGCCCAAAACCACACTCGTATTGCACTGCCCGAAACAAAACCCAAATCGATGAAATAAGAAAATTAAGGAAAAAAAATTGAAAGGTAAATATCAGAGCCAGGTTTCGATCCTGGGACCTGTGGGTTATGGGCGCACCACGCTTCCGCTGCGCCACTCTGATTGTTAACAGTTAACCAACGATTGCTACTATTTAAATTTAACTTTAAAAATACAGGCGTTACTCAGCGTTTCATCTGTGCTAACTGAAAGCAATCTAGAACTTTTTTTATTAATATTAAATTCGTAACAATTGAATTTAACGTGGAAAGGTTAGTTTAATTAAATGTTTATGGACGGAATTACATTTTATTAGTTAAATGTTTATGAACCAATTTATTTCGTTAATAACATGCGGTATATTACATATTGATGTGCTAAACTATTAACGATAGCAAATTATTGAACTCAATAAATGGTCCAATAAAAAAAATATTTATTTTAAGAGATCTGAGTTTAAATTATTTTGGATGCGAAATACGTATACTTTATTAAAAAGTTAAAAAAAAATTCTCGTTAACTTCCTCCTGCGTGCGGGCAAAAACCCGTCTTAGAACCCACATAGGTTCGGCCTTGATCACACCACACTGTTGGTGCGTTTGTAGTGGTCGTTTGTTTCCCGTTCTTCCAGTTGGTGTTCAACCATATTACATTACAATATAAATTGAGTTTGTGAGGCTCTTATGTTTAGGGGTGAACAAAAGTTGACTTAATTTAAAAAATTAATTCTATTGAATTGAATTATTCGAGCGAATCAAATTAACGGATTAATTTTTGAGTTTGTACCAAGTTCGGATATTGCCAACTCAAAAAAAACGAATTAATTTGTTTATCAATTTAGTCATTGTTTTTCTTATTTCTTCAACCACTCATTCATTTTTAGTCCATTTTGACTAAATTTGAACCACTTACTTTTAAACATCGTAGAATACTTAGGTAGCTTCAATTCCTTTTTTGAAAACAAATTTACTATTTTTTTCAATTTAGTCCCTCAAATTTATATAATTTCCTCATTTCTTTAATTTTTCATTCGTTTAAAGTCTATTTTTGATAAAAAAAAAAAATAAAATCACATGCTCTATTACCACTATAAAATATCTATGTACCTTCAATTCATATTTTCAACAACAAATTTATTCATTTACATCCCAACACAAAAGATGGTGGGAAGAATGGGATGGATGAAAAGGAGTGAAGGATAAAAGAAAAGAAAAGAAAAGAAAAAGAAAAATGGCAAAAGAAGTGGACCTAAGAAAATAAAGAAGGAAAGAAGGATAGTTGATAATAATGTTATATATATATATATTTATATACATATATTAATTACAACTTTTCTATTAGAGTGATATTTATAATTAAAATCAATCAGACTATATTATTGATTTGTATAATCTAAATACTTCGTGTCAAAAAAGAATACTTTCGCCGAGATCAAGAATTAAATAAAAAAACAATCATTACCGATATGGAACTTTAGGATCAAATCAATAATTAAACTAACTCAAATTAAAACTATAACTAATTACAAGATTCACACAATTTATATAATACGGGACTTGAACGTGGATGCTCAATGACCAAGGACCCTAATATTTTCTAACTATGTCAAGATTTTGTTGACAATGCTGAAAAATTGATATAATGCATATATTATTCTGATTATTTTTTGTTCATAAATAAAAAATATCAAATATTTAAATATATTTAATATCGTATTTTCTTATATATTGTATTAATATTTCATCAAACTAAACTCATTTTATTATTTTATTTAAATTATATATTTAAAAAAACTGACCGCACATTTCACTTTGTGTAGGCGGTGTGCGGCTACCACGTCTCCAAAGACTAGTATCTTGTCGGGGGCAGCACTTTTAATGTTTCTCGTTCCTCCTGTCTTTTTAATAAAATACTTGTCAAGAAATATATAATCTGACTAGCAAGGTGAACAGTATTATCAGATGTGGAAGAAAAGTGATTTTAATAGTAGTAATAAAGTATTATGTAGGGATGGAAATTTTTTTTTGAATCCGGCAGGATTCTACTTGATCCGATTTGGTAGTGAGAGTTTTTTTAAAATATTTGAATTTCAGGTCGAGTTTTTAAAAATTTGAGTCGAATTCAGATTTAAAATGAAAATTCTCCGTTTTGACCCGGTTTATTTATATATATATTATACATTATATTTAATATTTTTATTAATTTTCTTTGGGGCAAGTCGGATTTAATTGAGTTTTTTATTAAAATTTTAGGGTCGAGTTTTACTTTTAATATATTGGGTTGGGTCGGTGATAAAAATATATTGAACTCGGTTCAGGTCGGGTCGGTTGAGACTTTAAATTTTCGGGTCGGTTCGAGGCGGCCAAAGACCCGCCTTATTGCCATCCCTAGTATTCTGGTCCGGTTAAAAAGAGATTGGTCGTCTTTACTCTCTGTTGTATGGTTATTTATAGTGGTTTGAATAAGTGTTGATAAAGAGTTATTGTGGTATGTATGTTGATTGGACATCTTAGGATGTAATGACCTAGACTGATTTGTCATCAAGTGAGACTTCGTGTGTCAATACATGATCTTAGATAATGTGTTTTAACTCGTTGAGTTTTTATTACTGGTAAACCTTCGCATGTTATGTTCGCAGAGAGTCGTAGGCGATTGTTTTTGTGCATAGAAGTTTACACTCTGAGAGATTCACGTGATGACTGTTCGCATATACTAATAATAATATAAGATTATAATTGCATTTTAAAATAAAAAATATACTGTATTCGTCAAGTAGGGTCTAAAGATAAAACTTGGAAATGAAAAAGAAGTATAATTGTCTGGGATTAGTGTCTTTTTCCAAATCTCCTTTTTTATCACAATTGACAGCCCAAATAACACCAAAGTTTGTATATTTCAATTAATTGCAGCAAGGGGCGTTAAACCCCCTCCCATTTTTTCTCTTCCTACCGACAGTTTATCCTTCCTCTCTGACATGGATCAGAGTTTGATAACAGCTGCTCGTACAGGACAAGTTAGTGATTTGTATAGATTAATTCAGAGCGATGGGAATGTTTTGAGCCGCATCGATGAGGTCGAGTTTGTTGACACTCCATTATACTACGCTGCGGAAGAAGGGTGCATTACGTTCGCAATGGAGATTATGAACTTAAAGCCATCGTTTGCTAGGAAGCTGAACCAACAAGGATTGAGCCCGAATCATATTGCCGTAAGGAAACGACATACAGAGATGGCACTTCGGTTTTTAGAAATCGATAAAGATCTTGTTCGTGTTAGAGGGAAGAAAGGTAAAACTCCTTTGCACTATACAAGTAAAGTCGGATATGCCGATGGTTTGTTGGAAAGATTTTTGGAGGCTTGTCCGGAATGTATCAGAGATGTTACAACCGGGAACCGCACCGCTTTGCATATCGCGGTGGAAAACAACAGCGAGTCCTGATTCGAACGCTCAGGAAGAAAGATTATTTCCGAGAAATGATTGACAGGAAGGACGAAAACAACAGCACTGCACTGCACATAGCTGCGAGCAATAGCGGATCAAATCTCTAATAATTAATATAAATAAATTTGCTTGTTTTCACACGACTGATAGTACCCTTTTCGTATCTCGAACAATTGATCAACCAGATACTCAAACTACTATTAGAATGCAAGGCTAATAAGCATGTAACCAATAGGGCTGGTTTGACGGCATTGGATGTAGCACATCAACGGAATAACATCGAAAGCATTAGTATTCTCCATGGCTGTTTTAGCCCAAAGGTTTCGAACATTAATTACAAGTTGCGAAAACAGATCGAAAAGTACGTGACAAAGGCATCGTCGCTGATTTTTCACGATATGGACAACATACCAGACGAAGATCGTAACGCCTTGATGGAAATCTTAGGACTGCTTCTAATAGCAACCTACCAAGCCACTCTTAGCCCGCCGGGTGGTGTTTGGCAAGGTGAAAACACCACAAAGTCCACAGGATCATACGATACGAATGTTTTGGGAAAATCGGTAATGTCCGAAGTTACCTTTCTCCTTTTCTATATTCCAACCTATGTCGTGTTCATCGTAACGTTGTTCCTAACATTAGCCCTCCTTAAACCTTTCCCTCGCGGTTTCAGGACCGCACTTCAAGTACTACTCGTGTTTCTTGCAGTATGCTTCGACCAATCAACATCTTTCTTTTTTTAAATATAGTTATAACATATAAGGATTATAAGTTATAGAATATATATATATATATATATATATTAGTCTCAATCTCAATTTCATGGTTGCGCTCTCAGTTCACGGGCTTTGTCCTGATTAATTCGAATCAACTCGCGTCACATACATAGTTTTGATGGGCGAGTCTTTCAACATGGATTTTTGGCATACACAAGGTCTTGAATTCGAGACATGTTTAAGCAATACCAAACTGTTTACCACTTGAATTAGCCCTAAGATTCAATTATATATTTTAATACAATGACATTAGACACACATTTAATTGTACAACTCTTGATTGAACTAAATTTCAATTAATTAAAAATATGAACATAATACATGCTCTTCTTAGATGATTTGAGTTCGAATAACATTGTCTGTAATTATGTGTGAATTTACCTAAATATGAAATTGGAATAAAATTCGACATTATAATCAAATTAGAATTCTCAAAAAATTGTACAACCGTCGATGGAATTAAATTTCAATCGGTGATTACATGAGAATATTAATATTTATATAATGGTTATGTACTCAATTATACATGCATATATCGATTTCAATATCGATTAGTCAAAAATAACATTGCAATGTCATTACACACTCAATTATTATACGAAATATTACTATATTTATTTCTTGTTTTTTACATTTGCAATATGATCTCATAACTGTATTCCAATTTTAGTCTTTAATAAAATTTTATATAGCTGACAAAATTATTCGAATTTAAAAGGATTCTATCGGTTCATGAGCAATGATGCATATTTAGTAATTTTTAAATATTTTTAACAAAAATTAGGTGGGAACTCGTATTATTTGTGTACAAATCAGTTAAGCATGAAATAAACTAAAATAAAATAAATGACACCATAATAATTAACAAAGATAACAAAATAATTGAATTAGAAGTAGGGATGTCTAAATTCGGATACTTGATTCTTCGAGTATCATATTTTTCAGCCCGTATCTCGGCACGTTACTATCGGGTACTGAATACCCGATTCATATTTTTATTCTTTTTTAATCCTTTTTTTAATAAAAAACACACACAATGATTCGAAGTTAATTTATTAATGCCATGACAAGTAGGGGTGTTCAAATCTGGGTACTCGAGTCTTCGGGTACCCGAAGTATCGACTACTCGGATCTTCGATTAGTCCTATGGTCAGCCCATGTCCCTGCCCCAGTGTTGCGGTTACCCGTTAGTCGAGTACCCGAATATAAAAATTAAGCATTTTTAATATAAAAAATATTTTGTTAGTTTAATATAAAAATATGTATTTATTAAATATAAAAATATATAAAATTTTAAAAATTTTATTAGTTTAATATAAATGTGTATATATTGAATATTTCGAAAAATATTCATGAGCAATGATGCATATTGTCACGGACCAAACTTTTCGGATCGAGACATTGGCGCGAGCATCAAATAGGGAGGTTGTGTGCAATGCAACGGGCTTGCCAAATGTGGCCCAGCACTCGGAGAATGTCGTGGACCATACCTTTGGGACCAAGGCGTTGGCGCAAGAATCAGCCAAAGAAGGTTTGCGCGGTGTAACGGGCTTGCCAAGACCATTAGACTTGGCCCAGCACTTGGAGAAAGGCGTGGACCAAACCTTTGGGACCGAGGCATTGGCGCAAGAATCAGCCAAAGAGGGTTTGCGCGGTGTAACGGGCTTGCCAAGACCATCACACTTGGCCCGACACTTGGAGAATGCTAGAAATCCTGCAAGCCCACAAGACTTAGCCAAATCCATGGAGGATTCAGTAGGGTAATTTGGTCAAAGCATCATCTATTTATTTGAAATATAATTTGTAGATAATGTTTGTGATAATTAGAGATTTGAAATTGAGATTTGATTAGATAAGATAAGATCAATCTCGACCGTCGATGTAATTTAAACTGAGCCGTTGGATGTAGGGGAGTTCAACTATAAATAGAGGCGCCCTCCTCACTTGTAAATCACTTCACTTCATCTCATATTCAGTTCACTTCACTTTGAGTAATACAAGAAGCATTTACTCTAAAACTCTTTGAGTGTTCTTCATTATTCTTGAGTGTTCTTCGTTGTTCTAGCTGCCAATCTCTTTCCGTTGTTCTTTGATTAGTTTCCGCTTAGAACGATCTTTCGTTCGAGGGCTTCGAGAAGTGTTTGATCTTCCAGAGCGAGAATCATGGCTGAGTTAGGTGTTTGTCGAGAGAGCTTCACCTAAGGCCGTGACAAGGTACTTCAGGGTGACTTAGCAGACGTTTCAACCGAGAAAGCGACTAAGGTCTGCACGATTCGTCTGGGAAAGGTCTAGCCCCGCGACACAAGTGGTGTCTGTGACAAGATCCATCGAAACCTGGAGGGCTTGTCGGAGCCGTTGTCGAGTAGGAGTACTCACAAGGCTGGTTGAAGGCTGACTTAGGCGTAGGAATCGACTGATTTGCGTCGAAGGCGTCTAAGGCCGCACGGATCCGCTAGAGTCAAAATCTAGCCCCATGACAGGTGGTATTAGAGCTGAGCCACGAGAAGTGGTATCAGAGAAGTGCCGTGATAAGTGGTATTCGAGCGAGTCGAGAAAGGGACTTGCGTTTGAGCCAGCTCGCAGTTGCATTCAAGCGTGGTGGTGACTTGTGTTCAAGCCAGCTTGCAGGTGCAGTCAAGTGTGGTGGATTCCAGCTTGCAGGTGCAGTCAAGTGTAGTGGATTCCAGCTTGTAGTTGCAGTTAAGCGTGGTGGTGATTTGCGTTCAAGTTAGTCGAAGTGATCAGGGATCAGACTAGTTCGTGGCAAAGTGGTGATTGAGATGGCACCAAAGAAGAAGACACTGACAATGGACGATGTAAGAAAGACTCTAAAGGAATTTGACGAGATGAGCAACCGTCTTGAAAATAAGGTACAATCGAATCTTGAATTCATAACAGTCGTGGAGGCTTGGGTCGATAAACTCTTGGACTCCAAGAAGGAGGCCAAGGTGGTGTTTGAACAGCTAGAGTCAGTAAACATTGAGAAGCTGGGTTCGTTGGATATTGAGATGTTAGAGTCTCTGGAAGGGATCCAGGAGGAGGTTCAATGGGTTGTTAATGGCTTGGATGTGAAGATGTCTGAGCGTGGCAATTCCTTAAAGGCTGCAGTGGAAACTCTAAGAGAGGAGGCCAAAAAGACCCAAAGTGTTGTGGAGTCACGTCTTGAAAAGTTAGAGTCCATGGAGGGCAAGTTCAATGACGAGACACAACGCATCCTCAACGAGTTGGAGGTAGTTCGATAGAGTTGTTCTTGTGAAGCCAAGATGGTGGATTTGCAAAAAGCGGATGATTCTTCCATGGAGAAAACCATGAAGGAGATCCAAGAAGTTCTCAACTCGATGTACGAGAAGTTGAACCAACAAGATAATTCCCTTCAAGATGCAGTAGAGGCAATGAAGGCGGAATTGGAGTCGTTGGGAAAGAGGGTTCTTAGACTTGAGAAATCTAAAGAGGAGGCCAAGCAGACCCAAGGTGTTTTCAAGTCCCGTCTTGACGAAGTAGAGCCCATAGATGACCGGTTCAAGGATGAGACGCGAGAAGTTCTCAACAAGTTGGTGACTGTTCGAGGGAGTAATGCTAGTGAAGCTGACATGGAAGCTTTACGGAAAGAAGTGGATGAGCTCAAGAGGGAGCTGCTCAGTTACAAGACAGCAATGAGTGAATGTGATGCGCTCAAGAACTTTTTAGGGGGATTTAGACCGGGGGCGAAGCTCGCAGTAGAGCAGGGAGATGCCCAGAGACTTTCAGAGGCTTTTGTTGTTGCGAACCTCTGACCGAGCCCACAGAATGCAAGCAGGCAAGTGTTGAGTCAACCAGGCCCAGTTCGAGAGACAAGGGGAATTGTGAGGCTAAGTCCGTGCCAGAAAAGAAGGGGAGCAAGAAGTTGAAGTGCTACTTCTGTGATGGTCCTCATTTGATAAGGGGATGTCCCGAGAAGAACCGCCTAGCTGCCATGGTAAAGACAGCAGACGAGTCAAAGGGTGAAGTAGCGAGACTTGGGGCGATTGCGTGTGTCAATGCTGCCAAGCGGAGTGAGAACCGTGGTTCGACTACGAGTGTCAAAGTAGTCAAGCCAGTGATGAGACTTGGGGCGATTGTGAGTGTCAATGCCGCCAAGCGAAGTGAGAACCGTGGTTCGACTACGAGTGCCAAAGTAGTCCAGCCAGTAGTGAGACTTGGTGCGATAGCAAGTGGGGAAGCTGTCAAGCCGAGGGTAAAGACGAGGCGATTGAGGTGCTACCGATGTAAGGGACCTCATAAGTTATGGAGATGCCCGTTTCGAGCCAAGTGGTCCGAGGGACAGGACAAGGCCAAGAGTAAAGAGCCTGTGAAACTTGGTTCAGAGTTGTCTAGTTCTGCCAAGGTAAGCGGAGACCATGAGCAGAATGGGTTGAAGATGTCCAGGAAGGCTGGGAAAGAGCTTGCTGAGAATGTTCGGGTGAAGAACATTGCTTTTGAGACCATTAGAGTGTCGAAGGGGGCTGAGCCGTCAAGGGACATAGCAACCATTAAGATGCCACTTATGGGCAAGGTGGGAAAGAAGCGAAGGACTTCGAGGAAGAAGTGTCAATGCAAGATTAAGCAACTAGAGTGCTACCAGTGTAAGAGGCCTCACAAATTGTGAGAGTGCCTGGATCGAGTCAAGCCATCTAAGGAGTTGGGTGAGCCCGAAAAGAGCGAGGCTGCATCGCTTGATCCGATAATGTCGAGTTCTGCCAAGGCCAAGGGGGACCGAAAGCAGAAAGGGGTGACCATGTCCGAGAAGGCTACCGAGGAGCTTGCCGAGGATGTTCGGGGAAAGAACATCGCTTTTGAGACCATTGGAGAGTCAAAGGGGGCCAAGCCGTTAAGGGACATAGTAACCACGCAGGTATCGGGTTGAAGATGTCCGAAGGCTAAGAAAGAGCTACCGAGAATGTCTGGAAAGAAAAACATTGCTTAAGACCGTGAGAGTATCAAGCGAGGTCGAGCCATTGAGGGACATAGCAAATCATATTATGCCACCTATGGGCAAAATGGGAAAAGAAGCGAAAAGACTTGAGGAAGAAGTGCTGATGGAAGATTAAGCAACTAGAGTCTTCTGATGTGGGGCTATAAATTAAAGTGTGCTGATCGAAGCCAAGCCATCTGCTGAGTTGGGTGAGCCGAAGAGAGCGAGGCCGTGACGCTTGATCCGATAATGTCGAAGTTTTGACAAAGCCAAGGGGGACCGGCAGAAAAGGTGACTGTCCCCAGAAGGCTACCGGCGAGCTTGTTTAGATGTTCGGGAAAAAGCATCACTTAGGGAGAAAGTGTTGAGACCATTGAGAGTCGATAGCTAAGCTACATGAACATAGTAATTTGTGGAGACACCACCAATGGGCAGGTGGAAACGAGCGATTTAACTTAGGTAGAAAAGTGTCGACGTAAGAGAAAGCACCAAACTTAAGGAAGAAGGATCGATGTGCAAGAGAGCACCAAACTTCAAGGAAGAAGGATCGATGCAAGAGAGCACCAAACTTCAAGGAAGAAGGATCGATGCAAGAGAGCACCAAACTTCAAGGAAGAAGGATCGATGCAAGAGAGCACCAAACTTCAAGGAAGAAGGATCGATGCAAGAGAGCACCAAACTTCAAGGAAGAAGGATCGATGCAAGAGAGCACCAAACTTCAAGGAAGAAGGATCGATGCAAGAGAGCACCAAACTTCAAGGAAGAAGGATCGATGCAAGAGAGCACCAAACTTCAAGGAAGAAGGATCGATGCAAGAGAGCACCAAACTTCAAGGAAGAAGGATCGATGCAAGAGAGCACCAAACTTCAAGGAAGAAGGATCGATGCAAGAGAGCACCAAACTTCAAGGAAGAAGGATCGATGCAAGAGAGCACCAAACTTCAAGGAAGAAGGATCGATGCAAGAGAGCACCAAACTTCAAGGAAGAAGGATCGATGCAAGAGAGCACCAAACTTCAAGGAAGAAGGATCGATGCAAGAGAGCACCAAACTTCAAGGAAGAAGGATCGATGCAAGAGAGCACCAAACTTCAAGGAAGAAGGATCGATGCAAGAGAGCACCAAACTTCAAGGAAGAAGGATCGATGCAAGAGAGCACCAAACTTCAAGGAAGAAGGATCGATGCAAGAGAGCACCAAACTTCAAGGAAGAAGGATCGATGCAAGAGAGCACCAAACTTCAAGGAAGAAGGATCGATGCAAGAGAGCACCAAACTTCAAGGAAGAAGGATCGATGCAAGAGAGCACCAAACTTCAAGGAAGAAGGATCGATGCAAGAGAGCACCAAACTTCAAGGAAGAAGGATCGATGCAAGAGAGCACCAAACTTCAAGGAAGAAGGATCGATGCAAGAGAGCACCAAACTTCAAGGAAGAAGGATCGATGCAAGAGAGCACCAAACTTCAAGGAAGAAGGATCGATGCAAGAGAGCACCAAACTTCAAGGAAGAAGGATCGATGCAAGAGAGCACCAAACTTCAAGGAAGAAGGATCGATGCAAGAGAGCACCAAACTTCAAGGAAGAAGGATCGATGCAAGAGAGCACCAAACTTCAAGGAAGAAGGATCGATGCAAGAGAGCACCAAACTTCAAGGAAGAAGGATCGATGCAAGAGAGCACCAAACTTCAAGGAAGAAGGATCGATGCAAGAGAGCACCAAACTTCAAGGAAGAAGGATCGATGCAAGAGAGCACCAAACTTCAAGGAAGAAGGATCGATGCAAGAGAGCACCAAACTTCAAGGAAGAAGGATCGATGCAAGAGAGCACCAAACTTCAAGGAAGAAGGATCGATGCAAGAGAGCACCAAACTTCAAGGAAGAAGGATCGATGCAAGAGAGCACCAAACTTCAAGGAAGAAGGATCGATGCAAGAGAGCACCAAACTTCAAGGAAGAAGGATCGATGCAAGAGAGCACCAAACTTCAAGGAAGAAGGATCGATGCAAGAGAGCACCAAACTTCAAGGAAGAAGGATCGATGCAAGAGAGCACCAAACTTCAAGGAAGAAGGATCGATGCAAGAGAGCACCAAACTTCAAGGAAGAAGGATCGATGCAAGAGAGCACCAAACTTCAAGGAAGAAGGATCGATGCAAGAGAGCACCAAACTTCAAGGAAGAAGGATCGATGCAAGAGAGCACCAAACTTCAAGGAAGAAGGATCGATGCAAGAGAGCACCAAACTTCAAGGAAGAAGGATCGATGCAAGAGAGCACCAAACTTCAAGGAAGAAGGATCGATGCAAGAGAGCACCAAACTTCAAGGAAGAAGGATCGATGCAAGAGAGCACCAAACTTCAAGGAAGAAGGATCGATGCAAGAGAGCACCAAACTTCAAGGAAGAAGGATCGATGCAAGAGAGCACCAAACTTCAAGGAAGAAGGATCGATGCAAGAGAGCACCAAACTTCAAGGAAGAAGGATCGATGCAAGAGAGCACCAAACTTCAAGGAAGAAGGATCGATGCAAGAGAGCACCAAACTTCAAGGAAGAAGGATCGATGCAAGAGAGCACCAAACTTCAAGGAAGAAGGATCGATGCAAGAGAGCACCAAACTTCAAGGAAGAAGGATCGATGCAAGAGAGCACCAAACTTCAAGGAAGAAGGATCGATGCAAGAGAGCACCAAACTTCAAGGAAGAAGGATCGATGCAAGAGAGCACCAAACTTCAAGGAAGAAGGATCGATGCAAGAGAGCACCAAACTTCAAGGAAGAAGGATCGATGCAAGAGAGCACCAAACTTCAAGGAAGAAGGATCGATGCAAGAGAGCACCAAACTTCAAGGAAGAAGGATCGATGCAAGAGAGCACCAAACTTCAAGGAAGAAGGATCGATGCAAGAGAGCACCAAACTTCAAGGAAGAAGGATCGATGCAAGAGAGCACCAAACTTCAAGGAAGAAGGATCGATGCAAGAGAGCACCAAACTTCAAGGAAGAAGGATCGATGCAAGAGAGCACCAAACTTCAAGGAAGAAGGATCGATGCAAGAGAGCACCAAACTTCAAGGAAGAAGGATCGATGCAAGAGAGCACCAAACTTCAAGGAAGAAGGATCGATGCAAGAGAGCACCAAACTTCAAGGAAGAAGGATCGATGCAAGAGAGCACCAAACTTCAAGGAAGAAGGATCGATGCAAGAGAGCACCAAACTTCAAGGAAGAAGGATCGATGCAAGAGAGCACCAAACTTCAAGGAAGAAGGATCGATGCAAGAGAGCACCAAACTTCAAGGAAGAAGGATCGATGCAAGAGAGCACCAAACTTCAAGGAAGAAGGATCGATGCAAGAGAGCACCAAACTTCAAGGAAGAAGGATCGATGCAAGAGAGCACCAAACTTCAAGGAAGAAGGATCGATGCAAGAGAGCACCAAACTTCAAGGAAGAAGGATCGATGCAAGAGAGCACCAAACTTCAAGGAAGAAGGATCGATGCAAGAGAGCACCAAACTTCAAGGAAGAAGGATCGATGCAAGAGAGCACCAAACTTCAAGGAAGAAGGATCGATGCAAGAGAGCACCAAACTTCAAGGAAGAAGGATCGATGCAAGAGAGCACCAAACTTCAAGGAAGAAGGATCGATGCAAGAGAGCACCAAACTTCAAGGAAGAAGGATCGATGCAAGAGAGCACCAAACTTCAAGGAAGAAGGATCGATGCAAGAGAGCACCAAACTTCAAGGAAGAAGGATCGATGCAAGAGAGCACCAAACTTCAAGGAAGAAGGATCGATGCAAGAGAGCACCAAACTTCAAGGAAGAAGGATCGATGCAAGAGAGCACCAAACTTCAAGGAAGAAGGATCGATGCAAGAGAGCACCAAACTTCAAGGAAGAAGGATCGATGCAAGAGAGCACCAAACTTCAAGGAAGAAGGATCGATGCAAGAGAGCACCAAACTTCAAGGAAGAAGGATCGATGCAAGAGAGCACCAAACTTCAAGGAAGAAGGATCGATGCAAGAGAGCACCAAACTTCAAGGAAGAAGGATCGATGCAAGAGAGCACCAAACTTCAAGGAAGAAGGATCGATGCAAGAGAGCACCAAACTTCAAGGAAGAAGGATCGATGCAAGAGAGCACCAAACTTCAAGGAAGAAGGATCGATGCAAGAGAGCACCAAACTTCAAGGAAGAAGGATCGATGCAAGAGAGCACCAAACTTCAAGGAAGAAGGATCGATGCAAGAGAGCACCAAACTTCAAGGAAGAAGGATCGATGCAAGAGAGCACCAAACTTCAAGGAAGAAGGATCGATGCAAGAGAGCACCAAACTTCAAGGAAGAAGGATCGATGCAAGAGAGCACCAAACTTCAAGGAAGAAGGATCGATGCAAGAGAGCACCAAACTTCAAGGAAGAAGGATCGATGCAAGAGAGCACCAAACTTCAAGGAAGAAGGATCGATGCAAGAGAGCACCAAACTTCAAGGAAGAAGGATCGATGCAAGAGAGCACCAAACTTCAAGGAAGAAGGATCGATGCAAGAGAGCACCAAACTTCAAGGAAGAAGGATCGATGCAAGAGAGCACCAAACTTCAAGGAAGAAGGATCGATGCAAGAGAGCACCAAACTTCAAGGAAGAAGGATCGATGCAAGAGAGCACCAAACTTCAAGGAAGAAGGATCGATGCAAGAGAGCACCAAACTTCAAGGAAGAAGGATCGATGCAAGAGAGCACCAAACTTCAAGGAAGAAGGATCGATGCAAGAGAGCACCAAACTTCAAGGAAGAAGGATCGATGCAAGAGAGCACCAAACTTCAAGGAAGAAGGATCGATGCAAGAGAGCACCAAACTTCAAGGAAGAAGGATCGATGCAAGAGAGCACCAAACTTCAAGGAAGAAGGATCGATGCAAGAGAGCACCAAACTTCAAGGAAGAAGGATCGATGCAAGAGAGCACCAAACTTCAAGGAAGAAGGATCGATGCAAGAGAGCACCAAACTTCAAGGAAGAAGGATCGATGCAAGAGAGCACCAAACTTCAAGGAAGAAGGATCGATGCAAGAGAGCACCAAACTTCAAGGAAGAAGGATCGATGCAAGAGAGCACCAAACTTCAAGGAAGAAGGATCGATGCAAGAGAGCACCAAACTTCAAGGAAGAAGGATCGATGCAAGAGAGCACCAAACTTCAAGGAAGAAGGATCGATGCAAGAGAGCACCAAACTTCAAGGAAGAAGGATCGATGCAAGAGAGCACCAAACTTCAAGGAAGAAGGATCGATGCAAGAGAGCACCAAACTTCAAGGAAGAAGGATCGATGCAAGAGAGCACCAAACTTCAAGGAAGAAGGATCGATGCAAGAGAGCACCAAACTTCAAGGAAGAAGGATCGATGCAAGAGAGCACCAAACTTCAAGGAAGAAGGATCGATGCAAGAGAGCACCAAACTTCAAGGAAGAAGGATCGATGCAAGAGAGCACCAAACTTCAAGGAAGAAGGATCGATGCAAGAGAGCACCAAACTTCAAGGAAGAAGGATCGATGCAAGAGAGCACCAAACTTCAAGGAAGAAGGATCGATGCAAGAGAGCACCAAACTTCAAGGAAGAAGGATCGATGCAAGAGAGCACCAAACTTCAAGGAAGAAGGATCGATGCAAGAGAGCACCAAACTTCAAGGAAGAAGGATCGATGCAAGAGAGCACCAAACTTCAAGGAAGAAGGATCGATGCAAGAGAGCACCAAACTTCAAGGAAGAAGGATCGATGCAAGAGAGCACCAAACTTCAAGGAAGAAGGATCGATGCAAGAGAGCACCAAACTTCAAGGAAGAAGGATCGATGCAAGAGAGCACCAAACTTCAAGGAAGAAGGATCGATGCAAGAGAGCACCAAACTTCAAGGAAGAAGGATCGATGCAAGAGAGCACCAAACTTCAAGGAAGAAGGATCGATGCAAGAGAGCACCAAACTTCAAGGAAGAAGGATCGATGCAAGAGAGCACCAAACTTCAAGGAAGAAGGATCGATGCAAGAGAGCACCAAACTTCAAGGAAGAAGGATCGATGCAAGAGAGCACCAAACTTCAAGGAAGAAGGATCGATGCAAGAGAGCACCAAACTTCAAGGAAGAAGGATCGATGCAAGAGAGCACCAAACTTCAAGGAAGAAGGATCGATGCAAGAGAGCACCAAACTTCAAGGAAGAAGGATCGATGCAAGAGAGCACCAAACTTCAAGGAAGAAGGATCGATGCAAGAGAGCACCAAACTTCAAGGAAGAAGGATCGATGCAAGAGAGCACCAAACTTCAAGGAAGAAGGATCGATGCAAGAGAGCACCAAACTTCAAGGAAGAAGGATCGATGCAAGAGAGCACCAAACTTCAAGGAAGAAGGATCGATGCAAGAGAGCACCAAACTTCAAGGAAGAAGGATCGATGCAAGAGAGCACCAAACTTCAAGGAAGAAGGATCGATGCAAGAGAGCACCAAACTTCAAGGAAGAAGGATCGATGCAAGAGAGCACCAAACTTCAAGGAAGAAGGATCGATGCAAGAGAGCACCAAACTTCAAGGAAGAAGGATCGATGCAAGAGAGCACCAAACTTCAAGGAAGAAGGATCGATGCAAGAGAGCACCAAACTTCAAGGAAGAAGGATCGATGCAAGAGAGCACCAAACTTCAAGGAAGAAGGATCGATGCAAGAGAGCACCAAACTTCAAGGAAGAAGGATCGATGCAAGAGAGCACCAAACTTCAAGGAAGAAGGATCGATGCAAGAGAGCACCAAACTTCAAGGAAGAAGGATCGATGCAAGAGAGCACCAAACTTCAAGGAAGAAGGATCGATGCAAGAGAGCACCAAACTTCAAGGAAGAAGGATCGATGCAAGAGAGCACCAAACTTCAAGGAAGAAGGATCGATGCAAGAGAGCACCAAACTTCAAGGAAGAAGGATCGATGCAAGAGAGCACCAAACTTCAAGGAAGAAGGATCGATGCAAGAGAGCACCAAACTTCAAGGAAGAAGGATCGATGCAAGAGAGCACCAAACTTCAAGGAAGAAGGATCGATGCAAGAGAGCACCAAACTTCAAGGAAGAAGGATCGATGCAAGAGAGCACCAAACTTCAAGGAAGAAGGATCGATGCAAGAGAGCACCAAACTTCAAGGAAGAAGGATCGATGCAAGAGAGCACCAAACTTCAAGGAAGAAGGATCGATGCAAGAGAGCACCAAACTTCAAGGAAGAAGGATCGATGCAAGAGAGCACCAAACTTCAAGGAAGAAGGATCGATGCAAGAGAGCACCAAACTTCAAGGAAGAAGGATCGATGCAAGAGAGCACCAAACTTCAAGGAAGAAGGATCGATGCAAGAGAGCACCAAACTTCAAGGAAGAAGGATCGATGCAAGAGAGCACCAAACTTCAAGGAAGAAGGATCGATGCAAGAGAGCACCAAACTTCAAGGAAGAAGGATCGATGCAAGAGAGCACCAAACTTCAAGGAAGAAGGATCGATGCAAGAGAGCACCAAACTTCAAGGAAGAAGGATCGATGCAAGAGAGCACCAAACTTCAAGGAAGAAGGATCGATGCAAGAGAGCACCAAACTTCAAGGAAGAAGGATCGATGCAAGAGAGCACCAAACTTCAAGGAAGAAGGATCGATGCAAGAGAGCACCAAACTTCAAGGAAGAAGGATCGATGCAAGAGAGCACCAAACTTCAAGGAAGAAGGATCGATGCAAGAGAGCACCAAACTTCAAGGAAGAAGGATCGATGCAAGAGAGCACCAAACTTCAAGGAAGAAGGATCGATGCAAGAGAGCACCAAACTTCAAGGAAGAAGGATCGATGCAAGAGAGCACCAAACTTCAAGGAAGAAGGATCGATGCAAGAGAGCACCAAACTTCAAGGAAGAAGGATCGATGCAAGAGAGCACCAAACTTCAAGGAAGAAGGATCGATGCAAGAGAGCACCAAACTTCAAGGAAGAAGGATCGATGCAAGAGAGCACCAAACTTCAAGGAAGAAGGATCGATGCAAGAGAGCACCAAACTTCAAGGAAGAAGGATCGATGCAAGAGAGCACCAAACTTCAAGGAAGAAGGATCGATGCAAGAGAGCACCAAACTTCAAGGAAGAAGGATCGATGCAAGAGAGCACCAAACTTCAAGGAAGAAGGATCGATGCAAGAGAGCACCAAACTTCAAGGAAGAAGGATCGATGCAAGAGAGCACCAAACTTCAAGGAAGAAGGATCGATGCAAGAGAGCACCAAACTTCAAGGAAGAAGGATCGATGCAAGAGAGCACCAAACTTCAAGGAAGAAGGATCGATGCAAGAGAGCACCAAACTTCAAGGAAGAAGGATCGATGCAAGAGAGCACCAAACTTCAAGGAAGAAGGATCGATGCAAGAGAGCACCAAACTTCAAGGAAGAAGGATCGATGCAAGAGAGCACCAAACTTCAAGGAAGAAGGATCGATGCAAGAGAGCACCAAACTTCAAGGAAGAAGGATCGATGCAAGAGAGCACCAAACTTCAAGGAAGAAGGATCGATGCAAGAGAGCACCAAACTTCAAGGAAGAAGGATCGATGCAAGAGAGCACCAAACTTCAAGGAAGAAGGATCGATGCAAGAGAGCACCAAACTTCAAGGAAGAAGGATCGATGCAAGAGAGCACCAAACTTCAAGGAAGAAGGATCGATGCAAGAGAGCACCAAACTTCAAGGAAGAAGGATCGATGCAAGAGAGCACCAAACTTCAAGGAAGAAGGATCGATGCAAGAGAGCACCAAACTTCAAGGAAGAAGGATCGATGCAAGAGAGCACCAAACTTCAAGGAAGAAGGATCGATGCAAGAGAGCACCAAACTTCAAGGAAGAAGGATCGATGCAAGAGAGCACCAAACTTCAAGGAAGAAGGATCGATGCAAGAGAGCACCAAACTTCAAGGAAGAAGGATCGATGCAAGAGAGCACCAAACTTCAAGGAAGAAGGATCGATGCAAGAGAGCACCAAACTTCAAGGAAGAAGGATCGATGCAAGAGAGCACCAAACTTCAAGGAAGAAGGATCGATGCAAGAGAGCACCAAACTTCAAGGAAGAAGGATCGATGCAAGAGAGCACCAAACTTCAAGGAAGAAGGATCGATGCAAGAGAGCACCAAACTTCAAGGAAGAAGGATCGATGCAAGAGAGCACCAAACTTCAAGGAAGAAGGATCGATGCAAGAGAGCACCAAACTTCAAGGAAGAAGGATCGATGCAAGAGAGCACCAAACTTCAAGGAAGAAGGATCGATGCAAGAGAGCACCAAACTTCAAGGAAGAAGGATCGATGCAAGAGAGCACCAAACTTCAAGGAAGAAGGATCGATGCAAGAGAGCACCAAACTTCAAGGAAGAAGGATCGATGCAAGAGAGCACCAAACTTCAAGGAAGAAGGATCGATGCAAGAGAGCACCAAACTTCAAGGAAGAAGGATCGATGCAAGAGAGCACCAAACTTCAAGGAAGAAGGATCGATGCAAGAGAGCACCAAACTTCAAGGAAGAAGGATCGATGCAAGAGAGCACCAAACTTCAAGGAAGAAGGATCGATGCAAGAGAGCACCAAACTTCAAGGAAGAAGGATCGATGCAAGAGAGCACCAAACTTCAAGGAAGAAGGATCGATGCAAGAGAGCACCAAACTTCAAGGAAGAAGGATCGATGCAAGAGAGCACCAAACTTCAAGGAAGAAGGATCGATGCAAGAGAGCACCAAACTTCAAGGAAGAAGGATCGATGCAAGAGAGCACCAAACTTCAAGGAAGAAGGATCGATGCAAGAGAGCACCAAACTTCAAGGAAGAAGGATCGATGCAAGAGAGCACCAAACTTCAAGGAAGAAGGATCGATGCAAGAGAGCACCAAACTTCAAGGAAGAAGGATCGATGCAAGAGAGCACCAAACTTCAAGGAAGAAGGATCGATGCAAGAGAGCACCAAACTTCAAGGAAGAAGGATCGATGCAAGAGAGCACCAAACTTCAAGGAAGAAGGATCGATGCAAGAGAGCACCAAACTTCAAGGAAGAAGGATCGATGCAAGAGAGCACCAAACTTCAAGGAAGAAGGATCGATGCAAGAGAGCACCAAACTTCAAGGAAGAAGGATCGATGCAAGAGAGCACCAAACTTCAAGGAAGAAGGATCGATGCAAGAGAGCACCAAACTTCAAGGAAGAAGGATCGATGCAAGAGAGCACCAAACTTCAAGGAAGAAGGATCGATGCAAGAGAGCACCAAACTTCAAGGAAGAAGGATCGATGCAAGAGAGCACCAAACTTCAAGGAAGAAGGATCGATGCAAGAGAGCACCAAACTTCAAGGAAGAAGGATCGATGCAAGAGAGCACCAAACTTCAAGGAAGAAGGATCGATGCAAGAGAGCACCAAACTTCAAGGAAGAAGGATCGATGCAAGAGAGCACCAAACTTCAAGGAAGAAGGATCGATGCAAGAGAGCACCAAACTTCAAGGAAGAAGGATCGATGCAAGAGAGCACCAAACTTCAAGGAAGAAGGATCGATGCAAGAGAGCACCAAACTTCAAGGAAGAAGGATCGATGCAAGAGAGCACCAAACTTCAAGGAAGAAGGATCGATGCAAGAGAGCACCAAACTTCAAGGAAGAAGGATCGATGCAAGAGAGCACCAAACTTCAAGGAAGAAGGATCGATGCAAGAGAGCACCAAACTTCAAGGAAGAAGGATCGATGCAAGAGAGCACCAAACTTCAAGGAAGAAGGATCGATGCAAGAGAGCACCAAACTTCAAGGAAGAAGGATCGATGCAAGAGAGCACCAAACTTCAAGGAAGAAGGATCGATGCAAGAGAGCACCAAACTTCAAGGAAGA
Organism: Hibiscus mutabilis; assembly: GCA_019671005.1. Taxonomy (NCBI): domain Eukaryota; kingdom Viridiplantae; phylum Streptophyta; class Magnoliopsida; order Malvales; family Malvaceae; genus Hibiscus; species Hibiscus mutabilis. The sequence continues at coordinate 65,314,898 of CM033719.1, forward strand.
AGGATCGATGCAAGAGAGCACCAAACTTCAAGGAAGAAGGATCGATGCAAGAGAGCACCAAACTTCAAGGAAGAAGGATCGATGCAAGAGAGCACCAAACTTCAAGGAAGAAGGATCGATGCAAGAGAGCACCAAACTTCAAGGAAGAAGGATCGATGCAAGAGAGCACCAAACTTCAAGGAAGAAGGATCGATGCAAGAGAGCACCAAACTTCAAGGAAGAAGGATCGATGCAAGAGAGCACCAAACTTCAAGGAAGAAGGATCGATGCAAGAGAGCACCAAACTTCAAGGAAGAAGGATCGATGCAAGAGAGCACCAAACTTCAAGGAAGAAGGATCGATGCAAGAGAGCACCAAACTTCAAGGAAGAAGGATCGATGCAAGAGAGCACCAAACTTCAAGGAAGAAGGATCGATGCAAGAGAGCACCAAACTTCAAGGAAGAAGGATCGATGCAAGAGAGCACCAAACTTCAAGGAAGAAGGATCGATGCAAGAGAGCACCAAACTTCAAGGAAGAAGGATCGATGCAAGAGAGCACCAAACTTCAAGGAAGAAGGATCGATGCAAGAGAGCACCAAACTTCAAGGAAGAAGGATCGATGCAAGAGAGCACCAAACTTCAAGGAAGAAGGATCGATGCAAGAGAGCACCAAACTTCAAGGAAGAAGGATCGATGCAAGAGAGCACCAAACTTCAAGGAAGAAGGATCGATGCAAGAGAGCACCAAACTTCAAGGAAGAAGGATCGATGCAAGAGAGCACCAAACTTCAAGGAAGAAGGATCGATGCAAGAGAGCACCAAACTTCAAGGAAGAAGGATCGATGCAAGAGAGCACCAAACTTCAAGGAAGAAGGATCGATGCAAGAGAGCACCAAACTTCAAGGAAGAAGGATCGATGCAAGAGAGCACCAAACTTCAAGGAAGAAGGATCGATGCAAGAGAGCACCAAACTTCAAGGAAGAAGGATCGATGCAAGAGAGCACCAAACTTCAAGGAAGAAGGATCGATGCAAGAGAGCACCAAACTTCAAGGAAGAAGGATCGATGCAAGAGAGCACCAAACTTCAAGGAAGAAGGATCGATGCAAGAGAGCACCAAACTTCAAGGAAGAAGGATCGATGCAAGAGAGCACCAAACTTCAAGGAAGAAGGATCGATGCAAGAGAGCACCAAACTTCAAGGAAGAAGGATCGATGCAAGAGAGCACCAAACTTCAAGGAAGAAGGATCGATGCAAGAGAGCACCAAACTTCAAGGAAGAAGGATCGATGCAAGAGAGCACCAAACTTCAAGGAAGAAGGATCGATGCAAGAGAGCACCAAACTTCAAGGAAGAAGGATCGATGCAAGAGAGCACCAAACTTCAAGGAAGAAGGATCGATGCAAGAGAGCACCAAACTTCAAGGAAGAAGGATCGATGCAAGAGAGCACCAAACTTCAAGGAAGAAGGATCGATGCAAGAGAGCACCACGTACAGGAAAACGAAGGAAAACTAAAAGAAAATTAAAAAACAAGAAATAAACAGTTCTCCTGTACGCCTGAAAAGGCTAATGTTCTCTTTTCTGTTCTTTGCTCTTTCAAGTAAAATGGGATTAGCCTAATCCATCTCTATACTCCCATGGAAACTCAAACATTGCCAAAGGCTTTTTTTTTTAAATTTTTTTCCTGGGATTATAGGAATCAAACCAGGAAAAAAGAAGAAGGTTTTATTATCTTTTGTATTATTGTTTTTTTTTCTTTTTCTTTTTCTTCTTCAATCTGTTTTTCATGTTTTGATTTCTATTTTTGGTTATTGGTTCAAACCAGGTGATTGATTGTTGACAAAATTAGTTGGAAATGGATGAATGAGAGTGACAAACGTATTTGATCGGCTCTAAATGCTTCGACCTCCATTTTAATTGCTAATTTTATTTTAGTCTGATATATCTATAGAGAGAGGGAGAGTTGAGTTTTTTATTCACGAGTTTGGAGAAACTTTTAAATAGGTGAAAAATATTATTTATAGTTTTGATATCAGAAAATAATATTTTAATCGTTATCAAAAGTTTTCACAAATACTTTAATTTTTAGATTTAGTGGTTTAAGTTTAATAGTTTAAAATTTAGTGATTGTGAATACAATTTAGGATTTAGGGTTAGAATTAAGGTTTTAGGTTAAAACCTAAATCCTTAATATATTACCCTAAAACATAAACCCTAACCTTTAAACTCTAAATTCTAACCATTATCTCTAAACCCTACACCCTAAACTGAGTCCCTAAACCCTAAAACTACAACGCTTATAGAAACTAAAAGTTTCCACCGCTTGTATATTGGATATAAATCCAAATATTAATTAGATAAAATGGTAATAATATTAAAAGAGAAAAACTTCAATACACAGGCTGTGTAAACTTTTGTGTAAAGTTTACACAAGCCTTTTAGTTTTAGGTGTTAGGGGTTTAGTTTAGGGTTTAGAGTTTAGGAGTTTGAGTTGTAGTGTTTAGATTTTAAGGTTAGTATTTAAAATTTAGTGTTTAGAATTTGTGGTTTAGTTTTTTTAGGGTTTAGTTTAGTAATTTAGGATCTGAGTTTATAGTAGAAATATGCAGGTTTTTGCAAATTTATTTTACACGGCCTGTGTATCAAAATTAAAATTATATTAAAAAGACTTTATATTAAATTAAATTAAATTTATTATTTTATATTGATTATCATTAGATTACTTTTAGAACTATAGTATCTAAAAAATCATTGAAAAACAAACATTGAGTATTTGTTGACGGTTGTTGCTAAATAGGTTCGATTTTTATTATTATTTGATATTTTAAATTTTTATTTATTTGAACCCTACAAGTGTCTCAGTGGAAAAGCGAATGATGTTCATACTAGGAGACACATGTTCTAATTACTTTATCTATAAGATGTATGCCCATTGTCAAATGGTTAAAAATATCTATGAACAGATACTACCTGCGATATTTTAATTTTGAAACATAAATTATAAATATTATTTATAATATTAATATATTTATAAAATTATATTATATAATAAATAAAATTAATTTCAGTTACAGTTTAATATATATAATTTTGTGTGAATATTGTAACAAAAAGTTAATTGAATTTATAGGTTAAACACAATCCTTAATTTTTAAAGGTTTCAAGTTCAAACCCCTTCAAACAGCCATAATTAATCTATGAACTTAAACATTTAAATAAGAGTATAGATAATAAAATTACAATAAATATGTATAAAGTTTGGAAGTTTGGCCAAAGTATATTTTTATATCAATTATCATTTGGAAGATGGGACAAATTTTTTAAGGAAGTGATATGTTTTAATTTGATCTTCCAAGCTCTTTTAAATTTTTTGTATTATTTTTTACTCTTCATGATTTAAAGTGTATTCATGTTTTGTAATTCCTCCCTTTATTTATAAAATTTAATTTTGACCTTTAAAAAAAATCGTAGTAGTATAGTTGAAGTAAAAACCGAACTAATATGAAGTCTAATCTGAACCGCAATAATTTAGATGAAAAGCTACAAAAAGCTATAAAATGAAAACCCACATGTATAAATTTAAAGGTGATAAGATTTGAAATATGGGGAATTAAGAATTCCAACCTCAACTTTACATGTCAAATAAATTATTAATAAGACTCAAACCTTGATTCTTATTAAGGGGTTAACTAGTATTTAACCAATTGAACCAACTCATGTTGATTTTTATTATTTTTTGGATAAATTACTTAAATTATCACTAGACTTTACTCTCAAACTTATTTTGGTCACTAATGCTTTCAAACATTCGATTTACTCACTGAAGTTTAGACATTGAACGTTTTTTGTCACTCATTCGTTAACTTTTTGACAACGTTATGACGTGGTTGCCGTCCACTGTTCACCATCGTCGGATGCCACCATCGACGATCGTAGATGGTGGTTGTTCGGTCTCAAATTTCACAGTCGCTTCGTCTCGGTCCCTTGAGTTCGAATCTTACATCCATTTCGTCAAAAAGTGCCTCGAAGTCCACGCGCAGGGAAAAAATTTTGGTTTCTCTCTTCGTCGATCTCCCTCCTTTATCGTCAGATGGAGCTCATTTCTCAGTATATTGCTTCCCTTGTGCCGATGAAACTTTTCACCTTTCGGATTTTGGAAAAGTTCCTCCATTAGTTGGTAAATAGATGTCGTCCAAAAGTTAACGGAGGAGTGACAAAAAAAGTTCAATGTTTAAACTTCAGTTAATAAATTAAACTTTTTAAAACTTCAGTGACCAAAATAAGTTTGAGAGTAAAGTTCAGTGATAATCTATATAATTTACTCTTATTTTTTTAAAAAAAATAAATATTTATTACCGTAAAAGTACCTTTAAAAATATCTTATATTATTATATGCATGTGTACCCGAAAAAGAGTTGAAAGTTATCTTATTCTTATAAAATGAATATCCCATATATGTATGTATATATTTTGTCAAGCATCATAATTTTAAGGATTTTTTAAGGAGTTTCAAGTTTATATAAATGGATGTTATTTATATATTGGCTAATATTCACATATGGTCCCTTTTGTTTAGATTTTGTTCTGTTTTAGTCAATTAAATTTTAAAAAAAAAGACTATTCTTGTCACTTACGTTTTCAAACGTTTCTGTTTTGGTCACTGGACCGTTAGTCTTCGTTACTTGGCTAACGGGTAGCTGAAATGGCCTTTTAAAAAATTAAAATAATCCACGTGTAATAGACGACAGAGAATCAATTTGCCCTTACCCTTGTCTATATAATCATCTTTACTTTAATTAAAAACTTTAACTCAATTTGTTCCTCTTTTCTTATCCATTTTTGCAGAAATATTAAACACTAAAGAAGAGAAGACAAAAAAAAATAGAAGCAAAATTTTTTTGTTCATGCAGATGAAACCGTCGATGGGAGGAAACCGTTGCGACCAGCGAGTTTGAAGCCGTTGAAGTTGATCGATGCGACAGTTTTTTTGTTTACGTCAGGACGTATCTCGCACCTGAAGCCTTTGTATTTGCATATGTCTGGGTCTCACATGTGTTTGTGTATTTTCTGTTGTTGGCGTCGGGTTGAATTTTGTTCTTGAACTTTCAGATCACGCTGTGAAAATTTTTCAGTCTCTAGTTTTTGAGGCAGCCACTCTTTGTAGGGTACTTACATGGAGGTGGAGGTGGTGATGGTGGAGGTGGCGACGACGGTGGAGGTGGACATTTTGGTGGTGGTGATAGTAGTGGAGGGGGAGGTGAAAGAGGTGGGCATTTTGTTTTAGGCGATGGTGGTGAAGACGGAGATGAGAGAGGTGGACATTTTGGTTCAAGCGGTGGAGGCAGTGGAGGGGAAAGAGTACATTTTGGTACAGGTGGGGGAGGATGAGGAGATGGTGGAGTGTGCTTTCCATGAAAACATTCAAGATCTCTAATCTAAATCAAGTAGCAATTATAAACTATACATTGATAAATTAGGATAATCACTTAGAATCATATCAAAATTTAGTTACAAAATAAGCCACATCGGGCAATATAGTAAAACATACGGTATTCAAAATATAGGCACATGTTACCCAATAAAGGCAATATGGCGGATAGAAACATTACAACAAAATATGTGTACTGAATGTGTCGATCCCCCAAGTGCCAAGTCTGGGAAGCCTATCCAAAAGTATCTGAAAAGGGAAGAAAATATTTGGGGTTATGAGCTAGGGAGCTCAGTGTGTTCCATTAAGTGCATATAAAACATATGAATAGTTCAGATAGGAAAATAATAATTTCAATAAAACATGTTTTAAGAGCAACCAAATGTTCATTTACCTAATTACCCTCTAACCTTACACCGATATGTAGTTTTTCCAAAACCGCATCCATAAAAACTTACTAGGCCCAATGGGCATAGGAGCCAACCTAAGAGACTGCCTTAGGTCCATAAAGAATTACCCGAGCTAAAGCGTCGGAACCTACCCAAGGGGCGACCTTGGGTCCATAAAGAATTACTAGCTGGATTAGGGCTAAACCTGTAGACTTCATAACATATCCCCAATAATATACCCCAAATAATATATCAGTGTTCGTACAATAGACATCAATATCAGAAATCACGTGGCAGACATGTCTTATAGTAAAAAACGGTAACCAGAGATCATGCTTACAAGTCAGACATATGGGTATACTTTCACTGCAGATATGGTAGTCATATATTCAATCAGATAATAACGTTATATTTTCAAAACAGATAATGTATTCATATCGTAAAATTTATTCTTGCCTTCAATCAGAGAAAATACTTATGTGCACATGATCATTTCAAACAGTAATTTAGCACACAAGGAACACACCTAAAAAAATGTCAGGTAGGTCGAATAATCTACTTGGCGCCGACACGCTCAGCTGCAGTGCTGGAACCTAGATTGATAAAAACGGGGTTACAATAAGAATTGTGTTTCCACTATTAGAACCATTAATCAAGTTTTTTAAAATCATACGGGTCACTATAGGTTCACGTGGCTGGGCAGATCGGGACGGGCTGGGCGTAAGCATGATCGAAAGATCCGCGAGTACCTTTAACCAACAAAAAAAATTTAACTAGAGATTTTATCTTGAAATATGGATCTTGGGAGAATTCAGCCTACTAAGTATAACTGTAGTGTTAGTTGATTCTATCTAAGTAAGAAACTGCTTGTAAACAATTGAGTTTGGTGTAATCGGCAACTCTCAAATTTAAAGGGAAAATCTAATCGTGGAGTAGTTTTAAAGTTATGCAAGTCCTAATAGATAAGTTTTGTATACTCTCTTTAATGTCTCTTTTAAATTTAATGTTAGATCAAGTTGCAGTGGAAGAGACGTCAATCAAAAGAGAAATTGGTAGAAAAATAAACTGGAATTATTATCTGGAAACAAACTTAACCGAGAGCGTACGTGAGTGTAGTTGCATTGTCTCGGATGACACGGGGTCATTCCGACCTTTGTTTCTATGTGTTTAATAAATGTAATGTTTAAGTTTAGGATGCACATTGTCATTTTGCATAAGACTCATATAGAGCACTTTGGTGATTACCTTTATGGCATAATATCTTTAATAAGTTCTTTGGCTATGCTTGCATTGCATATACATTGATGTATTGCTATGATGTATAATGGTGGAATGTAGGTAGCTAAGTAAACTTTGTTAAAGCTTGGAAACCAAAATTATGAGCTCCTATGCCATAAGATACCAAGAACTTCTCTACTTTGGAGCTTAAAAAGCTCACTTTTGATATAAGATTCCTCTCCTGATAACAAATGTTAAAATGTTGTAAGTTGCTTAAAAAATGGAAGCCATTGGACACTTGGTATGGTACAATGGTATATTCAGACTACGGTCCACAGGCTAACGCTCAAGGATGATATATGCGATATGCTTAAACACTAGTCATTGCTTTGTGCTATGTGTAACACGGACCAATACGGATAAACTAGGACCAATGCTATCTATGTCCAATGTAATTCAAGGCAAATATTGTTAAAGTGCATAAACTCAGATATGAACTCTAATGAGAACTCCGATAGAATCTCGATAAGACATGTTAAGTGTAAGACATGAAAGAAAATACAAAAATACGTCTTATGCAAGCTTTGAAAACTCTTAAACTCTAATGTAGCTTTCATAAAACAAAGCTAATATATGATATGGCGTGGAAGAATAAGATTGAATTGTACCATCCTTAACTTATGTGCATTGAATAACATCATATGCCTTATTTATATTGATTCATATCATCCATTATCATTGAAATATTTATATGCCATATGTCTTTAAGGTCACTACCTCACTAAGCTATGTAAGCTTACTTTGTTTCATTGCATACATTTCAGGTTATTCGTCTTTGTAGTAATCGGATCATGCCAGAGCAGTTGCAAGTCATTTCTTTTAAGCAATGGGTAATGTATCATTTTGCCTAACTCCTAGTGGTGGCATATGAACTTCGATTTTTATTTCATGCTTTGTTTGAAGTTAAGTCTACTACGTCCTTGATGATATTAAGATATGCATGCTATAAATGGTCGAATTATGCTTATGTGTTGTATGTAGTATAATGAAGATGTTAAATGGTTATGTATGATAAGATAAAAGATAACAGTTTGATGTTGTGTTTGAATACGTTATTTAAATCATGAGAATTATCTACTTGTTACTAGTCACAATAGGTTGAAATGGAAGAAGTATGATCAGAATTAAGTTTAAAGATCTTTGAATTGGTCTTGAATATGATTTGAAATAAAAACTTGAGTAATATTTGTATGGTTGCCATGTATTCTTATGATTGAAGTTCTAACCGTTTGTCTAATTCTGAATTAGAATGGTTTGTTTGATATTTCTTGAGTTTAGGTTAGCATCCTATGGTTGCTTTTGGTGTAAGAGGTACCAAATGATAAAAATGAGTGAAACATAACAAAAACATGAGATTCTAGCCAAATAGGCATAAAGGATCGATCCCTCGAGAAAAAGGATCGATCCCTTGGATTCTAGTAGCTAAATAAAATGATCTCTCAGGCATATAGTGTAAAGGATCGATACCCTCATAAATAGGATTGATCCCCTTAAGTTTAAAAGTTTTTAATTTAGTCCTTAAGTTGTATCTTGACCAATTGATGCCAGAATTGATCTCTGCTTCTTTTAAAGTTCATAAATTGTGAGAATATATGTATAATAGTGTATTTAGTCAGCAAATTAAATATTTTGAAAGTTCCTCAAAAGTTTTAGAAATTTATAAATAGGTCCCTAACCTTTGAAACTTCATTGTATAGTCACTAAAGGTTAACCAAGACTTATATGTCAATAATTACCCTGATTATAGTATAATAAAACGTAAATTTAGTAAGAGAAAAGCTAGAAAATAATTTCGGGTAAATTCTTAAAAATTGAAATATTTAAACCTTAGTTTGTGAACTTTGAAAAACTTTGCAATTTGGTCCCTAATGACAAAAACCAAAATTGTTTGACTTATTAAATCTGATTATTGAAAATGTACTCTGATGTCATGTATGTTTCATATTTATTTTAAAATAATTTGTTATAATTTGCTTCTCCGATTCTTTGTTTTGATTTCCAATGACACATCAGATATGGTTTCTTCTAGACCGAGTAGGGGTGTTACAAGATATTATCTTGTAATTACCTTAAGACTATTCAAAAAAATATAGAGAATATAAAATACAGTTTACACTTTATTTATGCTCGGAATGAACAACTTTGATATGGTTAGACGTTTTTAGATTATTTTTTATATATTTAAAAGATTGGTCTATTTGGTTTTAGAAAATATTTTCTGTTTTTGTTTTTTATTTTCATTTTTAGAAAATAATTTTCATTTCTAGTTTTCTAAAAATTAGAAAACATGCTTGGTTAATAGGGATCAAAACTTGTTTTTAAAAATGAAAATAGTGAAAATTTGTTTGGTATCTAGGTTTTCAAAATAGAAATAAAAATAATAATAAAAATAAAATATAGTTAAAAGTATTATTAGAATAATAAATAAATAAAATATGAGTAAATAAATTAAAATTTTAAAAAATGACACTAGAAGGATTCGAACCCGAATTAAAATGAAGTTTAAAATTAAAAAACTTTTATTTTCATATTTTCTACTTTTCCAAAATATTTTCAATGAAAAGAATGAAAACATCTTTTTTTTATTTTTAAATTTTTACTTATTTTTATTTTATAAAAATTATTTTCTAATTTTACAACCAAACATGTTTTTTCTACCGTTTTTCATTTTTCAAGAAAATGAATATAAAACGGACTTCATTTTCTAGAGCCAAATAGACCCTTATATTCTCGTTTTCCGAATATGCGTATGAAGCATGCACTATCCAGGTGTTTAGATTATTTTTTGATTTAAATAGTTTTTAAATCCTTATTAATTTAAAATTAGACAAATTAATTCCGATGTCTATATTTTTATTTAAATATTTTTTTAAGTTCTTGTCAATTTTAAAATTAAATAAAATAAATTATGATCTTTTAATATATTTTTTTGACAAATCTTAAATCTTAGTAAGTCTAGAACTCATCACCTAAAGGAATATAAAAGAACAAAGATGAACAGCTTGACAAACTGACTAAATGAGCTTGCTCGATCTTTTAATATATTTAAATGTTAATTAAAACACAAACTATACTTTTATTATTTATAGTTGATCGCTCTAATACTAACTCTTTTCCTGAACATAAGTTTTAAACAAGTATTCGTACTTGAAAAGAACAATTGATAAAGATATGATCGAACTCTTTTCGGTTATTTCATTTTTGGGTAATTATATTATGCATGTCAGTGGAAAAAAAAATTTCCACATACATGGTAAAATCTTAAACCTTAGTCATAAAACCCTAAATCATAAATCTTAACATCTAACCCCTAAAACTTAAATTGAAACTATAAATTATAGAGTCTAAACTCCTGCTACAATCTAAACCCTAAATTAAACCTTTAAACCTTAAATTGAATCTGCTTATGAAAAACAAAATTTTTACAGCTGGTGCATATAATATTTTCTTTTTTTATTAAGTAAAAAGTAATTACAATCCTAAAATAAATGTGAGATAACATGATCATTTGGTCGATTAATGGGCAATTTCTTTGACGTATATGGAAGATCATTTTCTCATAACATTCGTATATATTTCACGACAGACAATCAGCAGGTGGAAAACTAGACAAAACTTGCAGAAATCTGCTGCAAAAAGTACAGAAACAAACAGATTCATTTATTGTCTAGTGATTTTAGGTTTCTTTTTCCCTTAAACCATCCGAAAAAGCTGGTTTGCACTGTAAAAAACTAAAAATAGTACTATATACGATGAACAGATTTGTCTATCTATAAAAAAAGAATCTAACAAGAATTTAGGTTGGCCAACATCCCCTCTACCAAACATTCCAATGTCAAAAAATGGCGTTTTTAACTCACCAAATATAAACATATTGTTGGAGGATTTTGCAAAACGGACAGTTATAAATGAATGGTGGAACAGCGAATCAAATCCTTAACAGATGCTAACCCTTTGTTTTGCCATTAAACTTCTCTAAATCCTAACCAGATTAACCTGGTTGGCTGTGTTGTTTCATTAACCAAATCGAAAGTTTTTTGAGGAGAAAAAAAATAAAACGAAAAAACAAACCGAAGTTTTGCAATATATAGCTATTGTGTTCATCCGGAAACCCACCCCCATCCCTCATTTTCCGTCGGCTGTTTTTTTTTTCCAGTCGATAAGCAACGAAGCTTCTTGTTTTGTTTCTTTTTTGGGTTTCATATAGTTTTTTCTTCCATTGATTATAGATTAAGAAAGTTGATTAGTGACGAGAGAAAATGGTGGACGTGTCATCTTCGTCATCATACGAATCCGATACCGAAGAACTTCAGCGTATGCCCTTGAAGCCAGTGATGAAAAGCAACCGATGTTTATCCAAGCAGTTATCGATGTGCGAGACGTCCCTGGGCGTCGGTTGGGAGCGAAGGAACCGGATCATTCGTCCAGAAAGAAGCAAGAACACCACCGAGGAACCGCAACGGATGATGGCGGTGCCGTCGTTGTTGAAAAATAGGAGATATCTATCCAAGCAATTATCGATGTTGGAGACTTCCAGGGACATTGCGTGGGAGAGAAGACGACGCCAGATTCTTCGCCAGGAAAGAGGGAAAAACAGGATCCCGGAACCGAACGGGATAACCGACGAAGACTTGAATGAACTAAAAGGTTGCATTGAGCTCGGATTCGGATTCAAAGAGGAAGCAGGCCAACAGCTTTGCAATACATTGCCTGCTTTAGACCTCTATTTTGCCGTAAATCGCCAGCTTTCTCCAAGCCATGTTTCGACACCTCAAAGCCGGCAATCGTCATCGATATCATCGCTAAGATCATCGTCTTTTGGAAGTCCCAAGAGTGATCAAGATTGGAAAATTTGCAGTCCAGGTAAATGTTTCAATGTCTAAACTGCACCATAACCATATGAAATATGAAGCAAAGTACGGTCACGGGTGAACCGTAGCTAGAACTTTGGTTCATGCAAATGCATTGCAATCGCCTTTAAAGCGATGGTATTAAGAAAGTTTGCGGTTTGAATCCCGATATTTGCGAAATTTGCGAACTCTTCCTTAAATTTAAAGCTTGCAGTATTTGATAAATGCTACAATTTCCATATCCCAGGGGAAGATCCACAGCAAGTGAAGACAAAGCTAAGGCATTGGGCGCAAGCAGTGGCATGCTCCGTGATGCAGTCGTCTTGAAGTAGCGGAGTTGGCTTTGTACAGGTCTAGAGTCAGAACAACAACAAGAAGAAGCCAGGAAAGACACAGAAGTTCTTCCTTCGATCGGTAATCTTTTAAAAACGCGTAATCGAGGGAAACAAAGCTGCATTTGGGGGCATTCCTTTAACATTTGGACGCGAAGAATTATGATCAGGTTATGCTGAATAACCCCAAGATTTATGACCAAATCTGTGATGTAAACAACACCACTAGGCATTTTTGGCCTGGGAAACATGGGCTGTGGGAATGTATTGTTTCACTGCTACCATTAATGATTTTAGTTGAAGTGGTTCAACATTATGATTTAGATGAAGTGACATATATATATAAAGATACTGAGATCTGTTCTTTATTGTTATGATTTTTAATGCAACTTTACAATATATGATTGATTATTTCTAGCAACATTTCTGTTGAAGCCTAGAGATTTTTTCTTCATGAGCTATTAATCTGCTAATAAGTAAATTAATAACAGCTCCATCCATCAATTTATCGCTAAATGAAGTCCTATCATGAACTAGAGTCATAGTTGAACCGGAGAAACCGATCTTGAACGAAGGTTTCAAGTGTAAGATAGTGAAGCAACAATTTCAAAAGTTCATTTCATTCATAGATCTGTCAATAGGTCTATGTCAAAGAAAAAATCCAGGAAGAGAATACGGTGACAAACCCTAAAATCAAAATAAAAGAAGACCAAAGCTCTAATATCAATCACAAAGCAAGTAGTAATCAAACTTGGAGGAAAAGAAAAACAAACGCGAGGGTATTAATCCTCTTCCAGGTTGATGGAGTCCTTGAACTTCCCATACAAAACCTTCTTCAACTCGGCCATTTGTGCCACTACCGACTCCTTTTCCTCCTCGAGTTTTTCTAAGTTCTTGCTGCTCACTTCCTTCATCTCTTCTATCCTCGTCTCCACTTCCTCCTTGGGGACATGAGCAAAGACTTCTCCGATTTGGAACCGAACTACTTCCTCGTCGGTTAGAATCAACTCGTTACTAGCATCCTCCAGGTTATCGATTGCTTCCTGGAAAAAATAAAAGAAGAAAGAAAACTATTGTCAGAAAATGTAACAACATAAGATTGTAATTGTACCCACATTTCAATGGAGTTAAAACGGGAGTTTTAACAAGTCCTCACAGCTTCCAAAACATGAAAACAATGACAACAACTGCAGTTCGGTTCGGTCAGATGCAACAAAAATTTAACTATATATCACACAACTTATTTATTGAAATCCAAATTCAGCTTTTGAGACCGAAGCTCACAAAAAGAATATTTAACCGATCGGGGCCAAAACAATATCGACTGGCAACAAGGGAATTTGCAAGAGGGGAAATGACATTGCAGAGGAAAAGAAGAGATTGAGAAAAGAGAGGAGACTTATATCTTTATATTAATTCCAGTTCCTAATTTGGGCGGGTAACATTATCCGATTACCAGTAATCGGTTTCTTTTTTCCCCCACAATCTATATGCAAGCTCTGAATCAGCAAAACCAATTCTACATCTCAGATATTTAAGATAAGGATAAATGAAACATACAGTGAAAGTAAAGGAGCAACCTTTTTTTTGCCCAAATAAAAGGATGCAGAGAAAAATTGAATTAGTGTTTTGCTTAATTTTGTGCGAGTATTTGTTAAAAACAAAACAATCACGAGTAAACGAACTTAACCATCAAATCAACCAAAATTGAAACTGGGTTTTCTGTAAATCTGAAGACCCACCTCAAAACAGAATTAAAAAAGTCAAAAGAAAAGAAAACAATACCTTGGCAACCTTGATTTCATCTTCCAGCTCATGAAGTCGATTGTTCAATCTTCCAAATTTGTTAATGTTCTGCTGATCTTCCCAGGTAACCTCAGTCTCAGATGCTCCAGTACCCTTTGAAATCAATTTTTATTTAGAATCGCAAAAAAAATGAGAAGAAGAAGAAGAAGAAGAAATCAACAAAAGATTTAACGAAGAGAAGGGTTTTTGAAGAATCTCATACCTGTTGCATGTTTGGATTGATGATTTTTCTGAAGAACGAAGAACAGCAGCTCTCTCTCTTGGATTTGAACAACCTGAAGCGTCTACATTTCGGATTTTTCCGGCTTTTGAACCCGACGTATTTGGGCTAGCTTTTGAAGAACTTATCTGGGCTTTTTCACGTGTGGCAGTGCTATACTATCATCAAAATATGTTTTGTTGGCAGCAAAAACAGGTTTCGACTGCTAATATTATTAGTTTTGCTGGATCGTTTTTCAATAATTGGTGTAGACCATCAAACGGGCTGTTGAAATGTAATATTGATGCTGCTATTTAAAATTGGTCGGTTCATACTAACATCTAACAGAATATAATTACTATAATATAGAAACACACCAGCAACTTTTTCTCCCACCCCCAACTTTTCTCTTCTGCTTAACCTAGCGCCGCTTCACCAAGAGAAACCAGATCTGGTCTTTCATCGGCGGCCAACTGTCGTTATTTTTTTTTCTCTTTCCAAGGTATAAGATGATTCTTTTATTTATTTTTTCCGTCAGTTTGTTTCTTTAACTTTCTCTGATAGTTTTCGATGGTTTTATAAGTTTCGGTCACCAAGGTTTGAGTTTGAGTTCTGATTTTAGAAGAGGGACGATCGGTCCTCTTTGTTGGCTCGAAACAAGAAGAACGAATGGAAATGATCGTTTTCTCTTACGTATCTTCAGTTTTGGTTGTTTTCTTCTCCATTTTTTACTTTTTCAGGTTGGATGGAGATCGGTGGTGGTGGTGGTGGCTCTTGTATCTCCTCCCTTCCGATGTCATTCGTGCAGGTGGCCTTTGGTTTCCGAAGCTGTATCGGATTTTCTTTTTAAGAGGCCTGCCCATTTAATGGTGCTTCCTTCACCGTCCTGGTCAACCCAATGCTTGGATTTCATTTCGATCTCACCGGTACCCGTCGCCAAGACTGCCGCATGCCCTATGTGCGTGCTGAAGTTCGTTTTTGCTCCATGGTCGTTGATGGTCACTATAATCTGTCTCTCCTTCTTTTGCTCGTTCACATGCTCTTTTCTGTGTTTCTATGTTCTGGGCCTGGTTGGTGCCTCAGATTTTGTCGTTTTGGTTCTTTGTTCTTGGCTTTCATAGCCATGGTTGTATGATGTTTTTATTATAATGAAATTCCCCTTTTGATAAAAAAAAATCACTTTGTTTAACAGGAGGCGTTAGGTTTCTTAATCAACAAGGTCAGAGGATCAAATTATGAAATTGTAAATAGAAAATTAATGAGTCGAATACAACAAAAAAATGGTCGATTCAGTTAAATTATAGAAATATTTATACATATATATTATTATATAGGTTTTAATAAGAATATATTAAAAAATTAATATATAAGGCTTAAATTAAATTTTATTTTTGATTTTATATTATTTAATTAAATAAATTAATATTTTATTTTAACAAAATAATATGTGAAAATTTGAAAGAAAATATGTTAAATTGGGTTGGTCAATTTTTTAATTAATTTTTAGGTTTAGTTCGGGGTGAATAAAATTATATTTAAATTCAGGTCAAATTTTATTAAGATTATATCATGTTGTGTTTGGATCGGCCAAAAAATCGCTTTGCTCTTGTCATCCCTTAGTGTTACCTAAATTACTTGACGTAGGAAATTATTATTTGATACACTATAAGGAGAAAAATCACAAACAAAATTAAAATGATAATCGGCTATAAAAAGTCATGAGTTTCACCGATTGTAACACACGAAATTTACAAGCATTTTTTCAGTCGAATTTTTGAAATATTTTCATATCCAAATCTTGTCTCTTTTTATTCTATTTCATACATATATTGTTCGAATCAAAAGAGGGGTGTGTGTTACCGTTTAAGTCGTCGGAAGAAGAAACCGCCATCACTATCGGAACCGGGAGCCAAAACGAGAGGGAGCCACCATCGGCGAGCGGCCGCCGGTGAATATCCACGGCGGAGTGCGGTGGTCCTTGGCAGAATTCTGGGCTGTTGCGGTGGTGTTCTATGAACATTTTAAAGGATTTTAAGTGTTCGATCCATTTTGATGAGGGGTGAAGGAATAACTTTTGTTTCTCAATTTTGGATTTTATATTCGACCTGCGAACCGACCTGGGGTCCAACCCACGCCCTTCTTCCACTAGATTCATACTTCGACCCTACTGTTTGCAATTTCTTCACTCTAGTCCTTTTTTTATTTCAATTCGGTTATTAATTTTTATTTTATGCAATTTAATCCTTTGTTTGTTTGATTCATGTATATCATGTTGTTTAATTTGTTTATCTTTTTGTGCTGTTTGACATATTAAAATTTTAGAGTAATAAAAATTATAATAACCACTAATATGACTTTCTTTTGATTAATAAATTTTTTCATAAGTTAATTAAAACATACACTTTTAGGTTAGATTCTTTAAATATGATTAGTAAATATTCTTTAGGATCTCTTAGATTTAATCTTAAGCTTTAAAATATGTTAGGTAATAAATCCCATAGATTTAGGTAGACCTGGCAAACTTGACCCGAAATCTGAATCGAGACCCAAAATTGACCCGAATTTGATTCGAAACCTAAAATAAATTAAAATGAACCAAAACCGAACCGAATTTTAGTCGAACAAAAAATGGACCCGAACCAATTTTCAACCGAACCGAATGAACCCAAATTGAATGGAACCGAAAGCAACCCGAACCGAAGGTAACCCGAAATAAAGAAAATATATTAAAACAAATAAATAAATATGAGAATTGTCGCACAACTCACCAAAAAGCCAAATATACATGTTATATAAAGTCATATATAGGGTGAAAAACCTAACTCTGCCTGAAAACCCGACTTAAACCGATCGATCTCCTATTAACCTGATATTGATCCAACCCGAAATCAATCGATCTGAAAATAATTGAATCGAAAATCAACTGACCCGAAGTCTCGAACCGATACCCGAACCGAAATCAGCATAGACCCGAACTAAAACTGAACAAAACCCGAACCGAACCAAATTTAATCGAATGTAGTCAAAACTGAAATGACCCGAACCGAAATGACCCAAATCGAAACTAAATCGAATGACCCGTTTGCCACCTCTAAGTTTAGGTATCCTCAAATAATATATTCTTTAAATTAACTTTGTAACTCCTTCAGATAATTTAACATAGCCTTAAATTAAAATTTGTCAACAGAGCTTTTTAGGATTAGTTTCTCTAAACATCCATTAACTAAAATTCTAAGTTATAGAAATTAATAGAAGGAGCAAATAAAACATCATTCAAAAAGAAGATTTTCTCGCATTATGAAAACAAAATATTTTCTCAAGTATGGTTAATTTGTTTTTTCCCTAGCAGTTGAGGAACGATTGAAACTCCTATGCGAGAATATATTTTTGGATTTTAGGGACTAATGCATTAATCTCCTTGTGTTTAAAATTGATCGGGGTTTCCTCAGCCTGAGCAAATTCGGGTCACTTTTAGAATTTTACAGATTTTTACATTAATCGTTGCACGCACTCATCCGGGTTACAAAGGAAAATATTAGTGATCAAGTAAGCATCGTTCTTCTGGCATGATTGGGCGCTAATCATTCCCCACACGTAACCGTGCCCCTCGAACATTTGAGATTTCGTAATCTCTGGTTTGTTTTTTATGTTTTTGGTCTGTCTAATATAATAAAAGGGACCGGTGGCTAGAGGTGGCTAACGAGTTATTCGGTTCAATTTCGGTTCGAGTCATTTCAGTTTATTTCGAGTCTGACTACATTCAGTTTAAATTCGGTTCGGATAGAGTTTGGTCCGGTTTTAGTTCGGGTCTATGGTGATTTCGGTTCGGGTATTGGGTCGAGACTTCAGTTCAGTTGACTTTCGGTTTGGTTGATTTTGGGTTAGTTATTTTTTGGTCGATTGATTTTTGGTCGGGTCAATATCGAGTTAATAGGAGATCGATCAGTTTTAGTCAGGTTTTCAGGCCAAGTTAGGTTTTTCCACCCTATATATGACTTTATATAGTATGTATATTTGACTTTTTGGTGTGTTGTACGACAATTCACATCTCATCTTTATTTATTTATTTTAATATAATTTTTTATTTCGGGTTGCCTTTGGTTTGGGTGAAATCGATTCAGTTCCATTCAGTTCGAGTCTATTCGGTTCGGGTCCATTTTTAGTTCAACTGCATTTTGGTTCGGTTTCAGTCCGGTTCGGTTTATTTCGAGTTTCGGATCAAATATATTTTTTTAATTCGAGTCAGTTTTAGGTCTTGGTTCGGATAAATCAGTTCGATTCTTAATTCACGAGTCAAGTTTGCCAGGTTTACCGGTAACGATTCCGTTATCACAAAGCTCAAAAATTGTCTCCGATATATTCCCAACAATCCCCCAAACATACCTAATTATCGGAATTGCTTTGTATATATAAAATATTCATAATAATGTATTTTTATGATAAAATCTTGTGTTATATATTTCTTTAAAATAATTTAAATTGAAACGAGACATGGATGGATGTATCAAACATCCATGCAGATGGTAAAACAATTTGAAAAATCATAATTGAAAATTTTATAATTCAATTGTCAAAATAAGAGAATAACTAAAAACCAGTGACTAACGGTGTAATTTACCTTAATATAATTTTAATACATATTCAATGTACGTAAAGATTGATTTGGGATTTAGGTGAGTAAAAAAAAGTGTGATCCCTACTTAAATTCGTTCGTATATTAAACAAATCGAGTAGTCCGATCCGTACAAAGCGTAACCCATAATGGCATCTTTGGTGAAACACAAAATTCACAAACCCAATACACTTTCCAAGTAATTTCACTCCGCCCCAAAACAAACAAAGCCCTACGTCCAAACCGCTTTCTAGGAATCTTCCTCATGTGTAAGGGGCCCACTAGGTTTGGGGCCATGAGAATTTAGGGGAATAATGTGGTAGGGAAAAAAATTTGGAAATAGGGTTTTAATAGCTTTATTTTGGTTTCTAAGGCGAAAGAAACAGTGATGAGGTAAGAACTGCTTCTGTAGAAGTCGTTCATGTATATTTTAATTAAAATATACTTCGATTTGACATTATTGCAGGTGTTAAGATTTTTTTTTCTTGAACGCCTCATCTAGAAGTCGTTCACGTATATTGTAATTATTTTTGCTTCAATTTGACATTCTTGCAGGTGTTAGATTTTTTCATCTTGAACGGCTCCTACAGGAGACGATCATCTATATTTTAATTAAAATACACATGAACGACTTCTGCAGAAGCAGTTCTTGCCCCATCACTGTTTCTTTTACCGTAGAAACCAAAATAAAGCTGTTGAAACCCTATTTTCCAAAAAAAAATTCCCAACCACATTATTCCCCTAAATCATCCCCATTACTTCGCCCACAATTTCCAATAAATTAATGAGTCCAAATTTCAAAATCTAAATATGGAGTACTTGTTTATATATATAGCATTATATTTTGATATATAAGTTGTATTACACAATTTTTAATATTTAAACTATAAAATTTAAAATATAAATACTTAATTTTAACACCCTAAATTATAAACTTTAATCTTTAAGTTCTAATCATAAATCTTAATTTTTAAACCTTACAACTGCAACCCGTAAACCCTAACCTAAATTTTTAAACCCTAAAACTGAAGGCTTGTGTAAACTTTATAAAATCTAAAACCTAAATTCTTAACTTTATCACCTTAAATCTTAAACTCTAGAGTCTAACTCTAAAGCTTAAATTCTAAACCTTACAACCTATAATCTAAAAAATAAATAGATTTTCGCGAGAAATAAGTAAATTATTCACAATTTAAAATTAAAATCAGAAGATAAAAGAAATATATTATTGCCAAAATTAGACATTTGAGAAAACCAAATGCTATTCATTGGGAGAAAAGGAGATAGATCATTATGTCCACATTATAAATAAACAATAAAATTGGATAGTCTTATAATATATATATATTGATGAAAAGGGTATGGTTTATAAATCAGAAAGAATCATACAGTGGCTTATTATCACGTGCCTCATTAAAACCTCTAAATCTAGTTGGAGTAAAATAGTACACGTGCTAATAATGAAAAGATCAAAACTAATTACATAACACCAAGAAAACCATTAAAACTACCTTGCAAAGAACTAAGTGTGACATTGAACATCCCCATGAAGCAAATCAATGACTAATTTGTAAAAAGAATAAATTTTTAAATACTTGTTTTACTCACTAAATATTCGACCGATATAGGGTGTTAAGATTTACCAAATCTTTTGTAATAAATATTCAACCGTTGCCTTGTCGATTTATTGGAATCATATCTTTGAAAATCAGTTAACACGTACCGATACGCATCCAGACGTATTGATACGAGTTTTTGTACACAAATTATCAGGATTCCAGTGAGCAAGACCAGTACCGATATGGTACGTAGCGTACCGGTAAGCCTTTGTAAAATTCACACTCCGTATCGATACATCTTCTCGCGTATTGATACC
Source organism: Hibiscus mutabilis (assembly GCA_019671005.1). Lineage (NCBI taxonomy): Eukaryota > Viridiplantae > Streptophyta > Magnoliopsida > Malvales > Malvaceae > Hibiscus > Hibiscus mutabilis. The sequence goes on from CM033719.1 coordinate 65,335,645, forward strand.
TTTCTGTACAATGACTATTTCTTCTTATGGCAGGTACCGATACGAGCCTTTATGTACTGATATCCAGTGTGGCAGATAGTATTTATTGCGGGAAAAATGCATCCCTACGGCTCTATTCAATATCTCAACTACACAAACGGCTAAAAATCAATGAAGGGTATAAAATCAAGTCTTCAAAGCTACAACAACTATTGATCAAATATTAAGGAATCAAGCACACATCCAACAATCTTGAGCTATTAGAGTCAAATTCTTGTAACCCACTTGAGTGTTCTTACTTGTAATCATTTTATTCAAGTTTGGGGGTTTGACTGAACTAGGAATTGTGTAAACAATTTAGGCTTTGAGAGGATTTTTCAGTTTGCTATCATTTGCAATCTCTTTGTGATGTATTCTTAAGACTTTGGGGTATAAGTCTTAAAGGATTGTAAGGTTATATCCTTTAGCCTCAAAAGGAAAGCAAATCTAGTGGATTTGAGAAAATCCTTAGTGTGGATAGCTAAGGTAGTAGATGTAAAACTTGTTAGAAGGTTGAACCACTATAAATTCTTGTGTCCCAATTTTCTTTCCTATTTGCCTCTACCAATTTTTTAAAATGACAATTCACCCTATCTTGGCCTTTCACCATTGATTGATCATCCCAACAATTGGTATTAGAGCTACACTCATTGAAAGGATTAACACCCTCTTGATTCGATCCTAAGGTGATTCAATCAATCTACAATCAAGCCATGGCCTCTACTTCCGATAACAACTTCTACGATTCTCAATCCATCACCAAACCGTCTTATTTCAATGAGGATAACTATCCCTATTAGAAGAATAGAATGAGGCTCTTCATCAAGTCAAACGATTTCCTTCTTTAGGACCAGCTATCCCAATAAAGAGAGAAAGAGATTGGCTCGTTCCCAAGGTTAAATAAGAGATGACCGATGAAGATTGGAGGAAATTGCAAATAAACAACAAAGCAATGCACATTCTTTTTTGTGCTCTTAGACTATACGAGTACAAATGAGATATGGGACAAGCTTAAAGTTACATACGAGGGTACGAATAAAGTAAAGGAGACCAAGATTAGACTCTTTAACTTGAGTTATGAGAAGTTCAAGATGAAACCGAATGAAAACATCACCAAGATGTTTGATAGATTCTCTATCATTGTCAATAGGCTCAGAGGCCTTGGAGAATTATTCCAAAAAAAAGCTTGATCAAAAGCTAATCTATTCTCTTCTTGAGTTATGACTCAAAGAAGACCGCCATCATCGAAGCTAAAGATCTCAAAACCTTAAAGCTTGATGCTCTCATGGGGTTTCTTCTCACTTATAAGATAATAAAGAAAGGAAGAGAAAATGAGAAAAAGAAAGAAGAGAAGATGGAAAAGAAAGAAGTGGAGAAGAAGAATGTGATAATTGCTCTCAAAGCTTTATAAGATGAGAGCGATTTAAGTGAAGAAGAAGATGAAGAAATGGCTATGCTTTCCAAGAGATTCACCTAATTCATGAAATCTAATCAGGGAAGGAAGTTCCAACGGAGAAAGGGTTTCAAGAATAAGAACAAAGAAGAAGAGAATGACCAAATCGTATGCTATGGGCGCAAGAAGCTGGGGCACATCAAGTTCGATTGTCCTCAACTAAAGAATATGAGCTTGGAGAAGAAGAAGAAGCTCAAGGCTCATCTTGCTACTTAGAGTAATGAGGACTCATCCGATGAGAAAGAGCAAGAAATAGCCAACCATTGTCTCATGACACTAGAGGATGATCTTAAGGTAACCTCAAACTCATCTAACTTTGATTTCACTTTTGATGAGATTCAATAAGCTTATGATGAGTTGCAATAGGTGTATGATGAGTTGGTTGAGAAGTATAGGGAACCACTTTTAAAAAATAAGAAAACAATTTTGAATTTAAAAACCAAAATAATTCCTTATCCAAAGCCAAATTGTAACTTGAGAAGAAGGTTTTGGAGTTGCATACAAAACAAAATAATTTTGAAAAGAAAAAAATCAAAATTTACACAACCTTCCTTCTAAAGTTCATGATGATCACCAAAGGAAGTGGGTGATCTCAAAGCTTCTTTGAACAAAGTTGGGAATTCCCATTTTGAAAAAAGAACATCTTCAAAACCCAACTATGTGAAAAGAAACTTTGGTGGCTACAAGCAAAGAGGCTTCCAAAGGCCCTCTAATGGTAAGATGATTAGGAGTGTTTGGGTTCCTAAGGAACTTGTCACTTCTAATGACATTAGTGCTATTGCTTCTTGGATTCCCAAGGGAACCAAGATTTTGGGAATTTGGGTACCAAAAATCAAGACTTGATTCTTTGTTTGCAGGGGGAATTGCTACAAGGCCAAATCTTTAAGTACAAATTCATGGTACCCTGATAGTGGATGATCGAGAAACATGACCGGTGACAATAGTAGATTCTTGGATCTAAAACCAAAGAGTGGATGAGTAGTGACTTTTTGTGACAACTCCAAAAGACGCATTGAATGAATTGGTTCCATTGGTAATCACTCTTCTATACTCATTGATAATGTTTTGTATGTCAACGGTCTTAAGCATAATCTTTTAAGCATAAGCCAATTGTGTGATAAAGGTTTCAATGTCCTTTTTGACTTAAATGGTTAAAAATTAATGACATTGATTCCAACAAAATTGCGCTCATTGGTCATAGAATGGGAAACATTTACATGGTGCATCTAGATGAAATTCATATTTCAAATGCATGTTTTGTTGCAAAAGATGAGCATGATTCATGGTTATGGCATAGAAAACTAAGGCATGCAAGCATGAGTATTTTGGAAAAATTGATTTCAAATGATAGTAAGAGGTTTGCCAAAAATAAAGTTTTCTCTTGAAAAAATTTGTGATGCTTGTGCAAAAGGCAAACATAAAAGAGTTTCTTTTAAACCTATTAATGATGTTTCTACATGTAGAGTTTTACAATTGATCCACATGAATCTTTTTGGCCCTATTAGAACAATGAGTTTGGGTGAAAAATCATATGCATTTGTTTTAGTTGATGACTACTCTAGATTTACTTGGGTTCTATTTTTAAGTACCAAAGATGAGTCTTTAGAAAAATTCATCACATTTTCAAAAGCAAATCAAAATGATGTTGGTTACTCGATTTTACATGTTAGGAGTGACCATGGAACCGAAATTTCAAAATATCAATTTTGAAGAGTTTTGTAACTTAAATGGGATTAGCTATAATTTGTGAAAACAAAATAGGGTTGTTGAGAGGAAAAATCAAACTTTAGAAGAAATGGCTAGGACCATACTTTGTGAAAACAATTTGCCTACGCATTTTTGGGGGAAAGCCACAAATACGGCTTGTTATATTGTCAATCGAGTAATGATTAGGCCTATTTTAAAGAAAACACCATATTAGTTTTTTAAAAATAAAAAGCCTAACTGTAATATCCCAAATTTTGGCTAGTTACCAAAATATAAATTTTGAAAGTTTTGGGGTTAAAGTATAAACTTTGGAAAAGTTTGGGGGCTAAAGTGTAAATTTTCCCAACAAGTAATTTTATTCAGTATAAGAGTAAATCGAATTAAAATAGGTACCTTGATATCGGTTTTAAGAATTAAGATGCAGAAAAAGGTATCGAATTTGGATCGAATGAAATTGTTAAGCGTGCTCAGGCCAGAGAAATACAAGGATGGGTGACCTTCGGGAAGGTCCCATCAAAGTGTTTCTGATCGATATTTTGGACTCAGTAAGAGTAGAGAAAATTCGTATGGATTATCGATAAAAGAATTCTAAGAGGAGTTTTATTCTACGAGGTTTTTCGATAAGTATCGGGAAAATAGACTGAGTTAAGAAAATTCAGTCTAAATCCTTGGAAAATGAAGTTTTTATAGGATAATAGAGTTTATTTCCCGAATATGGAAATATAGAATTTTTGGAATAAATCCAATAGCTCGGAAAAAGGTAAAATCACAGTAGAAGTATTTTACGAATATCGAGAGATCGGATCGAATCAAAATTTCAGAGGCTATTCCATAAGCTATGGAAAAGTCATAAAATAATATTTATGGAATAGAGGGTGGTTGGAAATGAACTAATTTAGTTGTATTGTAATGGGATGGCAATTTTGAAACAAGCCAGTAAATAAAAACTAGTTTGAGGGCAAATTAGTCATTTTGCCCCAATGGCATTTTTAAAATATTTAAAAAGTTACAAGGGCAGTTTTGGAAGAAGGAAACGAAAGATTTAATCTTGGCCCTTGATTGATGATAAGATCAATCTCAACCGTTGGATTAAAAGGGTATTTTAGTAATTTCACTATTTAAATGAATTTAAAATTCATTTATAATACAAGTGGCATAAATGGGAGAGATTAAAAATTAAGTGATCAAAAGATGAAGATGCCTTCATCTTCATCAATTCGAAAATGGGGGAGAAAGAGAGAAATATGGAGAAAAAATTCCTAAGCTCGATTCAAGCCCCGAAACTCAATTTTCAGGTAATCTTTTCAACTACAAAGTTGTTCTACTCTCCAAGCTCTATCTTTTGATGTCAATAATTCATGGGATCCATACTTGATTGATGAGAATTTACATGAGAAAGAAATTAGGGTTTATGGATCAAATTGGGGCTTTTGAGATTTTATGATTCTATGATTGAATTCAAGTTGAAATCAAGCTAGTATGATGTTAAAATCATGATATGGAGTTGGGATTTAAGTTTAACATGTTTTGATTATTATGAAGATGATTAGGTTTTATGGATTCAAGTTTAATTTTGGGTTTGTGAAGTTGGATAAATGATCTAGTAAGCTTGAATTTGTTATTTGGAAGCAAAACCCTAAATTAAAGGTATAGGGACCATTTCATCAATTTTGAAAGTTAAAGGAATAATCTGAATTTTTATGATTTTGAAGTGTATTTATTTTATTATTGAAGTTGGAGATGTGAAATTGAAGTTAGAATGCAAAATCGATGTTAAATCGAGTTAGTGACCATTTTGATAAATTGTCAAAGTTAAGTGACCAAATCGAAATTGAAGTTTTGTATGGGGGTTAAATCTTATTTTTAGTTGTAATGATGGAATTAAGGTAGTAATGTTGAATTGAGGACTAATTTGCAAAGTTAAGAAGCTTGGATCCTTATCTTTGCATTTTAGTGACTATTTCGGTAAAGAAGAAAAATTAAGGAGAATTATTGTGAATAATTATTTGATGAAGAAGGTCATAAGATGGTGGTTTAAAGAAAGTAATTGGACTAAATTGACAAGAATAAAAATAAGAAGAAGTTAGTATAAATTAGAAGTTTATTATGGAAAGCTATGTAGAAGACTGGTTTTGGCAGTAAGTTTGAAAATTCACCATAAATTCTACAAAAATGGTTAGATGGTGAATTTTATACCGAAGTAAACATTTGTTCGTCTAATTTCGTCTCCAACAAACGGAAACTGATTTCGAGTTCCGAGTCAAAAGATATAAATTTTTAAGTGACAAAAGGTCAGAAAAACAGTATGCAGTATGTTCCAAAATTAGCACTAGAAATTGACTTTGAAAATTTGCCATAAATTGTACAAGTTCAATATGGGCTATTAATTTATATGGGTGAAAATCTTATTGAATATAGTTTCTTTCAGAACAAACGGAGTCGAATTCGAAGTTGTAGATTATTTTATATAAATATTTCTTTGGAGGTACTGCAAACTGCCAGAAAATGATAATTGATACACTTTGTATATAAGGTTGATTAGTAAGCTTGAAAAGGGTTAATGGAAGTTCAAATTGGTCACTAAGGACGGTCACTAAGGACCATAATGAGTTTTTTGAACAATACAAGGAAGAAAGGAAAACTTTTGGAAATTTTTGTATATTCGAATGACTAGATTCGATAGCATGTTTAAAGTATTGTTAGATTTGAATCTAACGAATGTTATTCGTATTTATATGATCAATGAAGTTTGATTTGGATCAAAAGAAGGGTTGAGGTATTATGAAGGAAAGGATCAAGTAGAGCTTAGTGAGGCAAGCTAATAAATGGCCTATGTGAGTGCAATCTTATTTATTTTAATTATGATACGAGGAAGACTTGTGATAAGTCAACCTTAAATGTTGAAAGAAAAAGATTTGATTTATATTAAATGGTTTTGTGAATGATTTCGGGTATGAACTGCCTTGTGCATATTTTTATATGTTAAAATTATTGATTTTGATCCATTTATATTATCGAAATGAATGAAAGGTTCATAATAGTGAATTCTTCAAAAAGCCCATTGTATGATTATTGAGAGTCTTGGTATATTGGCATGCCAAAGAGGTGGAGTATATCGATATAATATTACTGTCAAATTACAGTAAAGATACAGTGAGCTGTGTTTTACAGCTAAGACCTATCGGTTAATACTGCTGTTAAGTTACGACGGTGATACAGTGAGTTTTGGTCTACAACTATGACCTATCGTTATTATTGATGCCGTTAAGTTACAGTAGTGTTGACATTGATACATTAACATTGATACACTGATATCGATACATTGATATATTGTTTTATTATGGCACAACAAATTGGTTGATGTCAGTACATGTGCATACTCATCATTGACTCGCATACCATGTATTCTCATCCATAGTACATTGGGCTATATTGAAATTGTAAGTACAATAGATCGTATTGATATAACATGTATTGTACATATATATGAATATTGAGATTGTTACAGGTTACATGACAGAGGAACGACTTCGATAAGTCATTCTATACGATTCTAAATTCTTATATGTTATATTCAGTATTTTATTTATTATGCAATTTTTATTAAAATTAAAGTGCTTTACTTTGATTTATAAGTTTGGCCTCGCTAAATTCGTACTTAGCGTGTGTTTGTTTCACACGTAGATTAAGATGGAGTATTTGAAGAGGAGCCGAGCATGCTGATCAAGCTTCAATCTGCAAAACATCAGTAAGATATTCTAGCTTATGATAATCTTTAGTGGGCATGTAATTATTTAATTGCTAGTAGAGTATGATGCATTAAATTAGACTAAAGGATAGATAAATAATCAGTTTTGATGATGAATCGTATATGAATAAAGCAAAATAAGACATTAGCATTGTAACATAATAAAGCTAAGGTAGAAAGGATAATTACTTTGCTAATAAGAATAATCAGTAATCGCATAAAGATTTTACAGTCAAGAAAGGGCCTAGATAGCGAACCTAGTTTTCACCCTGAATTGGACTGTTGTTTTTAATAATTGCCAAATATGTTTTAAAATAATTAATTCAGGGTTGAAACTAGCTAACTGCACATAGGTAGCGTTTTCAAGAAAACCGAGAAAGGGTTAGATTTACAAACTAAAATTTGTAAATACTTGTAAAAATAAATTTATAAGTCGAGATTTCTTTAAACGACTGTAACATCTTTAATGTATATTCGATTTACGAGTATACGTTAAGGGTGTTACACTAATATTAGCTATTTTTATCCTTTTGGATGCAAATATTTTATTTTAAATAATTTAAAAGACAATCTAGGCAAATTTAATGTAAAAAGTGATGAAGCTATTTTTTAGGTTATTCTTTAAACTCTAAAGCCTATCGTGTATATAACAAAAGAACTTTAGTAGTTGAAGAGTCTATTCATGTGTTTTTCGATGATAACCTCTTTCTGAATAAGGATACTTGTGATGATGGTGATGTAGGGATTTTTGATGCCAATGATGGTAGAGGACAATTATCAAAGGTAGATGAAGTTCCAACTAAAGACGAACCACAAGATCCACCTCTATAAGCCTTGAAGGACATGTCTCTAGAGGAAAAGGAGGTCACCTACCCAAGGGAGTTTAACTATGTCAAAAGTTGTGAGATTTTGAGTGATCCAACCAAAGGGGTAACCATTAGATCCTCTCCTAGAAATACTTATAATTTTGTTGCATTTATCTTATGCATTGAGCCTAAAAATATCAAAAAAGCATTAAATGATGATTATTGCATATTGGCCATACAAGAAGAGTTAAATCAATTTGAGAGGAGTTAAGTTTGGACATTAGTTAATAGGCCTAGTAATAAATCTACTACATGTACTAAATAGGTTTTTAGAAACAAACTATATGAGAGTGGTAACATAGTGAGAAACAAGGCTAGACTTGTTGCTCAAGGTTACATTCAAGAAGAATGAATTAATTTTGATGAAACCTATGCTCATGTAGCTAGAATGAAAGCTATTGGGATAGTGCTTGCATTTGCATGTTATAATACATTCAATCTTTTTCAAACGGATGTTAAAATTGTTTTCCTAAATGGTTTTATAAATGAAGAAGTGTATGTAGAACAACCTCCCGGTTTTAAAGATCCAAAATATCCAAACCATGTTTTTAAACATTCAAAAGCTTTATATGGTTTGAAACAAGCTCCTAGAGCTTGGTATGAAAGATTGTCAAACTTTCTTATTGAAAAAAATAACAAAAGGAATGTCGATACTATACTTTTAATAAAAAAAGGCAATGGCATTTTAATAGTTCAAATTTATGTTGATGATATCATTTTTGGTTCTACTAATGAATTGCTTTGCCAAGAATTTGCTAAGTTGATGCAAGGTGAATTTGAAATGAGCATGATGGGGGGGGTTCTCATTCTTTTTGGGACTTCAAATCATACAAAGGAATGATGGCATCTTCATCAATCAAGAAAAGTACATCAAGGATATGCTCAAGAAGTTTGACTTGGAGAATGTGAAACCTCAAGCTACACCGATGAGTTCTTCTACAAAGCTTGACAAAGATGAAGGAGGTAAATGTGTTGATCTTAAGCTTTATAGATCTATGATAGGTTCGTTGCTTTATTTTACCGCAAGTAGATCAGATATCGTGTTTAGTTTTCGCTTGTATGCTAGATTCCAAGCTAGTCCTAGAGAATCACATCTACAAGTCGTTAAAAGAATCTTTAGATACCTCAGAGACACACCTTATTTAGGTCTTTGGTATCCTAGAGACTCATCCTTTAGTTTGCATGCTTATTCGGATACGGATTATAGAGGTTGTAAGATAGATAGATAGATAGAAATAGTACCTCTGGTACTTGTCAATTCCTATGTAACATACTTATCTTGTGGTTTTCTAAAAAGAAAAATAGCGTAGCACTTTCTATCACTGAGGCAGAATATATTTCGGCCAGTAGTTGTTGTGCTCAAGTCCTTTGGATGAAGCAACAACTCTTAGATTACGAAATTGATGTAGGTACCATCCCCTTAAAGTGTGACAATACTAGTTCTATTTGTCTCACTAAGAATCCCATCCAACATTCTAAAAGCAAGCACATAGAGATAAGACATCATTTCGTTAGAGATCATGTATTGAAAATGATGTTGTTCTATAGTATGTAGACACCTTGAACCAATTAGCAGATATCTTTACCAAACCTTTAGACAAAGAGCATTTTTGGTCTCTTAGGAGAGAGTTAGGGCTTACTAGCCTTTATTGAACCTTAGAGCCTTGTTTTATGCTTAAATATTGCTTAAATTTGGTTGATTTACATGTTTATACGATTTTGCTCCTATATGCATCTATTCATGTTGTTAGGGGGAATATGCATATGTTTTTGCCCATTCATCATGATCTCATATCATATTCATGCATATCGATTCGAGTTAAATCGAATTTTTGGGTCCCTTGCAGCTAAATTTGTCAAATTTGGTCAGGGAGTATCGATACGGTGTATAGCGTATTGATACGGGTATCAGGGGCAGCATTTTGGTACAGGTGAACCTGTATCGGTACGGGTCAAGGATCGTTACGAGGTAAACTTGTACCGGTACACAGTTTTAACATATCGGTACGTGTAGCCATTGGAGCTTTAAAGGGGGTTTTAAAAGAGGTTTTCCTAATTTAAATCAAAGTCTAACTTTTACCCTGAAAACCCTAGTCAGCCTCTCCTATTTAAACCCTTCAAATCCCTTATTTTTCCACCAAATTTCATCAAATCTTTTGGGGGCTTTTGTTTTCAACATCAAAACCAAGCCATTATCATCAAGCTTGGGCAAAATCGTCTCTTCATTCGTCCATCCATCCATCATCCATACTCAAGGTATAAACTTTACTTTCTTTAAATTTCGATTTCTTATATATTTGCATATTGTTTTCGTTTAAAATTTATACTTTTAGAATGTATATAACATAGTTTTCACAGATTTTACAAAATCTTTTTCAAAACTGAAAATCTTTTATTCGAATATAAATTTATACTCGTATATTTTTATATTGTTTTTCAGTTTCATTTTTACCAAAATTATTATTTATACTTGTATATGATTTAAACTATACAATATATTTTTTTCTCTACCTTGATAATTGGATTGATTTATTGGATTGAATGTGATGTTTATGCATACATGTATTTTTGTGGTTTAAATTTTTCAGGTTTTTAACCATGACTCCTAAGAAGAGATCTAGAAAAGAGTTGGCATCTACCTCTAACGCTCCCAATCCAAATCCCAGTCTAGAAAACAATGGTACAAGACCAAACCTTAATCAACTCTTTATGCAATGTTTTAATGAACTGAAAAATCTAAATGCCATGGAACTTTTAAGCATTTTCAACCTTTCAAAATCCGTCGTGAGCATGTTGTTTCCATGACCTTTATGTGCTCCAATGAATTTAAGTTTAGCTATCTTGATTTAATGAGGCATTGGAAATTTATAACTTTTTTAAGCATACCCGGGATTGTTTTCAAAAACCTTATTTTTATTTTCTACTCAAATGCCCAGTGTATTTTCAATCAAGAGAAAATCGAATTCATTGCTTTAGAGTCTTATCTTATGGGTAAAAGATATTGTCTTGATTCTTCTATAATTGTCGATCTTTTGGGTATGGATAATGAGGGTATAGATGATGAAAATTTTGTTGGTCAAACCTATGGTGGCTCCGTAATAGTACTTGATGCCCATGAGTGTTTTTTTCACTTTCTTATCACTTGGTGGTTTCGACCATCTTGTGGTTAATGGTCTACCATTCGTCAAGTCGATAATTTTTTGCTACACTATTTTTGTGAGGAAAAACGTCCAAACCTAGCCCAAATTATGTTTGTCGAGCTAGTCTTCCTTGTTCAAAACTTCTACACCTCTATCGTGACTTCCTTCACTTATGGGGCTGCTCTAAGCTACATGTTTCACAAGCTTGAGATAGATTGTTCGCTTGACCTTGGAGTGCCTCTCACCAAAGCAATTGATGATATATATCTTCGAAAGCCGAAGTTCACTTTCTACAATGGCCAATGGATTCGAAATGCTGATCTTTTCGGTGGTGCTCAACCCGATCCAGTAGAAGATCCTCTAGATGCTTCAGTTGCTCTAATTGCTCTACCTTCTCTTGATGCTCTCATGACCTATCTTGATGAGAAGTTTGCTACTTTGGATGAGAGGTTGGATTATTGCTTTGCCAATTTGGATACTCGTTTGACTTCATTGGATGCTAGAGTTACCACCATAGAGAGTCGTCAAGCCTCGATGGACATGATCCTTACAACATTTCATACCGAATGGCGTGGTCATGCTCTTGGTGATGATCATGGGGAAGATAAAGATGAGGACAATCTTTAGGCTTTTGTATCTCATTCATATCATTCTATCAATTAGGATTTGAGTTTTATGCACCTGTGTCTTTGTTTTTATTTGAATTCCTATGAATTTATGCTTTATTATTTTGGTTTATGTTTTAAGTTGGATATTTTATTATGTTTCTTTGATATTGCTTTGAATTTTAATGATATTTATGTTGTTTAAGTATTTTTGGAGTTATGTTGCTTTATACATTGCTTTATATTTATGCCCTATTGATTTTGATCTAACAAAAGGGGGAGAAGGCATATAATTTTTTTTCAAAAGATCTTCAAAATAAACCAACCTTAAAAAAAGGGGGAGTGATTTCAAAAGACTTAAAAATTTATCTTGGTGATATTATATCAAAAAGGGGGAGATTGTAAAACCTATATTTGATTTTGATATAACAAGAAAATACAATGACTAATTTGCAAAAAAGGATAAAATTTTAAATACTTGTTTTACTCACTAAATTGACAAGGATTCAAACTTACAATAATTTCTAAGTCAAAACCTTAAACCCTAAATATTTTATAAGTATTTTGGTACTCAAAATAGCCAAATTGTCCCAGGAGTATCGATACGGTCTTTAGCTACTAGAATTTCGTTTTATACTTGTTGGCTATAGGGTACCGATAAACGTATATCTGTATCGGTACGCCTTTCAACCTAGGAATCAATTTTGCTTACGAGTATCAGTACGACTTCATGCGTACTGATACAGGGTGTTAAAATTTACCAAATCTTTCGTAATAAATATACGACTGTTGCCTTGTCAATTTATTGGAATCATATATCTGAAAATCAGTTAACACATACCGATACCCACCAGGTGTATCAATACGAGTTTTTGTACACAACTTATCAGGAGTCCAGTGAGCAAGACCAATACCGATACGGTATGTATCGTACTGGTCCGTCTTTGTAAAATTCACACTCCGTATCGATACATCTTCTCGTGCATCGATACCTCTTTGTACAATGGCTGGCACCGATACAAGCCTTCGTGTACCGATACCCAGTGTTGGCATATAGTATTTATTGCGGGAAAAATGCATCTCAACGGCTCTATTCAATATCCCAACTACCCAAATGGCTAGAAATCAATGAGGGGTATAAAATCAAGTCTCCAAAGCTACATGAACAACTATTGATCAAATCTTAAGCAATCAAGCACACATCCAACAATCTTGAGCTCTTAGAGTCAAATTCTTGTAATCCACTTGAGTGTTCTTACTTGTAATCTTTTTATTCAAGTTTGGGGGTTTGAGTGAACTAGGAATTGTGCAAACAATTTAGCCTTTAAGAGGATTTTTCAGTTTGCTATCATTTGTAATCTCTTTGTGACGTATTCTTAAGACTTTGGGGTATAAGTCTTAAGGGATTGTAAGGTTATCTCCTTGAGCCTCAAAAGGAAAGCAAATCTAATGGATTTGAGAAAATCCTTAGTGTAGATAGCTAAGGTAGTGGATGTAAACCTTGTTAGAAGGTTGAACCACTATAAATTCTTGTGTCCCAATTTTCTTTCCTATTTGCTTCCACCAAGTTTTTAAATTGCAAATTCACCCCCTCTTGGCCTTTCACCATTGATTGATCATCCCAACACAATCAAAAGGGACATTATAGTACTTGGAAAAAAATATTTTTACCTTCCATAAACAACACCACTTTTCCAAATTATCCACACTACACTACAGTGACATAACAAATTATTTACCTCTTCAAGGTCTTTTGCACATAGGACACATAAGCTTGACTCTATATTCAAAATGCCTCACTTCGATAATTCAACTCTAGTGGGGACTCTTGAATGAACAATCTTCTATACGAATGCTTCGACATTTGGGGGTGCAGGGTTCAACCACACTAACCTCCAAAAATTATCAATTTCCACTCCTTCAAATATCACTGCTTCACAAAAACCTTTCGAAGAGTATTGGCCACTAGAGGACCCAATCCAATTCACTATGTATGTACTATTTGAAGAATACACTGCCCTATTTATAGCGTTTAAAAACTCCGTTGAGAGGCACGAACGATCAATCGAATATGCCAATAGGAGGTGGATTAGATTTTTGCTTTGGTGGATGAAAAGCTAAGTAATAAAAATTGTGACATGATGATTTATAGTGGTTCGAATTATAAACCAAGTCTACCTCCACTACCTTAGCTATCCACACTAAAGATTTTCCACAAATTCACTAATTTGTCTTTCTTTTTTTCGGGATCAAGAAGATAACCCTTACAACCAAGACTTATACCCCAAAGTCTTGAAACACTCTCCTACAAGAGGAAACAAATCTAGCAAACTAAAGAAAACCTCACAAGGCAAATAAGTTTGCACAATTAAGCTCTCACCCAAAACCCTAAACACTTGAGCAAATGTGACAATTTGGCTCACTAGTGTTTTCTACAATAAATGTGACAATTTGAGAACAAAACTTGATTTCTCAATACATGAATGTTGGCAAGTTGTTTCTTGTTGTTGCATGGTTGCTTGAAGAGGTCTTTTAAACCCTCTAAGGAGTTTGTGGTCGTTACTAGCCGTTGGGGTTGATTTGGAGTCTTTGGGGACTTTATTTCCAGCATTAAATGCACTTCTGGGCTCATCGGTATCGGTACGTGTTGCGTGATTTAAGTGAAACGCAAACGATGCAAGTATATACGTCGCAAGTGATAGTATAGATTAAGATCGTCTCTACAGGGATTGGAAGAAACTCATCTTTTAATCACTAGCACTGAAAAGTGAAATAAATTGTGATGGTAGATGGATATTTTAACTAAGTAAAATAAAATAATATTAAAGAAAAGTAAATAAAGGGAAGAAGGAACCAAATTGTAATAGTAGGCTAGGTTATTGAGTTGAGTTGTGCAATTGCTGAATGACTTGTCGTGGCAATTATGGGTGATAATGAGCCTGACCGGCTCGCGAGCTACTCGGGCTCGGCTCGGTCAAAGCTCGGCTCAAGTGAGCTCGACTCAGGCTCGGGCTCGGCTCGAGACCTTAACAAGACGAGCCGAGCCGACCCAAGCTCGGCTCGAAAAGCTCGTGAGCAGGCTCGAAATAATTATATATTATATATATATGCTACATATACACTAAAAGTAATATCTTTAGCAAAAGAAAAGCAATAAATTAATTAAGGGAAAATCCACTAAAAATAAATTAACTAAAATAAATTGGGCACTCTTTTCCCCTTCCCCAACATTGAATTTCGTTCTAGTGTTGGTTATGAAAGAGGTTTTTAACGAGGCCCTATCTTTTATAAAAAAATTATAGCAAAATTGTCCATTTCGAGTCGAGACGAGCTGAGCCTAACGAGCCCGAGCTGAGGCCAATAGTATTGTTTCCAAGCCGAGCTCGAGCCTAAAATTTCGAGCTCGCCGAGCCTGGCTAGGCTGGGGCTCGACTTGGATCGTTATCACCCCTAGTGGCAATTAATTGTTTCTTCTAATGTTTGACAGAATTCAATTCCTTCGAGTTATCCCTAAACGAAGAACTGATGATTGCACATGCCTTGGTGATACATCCCTATGTTAACCTAGGGTGGACATCATTGATCATGTATTCTTGTTAGTCGCTGAAATTCACTCCTTATCCCTAAGGCGAATTAGTCTCTGCCAATTAGCTGATTCAAATAGAAACCGTATCCAATTCGTTTCGTGAATCTAGTTTTCATGAACTTAGATAAATAAATTCATTCAAGTCCCTCTCCCAAGTTCACTTGAAATTAAATGAAAAAACCAAGAATGGATAAACATCGAAAAACTTTAATTAAAAACCAAAATCAATCATTCGTCCTCAAACATACAAACCCAACAACCCGAGCCAATTAAATCTAGTTCATGGCTGGGTGAAAAAAAATCACAAAGAAAATAAACTCAGACATTAAAGAAGAAAAAAATCCTAAACTCTGCAAAGCCCGATCACGATCCAACTCTTCACGGCCAACTCTTCTCATGGCCCATTGTTTATGCGATCAGTCTTTTATAGGAGGGGAAAGCTCAATTTGAATTTCAAAGATGAGGTTTATCCATATCTCGATGAGAGAAATTAAGTTTTATTTCCTTATCCAAAGATATGGTTAGATAAGGAAATAATTCAAGCTTTATTTCCTATCCTTATTTGCATATCATCCCATTTAAGAAAAAATAAATCAAGATTAATGGCGCCAAGATTCTCTCATCTTCACCTTCAACAGCTCATAAATTGAACCTGAGTTTTATCATATGCGACAAGGATAAATCTTGAAAAATTCTGTATTTATTTCCAACTTGCCCTGACAACCGCTCGGCAATCGGCTCGACAATTTTACGTGTACAAAAGAAAGCAAAACAACAACATTTTCTCCACAAAAACAACTAAATGCAAGGTCAAGCCCAATAAACAAAAGGAGTACGAACTTATGCATGAAATACTACAAACACAACTAAATGAGCCTAATTCTAAACAATAATATGAGTAAAAAGGGTATAAAATATAGTACTTTTTTACACTTAACAGTAAACGTGCAAGTGTATCGGTACACATGCTTAAAATAGAAAGAGTCATTCAACATTTTTACACTGGGTATCGATTCACTATGCAGGTGTATCGGTACACCCCATAGTGTATCGGTACGACTAAGGCCGTATTGATACCCTATTTTACTATTGGAAAATGGAGTTTTAGGAAAACAAAGGGACATATCGATACAAGTGAAAACAGGTATCGATACAGATGACTGGGTATCGATACACTAACAAGTGTATCGGTACACTTGACCTGTTTTTGACACTTTGGCTATATAAAATCATTTTAAACATGTCAAAAACCCTTTGAAAACCTACTAAACATATTTTTCAAGTTAATAGACTTTTAAAATATTTTTACAAATTAGTTTAAATTTAAAAATATTTTTTATTTCAATTATATCAAAATCAAATATCTCAACAAACTAATTCCAAATATTAATTTCCTATAGACTTCTACATATCTCAATGTTCCATTCCCAAACTTCATTCACCATAGACTCAAAATCTTCCCCGACTTTTTTACAGCCATTGCGTAAATTCTCGGGAAAGATGATTTGAGTTGGCCTTCTCGGGAAAGATGATTTGAATGACGACTTTTTTACAATTTATTAACATTATTTTTCATTGCACCATTTTTATGCTTACATATTGCATTAAAAAAATTAGGTTTAAAGGTCAAATTGATCATTATAGTAATTTTAAATCAATAATATTGTTATTATTTATTTTATTAATTTAGCCTTCAAATTCTTAAATTATTTAATTTTCTCTTTGAATGTTGTTAACTAATAGAACATTTATCCCTAGTCGTCATTTGCCATGTCAAACAATTCGTCATTAAATAATTAACAATGTTTGAGTTAACATGTTCATACGTTATTTTATTTAATAAATTAATGTCCTAAAATAAGATGACGACATGTTAATTTTAAAGACGTGACAATACAATTAACGTAGATTTTTTTTTAAATTTTTATTTGTATTACAACGTCATCAAAACTGACTCATTATCATTAACATGACAAGAAAACTTTTGATAACTACTAATGTGGAAGTAGATAGCGACCACATGCACAGAATTTAAAAATTCTTTCAATTAATGACAGACAAAGAACGAAATTGATATTATTCAAAAATTCGAAAATTAAATTGATACAAATAAAAAAGAAAAACAACATTATTGATTTAAGATTATTACACAAACAATATTACCCTTTAAGCCCAAAATTTATATAGCTTACGTGAAAAGTAAAAGAACACATTTTTTTTATAAGGAAATAACACATCCTTTTTAGCGTGAACAATATATACAATACATATTGAATAAAAATTAATTTTTGAATTATTTTTTAATATTTTAGTATGATTACATAATTATGTGTATTCTATACTCTTAACTTTTTAAAAGGCATATACTGTGCAAATAAATTACTCTAATCTAAATGTCCTAAAAATAACAACACTTCATTTTTCATTAAAACCACTCAATGAGTCTATGTTTTACTAAATTTGGAGTAATACAAAAGAGAAAAACTTGTTAGGGGTTTAGTTTAGGGGTTTGGGTTGTAGGGTTTAGAATTTAAGGTTAGTGTTTAGAATTTAGGGTTTATAGTTTGGGTTTAGTTTTTTAGGATTTAGGTTTAATTTTGATTTATAGAGTAAATACACAAGCTTGTGTAAAATTAATTTTACACAGCTTGTGTATCAAAGTTTTACCCAATACAAAATGCTAATAAAATTTAATTTTGTCTGTATAGTTTACTATGCTCAATCAACTATTCATAAATTCCAGTCTCTAAATCAAAGACAATTATATTACAATATACTTGAAATTATGATCTTTCGAATGTATCAACAACAACAATGTCACCTACTTCTCTAATAAATTTATGATCTTTTAATAGATTAATCTCTTTTTGTGGTTCATTTATTCGTATTTATTTTTCGTTCGAGTCTTTTGATTGGGCTTTTAATATTTTTCATGTATGATCCTTATTTTATCTAAAGTGGCTAGTTTTTTTTGTCAATTTTATAGAAAAATGTTCAAATTATGTGTTTAGTTTACGATGTTAGTTGTAAACTCTTATTATAATTTCAGATATTTTCTCTTTTTAATAAGACTAACGGCTTCTATTCAAAAAATATATATTGTTAGTAGCCATGACTAAGATTCATCCTATAGTTTCTCTCTAAAGGGATAAACTATTAGTCATGAAATGTGCTCTAATTTCATAGATCGATCACATAATTAAGGAATTAAGTGAGCAACCACCACTCTTATAATTAAAAAAGATAGCTCTGTTTGACAATTAGCGGATAACTGATAGCGGATTACATTAGTTGATAGTTGATTGCATTAGTTGATTTGACTAGCAGATTGATTAGACGATTGTATAAAAGTGTTTGGTAAAACTAACCGATAGCTGTTTGATTATTTTAAAAAACAAAATGACATATAAGGACATGATTATATTTGATACTTATTTGAATAGTTTATTAATTATCAATATTTTCAATCTATTTTTTATCCGAAAAGTATGGTTTTATTGAGCAAGAATCATACAAAACACCAACACGTGCCTCATTAAAAACCTCCCTAAAACCTAAAATGAAAGAAAAGAGTACAACATGACGGTGTAGAACAAAACAAGGCTCAACACCCAACGAAACATCAGGCTCAAAGAGGCACACATCTAGCACCAAAACCAACACTGCCGTTCCACCTCTCGCCCCCCCACACCGAAACACAACCAAAACCAACACCGCCATTCCACCTCTCGCTAAAGCATCTGCTATACTATTAGTCTAGCGCAACACGTGATTAAAACACACACATGATAATTGTCGACATGCCTCGTCAATCAAACGGAACCAATTCCACAACTTTCACGGCCTCGTGTCATATTGCAACACCCATGTCAACGCAACACGTGGATCAGATTCAACGACAATGGAAGAAACCGCCCCCAAATTCGATTCCAACAACATATCAAAAGCAGCCGCTATAGCACATACTTCTGCCATGTTAGAATCCATCACGCCCAAAGGCCCTGAAAACATAGCCAAAATCCGCCCAGCCCCATCCCTAAGTAATCCATCGCAACCCGCCGACCCCGGCTTGCCATGTGCCACACCATCCACATTAAAAAAATATATATTTTATGAAAATAATTTTTAAATATAACATTACTAAGCATATTTGAAAGATCTATATATTAATTTATTATTTATATAATTATTTTTAATATAATTTAATTAATTATTAAATTTAAATACAAATATAAATGTGTGAGAATAAAAAGAAAAAAACAAAAAATATTAGTTTACAAATGTCACAATGTACTAATCGTGGAGCTTGTGGGGTCATGCCCCCTCTAAAATTTGGTAAACTAGTTTTTAGCCCTTTAAAAATTTTAAAATTTTTAATTTGGCCCCTTCAAAATATTAAAAATATTATTATATTTAAAAAAAATAAAAATTTTCTATTAAGTCTTCTCCTAAATTTTTTAAAATTTTCAATTAAATCTCAATTTTTTATAAATTTTAAATAGGCCCCCCTCAACCTTGGTTTCCAAGATCCATCCCTGATCTAATATTTATCAAACATCTAAATTAGCGGATTTGATCGGTCAAACCTTTAATTTTGGCTCAAACTTTTATTTTTTACTCAAATATTTGTTTACCAAACATGATTAATGTTAAAATAATAAAAAATAGTAACTCTAAACATTTAAATTTAGATATACAATATAACTAATTTTAGAGTTAATGCTAAGATACTCTAATTTAAAATAATAAGATAAACAAAATATTTCATTTTTTAAATAATAAAATGAAATAAAATATTCTAACTTTTAGAATTTAAACTTCATCAAAATATATAAAAAATAACTCTAAATCTAAAAAAAAATATTTTTATATAAAATAAATAATTGTTCCACGTCCTTTGTCGTTAATTCCAGAAACCTAAAAAATCAAATTTATGTCGCCAAATCTTTCTGAAAATTGTTGAAAAATAAATAAAGTAATTTCAAAACAAAAAACTATAGGCTAGGAATAAAATAAAAATAAATTAGAGCTTTTATTACTTTCTCGTGGCTCAGTCTATATATAGAACGCAGAGCGATTCAGGCTTCACAATCCATACCCTTTCATCTCCAATCCTCAATTTTCTTTTCCATTATCCTTTTCTCTTCAAAGTTCTCAACTCTAACTCTTTTTCGGGTAATTTTCTCTGTTGGGTGCTTACTTGGTTTCTCTCCCATGTCCTGTTTTCAGTGCTCTGTTTCTCAAGTTCTTTATTTTCCTCTCTTTTCTTTGTTGTTTCTAAATGCTTATTGTTATTATTTATGGCTTAATTTTTTCTGGGTTTGTTTTAAATTCCATGTTTATTGACTCTGTGCCTCACATTTTTGGATTCTCTACTGCCATTCTTTGAAGCTAAAGAGATTCGAATCATTCATATTCTTTTAAATTTCGAGTTTGATTTTCCCCCTTTTATGCATAATTTAGAGTTTGAGAAAATTATCTGATATTAGCAGTAACTTGTAGTGCTTGAAGATTTGCTTGTCAAGTCTCTTCTTTAAAAAATGTAAAGATTTTCTAGTCAAGATGCGCGTGTGTTTTTAACTTTGGAAGATTTCAGTGATTTGTTTTGCTTACGCGTTTATTCTGAATTAGGACTTTTTGATTTTAATATAAAATTCTTCATCCAATTCGGCTTTACTATCTAAAGTTAGGACTTCGCTACATGAAAGCTTGGATTTTTTACATTCTTTTAAAGTTAGGACTTAATTTTGCTTTAGTTTCCCCCAGAACTTGGAGATTTCTTACACTTTTAAAATTGTAAAGATGTAACATTTTCAACTTGTTATTTTTTGTTTTGATCTTTGTTTTCTGATGCTTGAATGGCCATTATATGAAACTGTGGAGGTTTAATATTGAGTATATGCAGGATGGGAAGTGGTGATGAGACCAACTATGGTTCTTACACCTATGATGCCCTGGAGAGGGAGCCTTACTGGCCCTCCGAGAAACTCCGGATTTCCATCACTGGTGCCGGTGGGTTCATCGCTTCCCACATTGCTCGACGTCTCAAGAGTGAAGGCCATTACATCATTGCTTCTGACTGGAAGAAGAATGAGCACATGACAGAAGACATGTTTTGTCATGAATTCCACCTCGTCGATCTCCGAGTCATGGAGAATTGCTTGAAGGTTACCAAGGGAGTGGATCACGTTTTCAACCTTGCTGCCGATATGGGCGGTATGGGTTTCATTCAGTCAAACCACTCTGTCATTATGTACAACAACACTATGATCAGTTTCAACATGCTTGAGGCTGCTAGGATCAGTGGAGTTAAGAGGTTTGTTGGATTGGTGAATTATGTGTTTGCATTTTATTCATTGCAATTTTGTTTCAAGTTTATAGTTGATTTAAACTCGATATCTTGGTTTTTTTAGGTTTTTCTATGCCTCTAGTGCTTGTATCTACCCTGAATTTAAGCAGTTGGAAACTAATGTGAGCTTGAAAGAATCTGATGCGTGGCCTGCTGAGGTTCGTGACTCATGGTCATTAACTACTATAATCTTGTACTTTATTGATTAGTATGATATAATTACTGATTATCATTTCTTAAATATCGGTTTTAGCCTCAAGATGCTTATGGCTTGGAAAAGCTTGCAACGGAGGAGTTGTGCAAGCACTACACCAAAGACTTTGGAATCGAGTGCCGTATTGGAAGGTTTCACAACATTTATGGCCCTTTCGGGA
Organism: Hibiscus mutabilis; assembly: GCA_019671005.1. NCBI lineage: Eukaryota > Viridiplantae > Streptophyta > Magnoliopsida > Malvales > Malvaceae > Hibiscus > Hibiscus mutabilis. Next base: position 65,357,491 of record CM033719.1, read on the forward strand.
CATGGAAAGGTAAACTCTTTACTTTTGGTGAATGCTTGCACATGTTGCTGCTTTTGGAATATACTCAACTTGTCACCTCCATGCATCTGTCTTATAGGTGGAAGGGAGAAGGCTCCAGCTGCATTTTGCAGAAAGGCTATTACTTCCACCGACAAGTTTGAGATGTGGGGAGATGGTCTTCAGACCCGATCCTTCACCTTCATCGATGAATGTGTTGAAGGTGTACTTAGGTAAATTTTTGGCATTTTTATAGCTCTTCCAAGCAAAACCAATTTAAAGGGATAATCCAAGGGGGTTTGGTTCTAATAAATGTTTATCTGCATGAATTGGCTTATACTAAAATTAGAAAGGAATATGTAATTTCTGTAATGTTCTTCTAGCCATATTTTTGGAATGTTTATACTGCGTTAGATGATAAACTTATAGATTTCAGATTGAAATTGCTATTCTATTTTCGAATGTAAAAATAGCTTTCTTATTGCTTAATGTTTTCTTTTTAAATTAATGTCTCTAGATTGACGAAGTCGGATTTCCATGAACCTGTAAACATCGGAAGTGACGAGATGGTTAGCATGAATGAGATGGCCGGAATTGTTCTTAGCTTTGAGGATAAAAAGCTTCCAATCCATCACATCCCCGGTCCAGAGGGTGTCCGCGGTCGTAATTCAGACAACACCTTGATCAAAGAAAAACTTGGTTGGGCTCCTACAATGAGGTTGAAGGTAACTGAATTACGCACGTGATTTTCATTCTGTACAAATATTTCTAATGACCTTCAACTCCAGCAAATGTTGTGGTTGTTTTTGTCTGTAAAGACAAGTCCTCTTTCATCCATGGCATATTTTTCTGTACTGTTTTGTAGGATGGGCTGAGGATTACATACTTCTGGATCAAGGAACAAGTTGAGAAAGAGAAGGCTCAAGGCATTGACCTGTCAATCTATGGGTCCTCTAAGGTTGTGGGAACTCAAGCACCGGTCCAGCTCGGCTCACTCCGTGCAGCGGATGGCAAAGAATGATGAAGTAAAGCTTGAATAGTTGTTGCTTTAAAGCCAAGTTTCACCGGCATTGAATGTGGGAATGCATCATCCGGTTTCGGTTTTTACTATTTATTTTTGGTATTGTAGTTTGTGTACTATTGTTTACTGTCAAAGGGGAAAGATTTTAAGCTTCCCACTGCCTTCAGATTTAGCTTTCCATGGTTATCCCGCTATTGTAAGATGATATCCAAGGCTTTTCTGCCTTTAAATAAAACATCATTTCTTCGTTCATGTGTCGATTTGCGTCGAGTTTATTCGTAATAGATTTGTATTTAAGAACCATGTGCTTGATTGATATCCATGGACTTGATCGATTCATGGTTGTTTCGGATTTGATTAGTTATGCACGCAGTGCAAGTTGCTGGTTTTTCTTTTTGTTCATAGAAGCTGATGGGTGAAATTGGCTTCATTGGTGGTCCCCTTGAATGTTTCATGCTATGAAATATGAATTATAATAATCCATGGAATATATTGCCAAAACAGCATGTTCATGCGAGGGATATTCTCTCATAATATTCTAAAGCACCATAAAGTTTCTTCTTTTTCTTTTTGCTTTTCTCTTTGAAGGATTGGTATCTCAAATGTCTTTGTTACATATTCGAATATGGGTAGAAAATTCTCTTTTAATTTTTATGGCACAATTTTTGTCTATTTTTATGATAGTTTGATGTTTGTATATCGATTATCACCATACAAATATTTAATTAGAAGAAGTTGATGGTTTTTTATGGTTAAATTTTTTGTGTGGTTTGTCGATGTTTTCAGAATTATTAACACATTAGTCTACAAGATTAATTTTGTTAATCATATCTCTTACATTATTATTGGGCGTCTAGTTGGATAAAGACAAAAAAAAATTATTTGCTGAATTTTTCTATAGATAATGAATGACATAGTTAAAAGAAAGTTTTGATTTTTTTCACTCTCTTTAGGATTTTTATGCTTTATTTTTTATATGAAATTTCTTAGTGAACATACTCCTAATCAATTTTTTTCATGTTTTGAGATTTGTTACATTATAATATTTTTTATTGATAAGTCTAATATTTACATATATATACCTATATTTTAGTGTTCTAATCCAACTATAAATCTATGTTTTAACAAGTATTTGATTTATGTATGGATTATAACACTTAAAGATAATACATGCTTAGAAGAGAAGTTTCAGTTGGATTTGGATTCTAAGGAGCACTTAACACAAGAATATATTATATTTGGAGTAGGATAGATTTTAAATTAAATCTTATTATATTTGGAGAAATTATTCATCCTATAGTTCTCATTCTTCTCTTCTTTGTCAATTTTTCCTCTTCATGAGTAGCTAAACTCTTTCTTTCTAGTTAATGTTTAATTCAAGGTTATTAATACAAGTTCTTAGTGAGGTTTTCTTGTTCTTAATATCTTCCGGGATTACTCAGTAAGTATATATTGATTTATAAGCTTCATATGTTTTTTTTTCGATTTATTCATCTTTATATGCAACAACCAATCAAGACATTCTTGGTAAGTGTTAAGTAACCTAAGCAACGGGTTTTGAAGGGTTATATGCAATTCTTATAAGCAATTCTCTAAGGATTTTAATCTTGATAATAAGGGTAGAAATCATTCGTGCTGTTCTTAGTGACTATCTACTAATTAAGAGAGATTAGGTTATACATGTTCTTTTCTCTGATAACCTATAACTAAGCTATTTGAAATTGATGTAAAATTATATTTTGTGAAGATCGATGTGTAATCACTAATTTTATCTGAGTCTTTTGACCCGATTTTTCTATTATTTTATTTAGCATTTTTATTACCATTATTTATTAGTATCATTATTATTAATATTATTGTTATTATTATTATCATCTTATTATTTATTATTAGTATTATTATGAAATCAATTAAAAAAACTAACTATAAACTATATTAACTTAAATGAATAAAATCAGCCCAATTAAATATTCATTTACACAATTCTAAAACCCAAATATATATGTATATATTACACGGCCCGTTTGGCCCAATTTCAAATCTTCTAGCCGTTAAATTGGGGATAGATCTAATGGCACAAATTTGATCAAGGAGGCCTTTTCTCTTCTGCCACTCGCGCCTGAAGCAAGCACCCAATTCATCACGCGTCCACGCGCGCCTCTTCAGCTTTCACGTCAGCCACAACAGTCTCTCTCCGGCCCTCCTCCCGCCAAGTTATATGCAACACCGAAAACAACAAGAATATCAGTCATATTTCTAACAAAACCAACAATTACAGAAAATAGCAATTGAATACAAACAAATCAAAGGCACCAGGAGACAACAACAGAATGTCAGATAAATACAAACAAAAGTTTTCGGAGCAACCAATAGCATTTCTTATTTGTTTTTCAATTTCAAATTTCATGTAATGTCAAAGGGAATATATATATAAGAGAGTCCTAACAGTTGTAAACCCATTCGAGGATTTGAAAGAAAAGCAATACAATGCAAAAGCAAGTTTTCGAGGTATATATCTCTCTAAAATAGCAGTGCATGCATTCGTATTAGGGCTTAGAATATTACCTTCGTCGCTGTTTCAGTTTTCGGACATCATAGGGATTCTCGATGATGGACGCATCACTCTCCGATGATAAGCCCTCGACCTTCATGAATAATAGCGGTGAATAGGAGGGTTAGGGTTTCTAAAAGGGGTTTAATTTGTGTTTTCAAAAAAGGGAAAAAGGTATTTTTTAAAAAAAATTGAGTTCAAAAGGGGTTTATTTGAAAAAAATAGAAGTTTGGATTTGATTTTAAAAGAGAAAAAAAAGTATTTTAGGCTCTGGTTTAAGGTTCGCTAAAGTCAGCGAACGACGACCGACGATGATTACGACAGACGATATAAAGAGAATGACCAAAATCTGAGTTTTTTAAATTTTGATGAACAATGCGACATCGTCATCTTAGTTTTCAGATAGAAAACCAAAGCCCTTTTTAGGATATTTTAAAAAAATAAGAGAAAAGGGGGCTGAATCCATTTCAAAGTGTGTTTTATACCCCTGGTTTTTAAAAATTTGGTTTATTTACATCATAAATCCTTTCGTGCTTCGCAAATCACCCTTCGCTCCTTTCATTTTTCAAAACCACATCCGCGGTCCTTGTTGTTTTTTAAAGCTATTCAATTTCATCCCCTTTCAGGGTTAATTTGGTTTTTTAAAAATGATTTTATAACCCCATAAATCCTTCCGCCTTTTGAATATTGTGTCAGAGGTCCTTTCGCTTTTTGAAACCCCGTCCATGTTCCTTTAAACTTTCCAAAATCTTGCAATTTCACCCCTAACTCAGATTTAATTACCTTTTAAATGGTTTAATTCCTGTTCTGGTCCCTGGACATCATGTTTTATTTTTAATTGGGTCTTGAATCCAGTGGTCTAACTCCTCTTTCGCCCCTCTTATTTATTTTTTTATTTGGTCCTTCTGCATGTGCATATTTAAATTCCATCTCTTTAATTTAATTAAATTTCAGCTCTTTATTTGTTTATTTGCTTAAATCTACATGGCTAGTGTTGGTTGTTCCGAATGCTTATTTGGTTTTCTTACATGTGTATTCGTATGTAGTATAACCTATATATTATTATGTTATATATATAGTAGTATATAATATAATTTTGTTTTTTAATTTTTATATGTATATGCAATGTTTTTTTATAAACTATATTGTTTTTTTATATATATGTATGCTACCTTTTGTAATATAGTTATATATTGTATTTTTATGTGCATATATATATATATTCGTTTTTTTAAATGTGGCTTATATAATATTACCCTATAATATACATTATGTATTATCAGGGTCGTTCATGGGCCAGGGCAATAGAGGCGCCCGCCCAGGGCCCACGCCCAAAAAAATTAAAAATGTAATTCTTAACTCTTACGGGTGGATGGAAAAAAAGTGATAAACATATATATATATATATATATATATATATATATATATATATCTGGATAAGTTTTGAGGGCCTTAATAACAAGTATTAAAATAAATAAATCGTAATAGTATGCTCATATTAATAAATATTGAGGGGAATAGGGCCCTAATAATAAGTATTAAAAATAATTCGATTTTTAAGAGTATGCTCGTAATAACAAATATTAAAGTTAAATTTTTTAATACTTTTTATCAGGGGACCTGTTTTTTTCCACTATTTATTATTATGAGTCTACTCTTAAAATTTAATTTTTTCCAATACTTGTTATTATAGACGTACTTTTAAAATTTATTTTTTTCAATACTTGATATTATAGACATGTATTTAAATAGGGATGTGTAATCGCAACAGAGATCGTTATATAGCGGTAGAGACACCATCCAAAACCACAATACATGCAGCCGTTATGTCCACAATAACATATGTTATTAAAAATTTTCACAACTGCGATATCCATAGTGATAGAAATAACATTCGTTATGTATGCAACCGTGATAAACGCAACATGACCAAATATACGATCGTAACCGCAATTTAAATCCCTAATTTAAGGCCTAATTTTTAAGTTCGCCCTAGGGCCACTAAAATTTTAGAAACAACCATGTATATTATATATGCACATGTATACTATAATATCATATATATTACTGTTTTTAATATATGTTATATTCTATATTTTACTATGTCCTCTTGAATATGGTTTAATTCTTGTTTGTTTGCTTTCTTTTATAATAGTTTTAGCCTTTAGATTTTGATTTAATTAATTTAAAATATGCTCTTGGCTTAATGGGTGTGTGTGTTTAGATTAATTAAAACCTTTTGGATTAGTTAAAACCTTAGTTATTTTGAGCCTTTTAGAATAATATAGGGTTAATATTAGAACAATTTAGTTAATAGTAGATCACTAATCATATTTCTCATAATTTGTGCCTTTTAGGTTATAACATTTAATGGGCCTTTTGTGTGTTTATTTAAAGTTTTATGTGCCATGTATTTATTTGTCATTCATTTGACCTTTAATTTTCCATTGGGTACTTTGATAATCAATTAATTATAATTACGAAAAGGAGATACTTATTAGCTCGAATATTTGTGTCGTAATATCTGACTTAATGGATATTGACCAAATATTCGAATTAATCCGTATTGTCTTAAGTTAATTCTAAAATGAATAGAAGTGGACAATTCATAACATCATGTTTAATCGCTTGCGTCATGCATAAATGTAATGTACTTGATTCGAACTATAAATTAACACGACAATCGGTCTTATTCGATGTCGGTTTAATCTTTGGTCCGGATTTACTTCATTCTTATTAATTAAATACTTAATTAATTCGAGCCCATCAAATGTTAAAGCCCACTTAATTAAAGTTTGCATTCATTTAAGAAAATTTAATTAAATCAAATTTAAATTTCAATGATTTCCATTGAATAAAAGCAAAATATGATTTTGTGCCGATTTCGGGCGTTGTGGGGTGTTAGTCCTTCTCGCGCGTAACCAACTCCCGAATTGATTTTAAACGAATATCTGATTTTGTTGTGTTCGGTCTACCTTATCCAAGTGACCGGTAGCTACTCCAAGTTTTATTTCAAAAATATAATTTTCAAAAAGACCCCCCCCCCTAAAATGATTTTTTTAAATGTGAGGATCCTTCGGATCGATTTTCAATTAGTCTCTACACGATGAACTAAGTCTTCAATCAATACGCCGAGATAACCTTAACTAGAATTCATCTCATTATTGCATTCTTCTTTATTTTAATAATTTTTTTACTTTCTCAATTCTACTCAAAAACAAATCCTCTTTATTTTAATTACTTATTTTATATAAAATTAACCTCTTATCATTCCATGTGAATTCGACCTTACTTACCGCTTCTACAAATTTTTTTTAGCAAGTTTATTTTTGACGACTACGACAATCGCTGTCACATTAAAAAAAATACTGACTATAAAACATAGAGGCTGTTGAAAACTTATATATATATATATGAAACACTTGTAAAATTGCTATCTTCAACTGCGGTTCAAGAAGGTAATTAAGCATTTTTTGGACCTCAGATTATGTCTGGAGTTGAAATTAAGTGTTAACGATTTAACATCTCTTGAATACTATTAATGGCGACTTTAAAAGTTACAAGAAACCATATTTAAAATTATGAAAAAAAAATTTAAGCACATTTAATCTTTGGATTTGATAATTTTCTTAAATTAATTTATAAACTTTTTGTATTCACATTAGTCTTAAAACGGAGTATTTTTTCTATTTAATCCCGAACTTAAATTATGTTAAAGTGTGATGATGCCATAGAATGCTTTCTAGTATATTTTTTCTTGATTTTTTAGACTATATTTTTTAAATAAATAAACAAATTTCAATTCTATTCATACTAGAGGGAAGGAAAATGAGACTTTAGAAGGAAGAAGTGAAATGCTCCTAATAAGTCTAAAAGTTATGACCTACGAAAATATAAGAAAATAAAAATGAGCAGCTTAACTAACCGGCCAAATGTACTTGTTCGTTATCACCCATATTAATATTAAGTAATGGTGTAAATTACACCATCTCGTGTTTTACTTTGTTGCCGGGTCAAGTTCTCATCTATTATTTATTATTCAATACAAATTTAATCACCGTTTATCACTATTCATTTACACAAATCGCAAATACGTCCAATACACATATATAATAATAATTAATATAGTGAGAAATAACCCTGTCATGGCAACTCACCCCAGTTAATTTCCACAAAATCACTAAACCCAAGTTTTTAGTTTGCACAAGTTACCGTAAAAGGCTTGCTAATTTGTAACCCTAGAAAGCAATATTCAAATCCAAAATAACCATAAATTCATTAGATAACTACTATAATGTGGTTTATTTATTTTTTTTAATAATACTATAATGTGGTTTAGAAGTGAGAGTAATTGGCTGAAATGGTGATAAAACTAGGTTTCCTAATCAAAGATGCAACATAGACATCACCAACATGCATACAATATATTTAGGCACATACTTATAAACATATGAACCACTGTAGAGAGAAGTGATTGCCGGATAAATATGAACAGCCTCTGCGACCCGAAGAACCGGGTCCATAGTTCAACCACTCCCTTAATTTCCAAGCTCACAAAAGACGGGATTAGCTTCGAGCTGTTCTGCAAACTTCTCGAGGATGTCTTTTACTAGTTCCCTGAATTCGCTGTCTGCTTGTGCAAGACTCTTCTCATTCTCGATTTCGGAGAACACCGCATCATAGAGAAGAACCACGGCTTCATTGGATTCAGATGGTGGCAGGCCGAAATCTTTTCCATGTTTCTGTAAGAAACTCCTGATTAGCTTTGTCTTATGTAGTCCATCTTTTTCAGTCTTTGTTTCCAACAAAACCCTCTCTGCGACATCGTTGAATTGCTTCTCATCTGCCAAGACCTGCAATGTTTCAACTTGTGGACTTCAGTATTTTCCATGTATTTGGTGAGGCCCTAAAGGATCATATCCCCATACGTCCATACTCGTGTCGAGGTATGCCTCAAATACAGGTAATTTAAGTAGCGATTACGTGCTGAAATTCAAAAAAAGCATATGCTCTTCGATCTTCGAATTACTAAAAATATAAGAAGCAAAAGATTGCGTTCAGTGATCAACCTTTCTTAGCTCAGAACCATTGACAACCTTGATGTTATGTATGACAACAACATTCTTTTCAGACAATGCATCAGCCGTTTCCTGCAGAATAGGCTGAAGTATTTCAGCAAATTGTGCTTGTCCAAGTTCTTCTTCCCCCTCAGCCCCGTGCTTTTTCAAGATGTCATTTAGCAGAGGGAATTCAGTTTAAACATTGTGAACCAACACAAAGATTAGATTCATGAATATATTCGAGTTATGGTGTAAGAAATACATTTCGCACATAGAAATCGTCATTCCGGGGATCAAGTTATGGTGTAAAACATAACATTTAGAATGATGGGGGGACAGATACAAATTGACACAAGGAATAGATCAAAGATATTATTTGATCCCTACATAAGCTCAAACATGTTCGAGTTTTCGCTGCATAAACACTTCATATCATGTAAGAACTCCATTTCTCACATAGCATCTCATTCCGGTGTTCAACTTAGGGAATCAAACATGCCATCCAAAACAACAGACGATCCGCGACTTACCGATCCATAACGAGTTCCACCATATACATTCAATTGGATCACCAGTTCACAACATACATCAAAACAAAATGATATGGAAATGAAAAGATGAACCTGAAAATGGAGGAATCCCCATTTCGACGCCCATATGAACAAGTGCACTTCTTATCTCACTCTAGCAAATCTTCCCATTATCTTCAATATCCATATCAGTAAACAAATTCTCTGCTAACATGGCATAATCATCTTCATCCTCCAAAAACATCTTCAAAGTATTCCCATCCAATATTGACACCAATAATGGATTATCTAAACAAGTCAACCAAAACCAAATTCAATAATTCAAATCAAAATAACCCAAAAAGTTTATAGTTCTTCTGTCAAAATGATCTGAAAGAAGAGAGAAAAGAAAAAACAGATCATAAAATCAACAAACAGTTTAAAGCTTTTCTAAAAGGTTCAACTTTATATATATAATCTTAACTATAAAGTAATCAAAGTTGACTTGATTGATCCTCCTTTACCTTTTATCTCATCAGCAATGGCAGAGATGTAATCGGAGAGGAACTTGGACGCTTTATCTCTGTCGAGCTCTGCTTGCCGGAAAGTGACGTCATCATAATGATTATAAACGGCTAAGTTCAGGAAAGAGAGAAGTTGAGACTTTGGAGTCGGCGATTTCTAGGAGTTGGGATCCAGCGATGGCGCCGCTAAGTTCAGGTAAAGAGCGATTTAGTGATCGGAGATGGGTTCCGTCAAGCACCCTTAAACCTGTTTCAGACATTGTAAGGAAGAGAGAGTTTGGGGAGTTTCAGAGGATGTTTTGATATATATAAATATATGGAAAAAACTTTGATACAATTAAATTTTAGTTTACATGTGACTTTTAATTTTAGAGATTAAAGTTTTAGTTTAGAGATTTAGCTTGTAGGATTTAGAATTCATGGTTAGTGTTTAGAATTTAGTGGGTAAGGTTTAAGGTTTATGATTTAATTTTTAGGGTTAGGATTATAAATTTAAAATTTAAATTTTTATAGTGTAAATACATAGGCTTGTGTAAAACTAATTTTACATAGTCTGTGTATTAAAGTTTTACGCTAAATATATTATTATTTTTTGCTTTTATAGTTTGGGATTTTAGGACTTGTATTTCGCTAAAATTATCAGGAATTCCATTCTGATTATTCAGTTTGTCTTCTAAAACTTTTTTTTTATTTATTTTCAGTTTCTATATTTTAAAATTTTAAAAACATATTTAGTAAATAAAATAACGGAAATAAGTTTCATATTGTTTTCAATTTTTTTAAATATTATGGTGTAATTACAAGATGGTATCTGTTTAATTTTTTTAGCCTTTTAATAACGCCCACACACCGTGCACACATAGTGCTCGAATTCGAGTCACCTGGATGAAATACATCATCATTTACCACTAAGACCACTCGAGAGGTTCAGATACAATATCTATATTATTCGGATTTTTCCAGCCCGTAAACAAGAAGATCCTAAACGAGTAAATATAATTAATTTTAAATAATTATGTGAGATATATATCAACAATAATGTCAATTAAATTAATGTTAATTAATTTGTTGTGAGTAATATTTAGAAGGCTTAAATGAAAAATAGTTGCTCAAAGTATGTATTTTTTGAACTTTAGGTGCCTAAAGTATTTTTTTTGTAAAAATAGGTGCCCAAAGTTTCAAAAGTTACAATTTTAGGTGCCTAAAGTATTTTTTGTAAAAATATGTGTCCAAAGCTTCAAAAGTTAAAATTTTAGGTACTCTAAATATGCCACGTGTCAAGCATTGATTGGTTAAAAAAATTTAACACTCATTAATGGTCAGACACTTAAAATTATAACTTTTGAAACTTTATGCATATATTTTTACAAATAAATATTTTAGATACCTAAAATTTAAAAAATTACATACTTTAATCACATATTTTTCATTTAAGCCTATACAGGAAAAAGGGTAAAGAAGTAAAGGGGCGTCCAAAGTCAATAGGTTTACGTTTAGGCATTGATTTTCTCATGAGCGTTTAAATATAATTGGGACAAAGTTAGTGTAAAGTCCATTTTTTACGTCTTTGAATTTTATTAGTTCGATTGAGATTTTTTTTTGATAATATAGTTTAATTCGAGACTTTGTTCGGTGTTTATGGTAGAATTATGAGTAGTTTATGAATTACGATACGTTGAAGTGTGTAGGGGTGTTTAAAGTTCGGTTTTAACTTAATTAACCAATTAAACTAAAAAAATTTCGATTAATCGATCGATTAATTTTAAGTTTGGGCCGTTTACGGTTAATAATTTTTTTAAACTTTGGTTATCGGTTAATTCGGTTTGAAATTAATTAATTAATCGAATTAACCGAAATTATTATATATTAAATACTATATGTATTACATATATTTATTTTGGTCATTGAACTTTTAAAAATTATAAAATGATCATTAAATTTTTTGATATATTATAAAATGATCATTAAATTTTTTGATATATTATAAAATGATCATTAAATTTTTTGATATATTATAAAATGATCATTAAACTTTATCAAATTAGCACAAACCATCATTAAATTTATTGAATTATTACAAAAATGGTCACTAAACTTTGTCATATTTATCAATAATTTATACCGTTCAATGACCATTTTGTAATAGTTCAATAAGTTTAATGATTGTTTTTTAACTTCTAAAAGTTTAATGATTATCCAGAACAATGTTGAAACACATAAGTAGCCGTTTTAAATTGCGTGCCATCTCAACATCCCCTGTAAAAATACAATTGTATCATCCGCAAATTGTAAATGTGTAATGTATAAATCCGACATGAAGGATACACCCTGAATCAAGCCAAGCTCTTCTGCATTACGTATAAACACATGAAGGACCTCTACCACTAACACAAACAAAAGAGATGACAAGGGGTCACCCTGTCGTAATCCTTTCTCCATATGAAATTCACGTGTTGCATTGCCATTTAATAATACCGCAAGACGAGCAGTTGTAACACATCCACATCCAACTACGCCATAATGTACCAAATCTCATTTGCTCAAGAACGTGGTCTAAGAAATCTCATCTCATGCAATCGTACGCCTTAGCAAAATCTAATTTCAAAATCACCCCTCCACCGTTATTAGTCGACTGCTTCAAAGAGTGTATAACCTCATTAACCAGTAGGATGCCATCTACAATCTGTCTTCCTTTTACAAACCCCGATTGAGTATCAATAACAAGATAATCTATAACCCCTTGCAATCTACTGGTCAATTCTTTGGAGATAATCTTATATGCCGAATTAAGTAAACAAATTAGACGAAAATCACTAACCTCTTTCGGGCACTCTATCTTAGCTTACCGGTGGGTGTTAATCCACGAAGTCATGAGATATGAGAACCCCTTCTGAAGAGATTCCGTGTGAAATTTGCTGGTTGGAAACGATGATCCTTATCTTTTACTGCGCGTTTGACGCTAGTTAATTCGGTGTTATCCTCTTTGTCGATATATTATATCGGGGTATTTTTATTACCTAAAGGAATTGTCAAGAAGATTGATCGTATGTGACACACATTTCTTTGGGGAGATGTAGATTTGAGTAATAAAATGAGCAGAGTGAATTGGAGTAAGGTGTGCACTCTGAAGAGCTTAGGGGGCCTTGGGGTTGTGGATTTACGCATCCGAAATTTGGCTTTATTGGCTAAATAGGCATGGTGATATGCAAATGAGGGTGAGTCATTATGGAAGCGTATAATTGCTGCAAAATATGGAGTGCAAGTCTTGAATTGGCGCATTAATTCAGAGCGACAAAATCGAATGTCGGTAATGTGGCGTTAGATCGTTGAGGTACAGGAAAATGAACGTGTTGAGAAATTTATGGGGTTTCAACTTTTTTCATGGCGTATAGGTGATGGGAGCCGAGTTTTATTTTGGTATGATAGATGGTGCTCGGATGAACCTCTGAATATTCTGTTTCCAAGATTGTTTTGCTTAGCATTGGACAAGGTGGCTTTGGTGTGTCAGTATACAATGAATGATTATTTTGATCATAATTCTTGGGGAAGCTTTTTAAGTCATGCATTACATCCTTTCGAATGGCACCAGATTAGTGAATTACAAGTTGTGGTGAGACCTTTCTTCTTGCGGATAGGGGTAGGCGATATGTTGATATGGGAGCCTAATGTACAAGGTCATTTCACGGTCAAAGAATTGACATATTTAATGAGCTCTTGAGGAGTTAGGGACGATGGTGTGGAGGCATTCAAAGCGTGGAATATTGGGGTTCTGCCTAAAGTTCAGAGTTTTCTATGGTTTGTAATGGTCCAACGTTTACCTAATCTACATATGCTTAGATCCAGGGAAATGCCATTAGAGGGTGTGACGTTACAATGTGTGTTGTGTGGGGAGGGCGAGGATGATCTGGAGCATATTTTTTATCAGTGTATTCAGGCGCAAGGAATATGGTTTTTATTCTTTCAGTGGTGGACAATTGTGCTAGCATTGCCGCGATCATTTTATGAGTTCTTGGTCCAAGGATTCTATGGTTTTTCTCGGGTATACGACGTCAATGGTGGTTGGCTGGATATGCTGCAGTGACGTGGAGTTTATGGTTAGCGCTTAATGAAGGTATGTTCTATAGAAAATTGTCGCGGTTGAGTGACCTGTTTTTCCTTGTGAAGTTTCGTACGTTATATTGGGTGAGGGATTCTTCAAAAGATTGTGTCATATCAGAGTCTATGTGGTGGGATTGCCCTTGGTTGTGTGAGGGGCGTGTTTCACGGAGTGTGCCTCGCTTAGGGATTGTTTGGACTCCACCGAGTCTGGGGGTGTTAAAATTCAATGTGGATGGTTCGGCGCGCGGTAAGCCGGGTCCAGTCGGACGTGGAGGTGTATTACGTGATAATGAAGGAACAATTTTGGCATTATTTTTAGGGCCTCTTGGGATTATGGACTCGAATGAGGCTGAAGTAAGAGTGATCGATTCCGCTTTGGAGTTGGTGTTACAATCACAAAGGCGTATGAATACCTCAATTGTAATTGAATCGGACTCAATTGTGGCGGTGTCTTGGGTTTTGCAACATGAAAAGAGACATTGGTGAATGGATTATTGGTTTCGTCGGATTGATGCTGCTTGTGATTCTTTACATTGTGTGTGTTTTCACAATATATTTTTTGAGGCGAATAATGTAGCCGATGTACTTGCGTAACGAGGTGTGGATCTTGTCTCTTGGCTTAAGATGGGTGTGTGATGTGTGTTTGTGGAGGGTTAGTGGTCGTGTGGGATGCGGAATTGTGTTTTATACTTTGTTTGGGTGTTTTGTCTTCTTTTGTAGTGTTTCGCTATGGGTGGATTATCATGAGTACTCTTTTCCCCCATCTAGCCTTAGGGAGGTTTTTAATAAGGCTTGTGATAGTCCCGATTGTGTGGTTGGTCTTTTTAATCATACATTACCTTTTCAATCAAATAAAGTTTAATAACTAAAAATATTATTTTAACATAGTTTAGTGACCATTTGTATAATTTACCCAAAATTTTATAACAAATTTCGGTTAATTCGAAAACTGACCGAATTAGTAGAACTTTTTCGGTTCGGTTAAAAGTTTTCAAAAAAATTGATTCGGTTAATGGTTAATAAAAAAACCAATTAATGAATTTTTAGTAGTTTGGTTCAGTTGGTTAACCAGATCGACCGATTAAACACCCATAGAAGGGTGTATGGAATTTAGGATGCCGGAAATTGGAGGTAGAGATTAGTAGGGGTGTGCATTCGATTGATTCGGCCGGTGGCCGAACCGAATTAACCGAAATTTTTAGAACTTTAACCGTTAAACGAACCGAATTAGCCTTAACTGAATTAACCGAACCGAAATTATTTCGGTTAATTCGGTCGGTTTTTGAATTAACCGAGATTTGTTATAAAATTTGGGGTAAATTACACATTTGGTCACTAAATTATGCTAAAATGACCTTTTTAGTCACTAAACTTTTATTTTATACTAATTTGATAAAAGTTTAATGAACATTTTATAATATATCAAACAAATTAATGATCATTTTATAATTTTTAAAAGTTCAATGACAAAAAAATATATATGTAATATATATAATAATTAATATATAATAATTCGGTTAATTAACCGATTTCGAACCGAATTAACCGATAACCGAATTTCCAAAAAAAATTAACCGTTAACCGAACCTAACTAAAATTAACCGACCGAATTAACCGAAAAAAATTCGGTTCGGTCGGTTAAAACCGAATAATGCACACCCCTAGAGATTAATAGGGTGGAAGTGTATAGTATTCTTGTGAATCAGTTTATGGCTCTCCATGGAAATGTTATTGTACATATCGTGCGAGATATGTTTCGACAAGATTAAGAGGTGTGTCCCCGAAAGATTAAATGGAATCAAAATAAAGAGACTGACGTTATAGTTGCAGCAAGGTGTGGTACACCGGTTGGTGAAGTAATCTATAGGTATGCTTCGTCTCCTGTACAACCACTGATCCATAAATGATCTCTAGATTGATTCTATGTATGTTTCTATATGAACAAAAAAAATATTTGATCAACGTCTTCTTGTATATTGTACCAGCAATATGTTAATCTGGTTAAATTCAAACGTCAATTCAATTAAAATTTTTAAATTTGTGTATTTAAATATGTTTGAGTTAATTGTACCACATGTCCTCAAATTATGACCCTCATTTTAAATTGGTCCATAAACTTTTAAATGTTTCAATTTCATCAACAAACTATGACCCTCATTTTAAATCGATTCCCATACTTTTTTGAATGTTCTAATTTCATCATCAAATTATCGTTTATGCCACATTATATTATTACATAAGATTTTATGTTCAATTAACATTTTATAATGATTTTATTAACATAAGATATGATTGGCGTATACTGATAATTTATGGATGAAATTGGAATGTTCAAAAAGTTTTAGAATCAATTTAGAATGAGGGCCATAGTCTGGGGATAAAATTGGAATGTTTAAAAGTTTGGGGACCAATTTAAAATGAGGGTCATAATTTGAGGACGCGTGGTACAATTAAGATAAAATTAAGAAATTTGAGATTAAAACTAAACATTTTGTCTGCCATTTTTGAAATCGGGACGTGTGAAAAATAGCCTGACGAACGATCTTTTGGAAAATTAGGATTTTCTGGCCATTTTTTAATTTAATCTTAAAAATTTAGGGTTTTTCATATTAAATCGAATTTTCTTTATTTATCCTTAAAAACATTTGGAGTCGCCACCGATCACTTCGAGGTAGACCAGACAGCGAAAAAAAAACTAGAGATTCTGTCTTAAAAATTGGGTTCGGGAGTCGGTTACGTGTAGGAAAGGATTAGCACCTCTACGAACGCCCGTTATCGGTACCTTTAATTTTACGTGGCATTTTAAATAATTATTTGAATTTAATTTATCCCATAATTATTAATTGAATTTAAATTTCGAATGCAAATATCCTTTTATAAGGAAATTCATCGTGTTCGAATACGAGATTAAAAGCACCCTGTTAGGTGGCACCCCTATTCGTGTTTAAAAATGAATTTCCAACACAAAAGGTTTTTAATGAATGTTTTTTTATTGTCTAGTTGATTTTAAGTATTAATTCTTAAAAGGCTCTAATTAATTAGTTATTTAAAACTACGAATATTAATTAATTTAATGACTTTTATGAGAAAATGCCAATTACTTGAACACCTTCCATATATGTAAAGACTTTAAATTAATCATATTCCTAATTAATTAATTCTTCTAATGAATTAAAGTTCTAGTCCTAATTAGGGCTCTAACAATTTATTATTCAATATTATAAGTGAAAATGTATATCGAATATACACCTTTATGACCAAGGCTGAGATAACACCCCATTGTAAAGAACGGAACACCATCCAGATTTGAACCTCAAAGATTCTATTCGATATACATTTAATTAACTACAATGTATTAATTTTAAATGTCAATTAATGAAGTACATTTATATTTCAATTATAAGTGTGATTTATATATTAAATATATTCATTAAAATCCATGTTGAGATAACACCCCATTGTAAACAATGGAACACCATCCACATTAGGATTTTAAATCTTATATTTAATACTTTTAATTACTACATTATCAATCATATTTTATTTATTGAATCCTAATTAGAGAAACCTAGGGAAGGCTCTGACTAATTAACTAGACAAAGTGTATTTAATTATCTAACATACAACTTTATATGCTCAATTTAAACATGCATCACACATATAAATTAATAACATTTAACTAAATTAATCAAATAAAAAGACTAAATTGAAAACACATAAAAAAACTCAAATATTATTACATGACTAAATTGAAACCATTACGAAACCCTAAGCCCAAATTACAAATTCCAATGACCCAATTAAGAGAATTACAAATCTGGAGGTTCAATTACAAACTATGGGGGACTAAAATGAGAAAATACAAAGTTTGAGGTCAACTTTAAGAGGAAAAGGGACTAAAATGAAAGATGGGAAAATTGAGGAGGAAAACCATAAAAGGACCAAAGTTGGGCGCTGATCTTCTTCATCCGACCCGGATCACGCCCGCGGGTCAAGCTCGACCCGATACCAAAACGGTGCCTCATTGCATCACCTATATAAAGCCTACACTGAGCCCAACTCGACCATTTGAATAAATTCCACACACTCTCTAGAACCGACTCACCCTTCCCTTTCTCTAGGATTATCTCTACCAAAGACACTCCATGCCCAGAAAAACTTAGGAAATAAGATCAAAACACACACTTTTGAAAGATGTTCTTCGTGTGTTCATCCAAAATTGGATGAACACCATAAACTTCGACCTAAGGCCGCCGAAACCTCCACCCTTGAATCCTCTTCCGCCATACTCCGATCATAACAAGTTGTTCGCTGGTAACTATGTTTCCACTTCGGTCATTGATCCCCTCCAGCCGGCCGCCGTAAGGCAATTTTTGGCTGTCGACCAGAATATGTAAAACCCAAAAAACTTATTTTTCAGTCCTAATTCCTAAAATCTAACCCGTTTCATCTGAAACACCCAATCTTCCCCAAATCTAAGCCTAGATATACTCAAAACCCTAACCTCTTCAACTCCGACGAAACTCAAACACCGGCCGTCGAAACAAATTTTGATTTCATTTTGGTTTTTGTTTTTGCTATTATAATTTTTTGTTGAATCTAACCTTTTTCATGCTTATCTTGCAGGGATTAAAGAAATAAAGAAAATTTTACCTCGAATACGGCGACCATGGTGGTTCCGGCGACCTTCTGAATGATGGTGCAGCTTTTTCAGCGTCGGACGAGCTTTTTGACGACACTACGGGTTCCTAAAATGGTTCGGTTGCCGAGGTGCTCTCTCTCTTTATTAATTATTATTATTATATTTATTATCATTAATTTTTATGGTATATTAATTATGGTTAATTATTGTTACTGACATGAATTTTCTCTCTTCTATTTATAGGAGTCAGACCGCCGACGTCAGCAAGCTAGCTGAGCGGGAGAAAAAAAACCACAATCCGTGGCTATTGTTTCGGACCAATAGGGAGCTGCCACATGTCCCTTTAGATTGGCATTTGGGCGGGAAAAATGGATTTAGGCTGTGTTTGTGTTTCTTCGACTGAAAAATGAGGGAAAATGTAAATTGGGTACAAATCTGATGTAAAAGGGATTCAGACCTTGTACTTTGGGCTTTGGGTACTTATGAAATGTAATTGGACACTGTAAATGGAAATTTATTTGGATATTTGGGATATTGGATTTATTATATTTATTTATATTTATTTACTTATGTATTATTTATATTTATTTAGTTATTTAATAAGCCCGGTCAAAATTTGGGTATTACAGCCGCCCTTTTTTGCTTATTGTTGTGGAACGGGGATAGAGAAAAGACTGAAAATACACGAATTTTGCTCGAACTAACATCCATTCTCTAAAGTCTGAAGTTGTTCTTCTGATTATGAAATTCTTCAATCTTCTACCAAACAATAGAAACTAAAGTTGTTCTTCTTATTATGAAATTCTTCATCTTCCAAGGCTCGAAATTGCTCTTGATATTCTTCATCTCTTGAGGGCTGAAGCTGTTCTTCTTATTATAAAATTCTTCATTCCTCTGTCGAATCATAACTTTTCTTCAAACAAGCAAGTTCTTCTTATTAGGAACTCTGAATTCTTTGCTGAGCAAATTCTTTAACATTACGAACCCTGTCTTTGCTAAGAAAACTCTTCACATTAGGTGCTCTATCTTTCTGTGTGCACTCTTCTCATTAGGAACTCTATCTTTCTCGAGCGAACTCTTCCTATTAGGAGCCCTTCGTTCTTTGCTAGGAATACTGATTAATCTCCTTTTCTGGGGAAAAGCTGAACCTGAAACAAGAAAATATCAGATTAATAAGAATTCCACCTGAAGCAATATGTGATATCACCAATTCTCTTGAAGCACTGAGATTTTTGGTGTCATTGTTTATTCTGCCTAAGATATCTTGATATTTTAGTCTAAAGCGCGCATAGAATCCCTTGTTTTCTCTTCCTCTGTTGATCAACCTTCTTCTAGGCCTGCAAAAGTCAAATTTATCAGTAAACTCCCAATATTGATTGTAAAAAATGTACAATTTAGGTATATCATTAGGAAACTTGAAGTGCGTCAACAAAAGACGCTGAAACTACAAATCTTCCTCATTTGAGCCTGAAGTTTATCTATCTTGCTTTCCAATCCAGCAACTTGAATTCTCTTTGTTATTTTTTTCTCTTTTTTTTTCTTTTTTTCTTTCTTCTTGTTTCTCTTTCTTGTTTCTTTTTTCCTTTCTCTTTTTCTCTTTTCTTTTTTTTTTTTTTTTTTTTTTTTTTTTTTTCTTTTTATTTTTTCTTTTTTCTTCTTTTTTTTGAAACCGAGGGCCCAAAGGATTAATATTTCTGCTGATATCATGCCTCACCATCTTATTGCAATAACATTAAGAAAGTTCTCATAATTTTCGAAGGTATCGACCTGAATGACTTAACATCATGCCCAAAGGACTTATTGACGACCCGAAGAATTTAGAATTGTAATACTCTTCCTTTCATGTGCAGACAATTACATCACTCCCGAAGGTGATGGGCCGAAGGACTTACTGATGACCCGAAGGATTTAAAACTGTAATGCACTTCTTTTCCTGTGCACACACTCGAAGGTGATGGCCCGAAGGATTTAACATCATGCCCGAAGGACTTACTGATGACCCGAAGGATTTAGAATTGTAATACACTTCCTTTCCTGTTCAAACAATTACATCACTCCCGAAGGTGATGGCCCGAAGGACTTAACATCATGCCCGAAGGACTTACTGATGACCCGAAGGATTTAACATCATACCTGAAGGACTTACTGATGACCCGAAGGATTTAGAATTGTAATACACTTCTTTTCCTATGCAAACAATTACATCACTCCCAAAGGTGATGGTCCGAAGGACTTAACATCATGCCTGAAGGACTTACTGATGACCTGAAAGATTTAACATCATGACCGAAGGACTTACTGATGACCCGAAGGATTTAGAATTGTAATGCACTTCCTTTCCTGTGCAAACAATTAGAAAATATTTGCTGAAATCCGCATCTACAAACGGATTGAAATCTTTGCTGAGATCCGCCTCTTCAAACGGGCTGAAATCTTTGTTGAGATCCACCTCTTCAAACGGATTGATATCTTTGCTGAGATCCACCTCTTCAAATGGATTAATATCTTTGCTTCAAAAATATGATTGAATTCTTTGCTAATCTTTGTTGGTTCTACTTTCTCCGATCTGAATTTGTAGATTGAAATATTTTTCTGTTCGTTGATTCTTGTAAATTCCTACAAAAATGTACAAAAATGCTTTGAATGCGTGAATTAATCTGCTTCTATCTTATAGATTCCTAACTATATATGATGCATGAATTGTGACAACTAAGGGCCACTCGAATGAGCTTTAATCTTCCTTGCCTCTACATTGAGTTTTTTGCTTCAATTACAACAATGAGATTGTTTTCCTTGAATCTTTCTTTGATTGATCTTCTTGAGATTTAACTTGAGCTCTAATTGTCTTCATACTCCAACAAAATTTACCCTAGAATCTTTGTTGTTGAGCTTCTTTTCTTCTTGAGCCAATTTTGATCCCTTTTAGTGTTCGAATTCTTTCAAACTCTGCACACTCTTGTCTATTCTGACTTGATCTCTTATGCACCATGATACCCCACTAATCTCTTTTTTTTCTTGCCTCATTACATAGAATTTGCCCATTTTCCATCATTTGGGATGAGCAAATGCCTCAAGTCCCTGAACTTTCTAAGTCTCTGAACTTTCTCCAAGTCCCCAAGCTTTTCATTCTTACCATTGACGTCTTCATGTCCCCTGATGGATGATTCCTCTTTTTGACCAGAATACTATCGAACATATATGAGTCTCATACTTAGCCATATGTTTTATCAAGAAAATCTGCCTGTTTGTAAAAATGTCGGCTTGTTTATTGGTATTTCAATTAAGGATACTTTTCAAGATGTAGACTCTCTGGGTGAAATGCTGGCAAGTATACACGGTCTGCAAGTAATACAACTGGTAAGCTGAGTATCGATCCCACAGAGTTTGTCTTGGAATTCAATTGCCTTGATTGTTACTTGCAATAAGAAAAAGTTGATTTGATTTGAATTTGGTTTTGGAAAATAATTAAAAAGTAAAGAAATGAAAGAAAAGTAAAGACGTTGGCAAGGAAGGTGTTTTAATGAATGATGAGCGTTGGCAGGGAATGCATGGTTTTCACGCTATTCATGTCGTGCCAGCCTTTAACAACAACCTGTCTTGGCATTGTTTACCGAGCAGATTCAAAAGTAGCAAAGCCTCTCTCGATGGTCATTGCCCTAAATTGATCATGTAAAAACCTTTGTATCTCTATAATGTTTGTTTTTAAATAAACCAATTTGATTAAGATCCAATCTATACTCCTAAGGGGTTGATTTCACTTCCGAAGTAAGTTCATCTACTTGAACGACTTCTCTCGAAGCTTCTCTCCTCAGTATTCGACAACTTATTCGTTGCCACCCCAAGTCTGTTAAGATATTAAGGTGCAATAGGCCAACAATGTCAGCTCTCGCTTGGCAGAGTATTTAGGAAATATTAAAGTTTGCCGAATAGATGAAACTTTGCCAATGCAGATTTATTATTAAAAGCTAAAGCATGAAAATAACATAAAAACCAAACATCCCCTACCAACTATTAAATTAGTTCATTGTGAGGGAGTGAACCAACAATCCACAAACGTTTTCGGAATACACCATCCTTTAAAACAAAATAAAATGACTTATGATAGAGAATGGGCTAGAATGGGTCTCTCGATACAGCCCTTCAAGATCCAGGCTTCTCGTCCAAGTTGGTCGGACCACCCTTCCACAGTGCAACTGGTCGTCAATCGTCACACACACACACCAAATCCTCACGATCCAATCTTCTCCTCTCCTCCTAAAGTCTAGCTTGGTTGGTGTTTAAATATGCGTGCAAAGAAGGGATATGACTAGCTCTTCAAATTTTAAATTCTAACTGCCCAGAGGATAAGGGATTATCTTTTTATCCAGATTTGAATGAAAGCTGATTAGGCTAAGGCTGACATCATCCTACCGACATTGCCCTGGCATCCAAGCTTGGCATGAGTCTGCCAACAAGTCTTGGCACCATCTTATCCACTATTTTTTCGGAGATTATTCCAATTGCTATTTTTTTGAGCCTGGTCGTGTCATATTTTTGGCGTGGCATCAAGTTCACTTCTCTGCCATCCGATGCTTGGCATTGTCTGGTCCATCTGTGCCAACAACACTCGGCATTCTCTCTGGCATTCCTTCATGTGTTGCTTTTCTGGGCCAAATACTATGCCAAGCCTGCAAAATTGCCAACAAAACAACCCTTCACATTGGCATAGACAAAACTCTAAACTCCTTATGCAAATGCATGATTCTAACATCCTAATGCAACTAAATGTACCTAAAAACAAGCCAAAGCATTGTAAGATTGGCATTAAAAATAGTACTTTTAGAGAGGTAACACACCCCAAACCTAACTCATTGCTTGTCCTCAAGTAATGTGATAAGTGTTCAAAAGTATTATTTTTTTACCCTTTTTACTCATATTATTGTTAGACTTAGGCTCATATTACTTGCATAATTAGCCATTCATGCATTAATCCATGTTTTCTTCCATCGTTGAGGTTGATTACATAACTTGGTAGTTTTTGTAGGAAAAGATGCTGCTTTGGTGTGTTTTGTGTGTATGTGCAGGATCACTTGCCAAAGCAAGACTAGAGCTAGTTGCCAGGGCAATACATGAAGGATATGCTGAGCCAGTTGCCATGGCAATTTTCGACAAGAGCAAAGGTGATATGGTAGTCGAAATTGATGACTAAACAAGCCCAAGATGACGTGGAGCAAAGCCCAAACCCAAAAGAATTTGATTTCCATGCAGAGATTAAAGAAGAATTAAATTCCAAGAAGATAGGAGAAGTTCTAGTAGGAATACAATTATAATAAAGAATTATATTCTTTAAAGATAATTTAATTCCAACTTAAACTCCTCCTCAAAGAAAGACTTTGGCCTAGCCCTATAAATAAGATGGAGATTTCGACAAGAGATAGAGAGCAAGAGAGGGAAATTTCGACAAGCATCAAGGAGGGCAAGATGAGAGAATTTTCGACAAGCATCTAGGGCAAGAAGGATTTCGACAAGCCTCATTCTTCATCTTTTTCTTTCTTGTTCGATTGGGTTCACGCTAGGGATTATTTATCTTGTGTTTGTTTGGAACCTAGCCATAAACTAAATCTATTTGGCTATGGTTATTGTGTTTTGTGGTTGTGAGAAACTATTGGTTTTTGTTTAGGTAATAAGAGTTTGCACTTTTCTATTCAAGGTTTATTCATTCTTGGTTCTTATTCTTGTTTGCGAGTAAATTGGGAGAGGATCTCGTAACTTCATCTATTTATCTAATATCGGGAGAGTTAGATTCAAGAAACGAATGAGTATGGTCTTTATTCAATCTATTGATGGTGAAGATTAATCCGGCTTAGGAATAAGTTAAGGATTTCAACGGCTAAGAGGAGCGCAAGATTGGTTGTTGTTCACCCTTGATTCACGCAGGGATGTATTATCAAGGCATGCACAAGTAGCTAGAGTTTCGACTTAGGGATAAGAAGAAACCATTGAAGAAAGCTCTGCCGAACCTTGAAGGTTGCTGCCCAGACGCCCAAGTAGTTGCCCAACTAGTTGCCCAGGCAACCATCGATTAGTTGCCAAGGCAACCCCGTTGTGCAAGTTGCCATGGCAACTGAGTTGCCCGTGCACTCTTTTACCAAAACGATCCAATCGGCTATCACACCTCAACTCACGATAACCTGGCCTATCTCTCTCAATTGATCTCATCTATTCATTTACTTTATTGCTTTCTAGATTAGTTATTAGTTAAACTCCTATAATCATTTATTTGTGTTTTTTACTTTTACAGTGCAAGAGACTAGATTCTTGAAGTGGCATCAATCCTTGTGGAGACGATATCTTTTATACTATAAATTGCGACGTGTATACTTGCATAATTGCGTAGAACTTATTACGTGCAACATAATGCAATCAAAATAAAAATAAAAACTGTGAAAAAGTTACCTCGACAAAATTTTGGTTGAATGCCAACACATGCTGGCAAGCAGAATTTGGCTCTATTTCTGTCCTCGGTATGTCAGTGCAATAATGCCAAGTAGGTAGTAATTCAAGTGCAGCAATATAACTCTAGTCAAAGTTCATGAAGAGTGCATGAGTGTAGGCAATATGCATCAAGTTTCCTTTCACTCCCTTAGACAAATTTTACTACCTAAACTTAGATTTTTTTCATTTTTTTCTTTTTGCCAAGGGTTTCTGTTGGCATTCTTTTAAGCTTGCTTCATGACACTATTTAGCGTGAGAGATAAGAGGGAGCATACCACGAATCCCCACCTCAATCTAGACATCACTAGGCTTTCTCTTCAACTCATACCCTCAGGTTTTTGACTTGAGAACTAAGAGGGAGCAAACCACGAAGCCCCAAGTAGCTTATTATCCTAAGGTAGAGAAGAGTTCTATTTTTTTTCTTGCCTTGGCAGAACATTGCTGCCTTATTTATTTCTTTTACCCTGGCATAATTTTTTTTAAAATCTGAGCATAGTTTCAAAAAGTCTAAGTTTGCTAAGGGACTAGATACATCTTACGTGTTAAGTGCAAGTTCAATTCCCTAAACTAGAGATCAATTGCCAAGCAATCCTAGCATACTACTCTGCGGGCATGGCATGACAACTAAATATTAAAGTCTCCTCATTGGACAGACACCTAGATCAAATTAAGCTTGCTTAACAATTGTTAACATTTTTCAAAATTAAATCAAGACAAAATTTTCTTTTTCTTTTTTTAGCGGTTCGGTATGCATCTACTCTAAATGACCTCGATGACATGGCAATGGAAATTAAACATGATATGCATGGCATAAATATGAAGAAATGCACACCCCCAAACCCAAGATGTGCATTGTCCCCAGTACATGAAACAACACATATATAGAAAAGAACATAATAAAATAAAATGCATGGTCATGTGAATGCAATGTAATGAAATGTACATGAGTTTAGGAAGAAGATGACTCCCCTTCAGAGACTTCTTCTCGTGTGACTCAGGTCTTTCTCTTTATAAATGGCCCATGATCAGGGGCCATTCTCTTTCTTCCCTTCATTGTTGTCTTTGCGGCAGTGGACGCTCCAACATCCCAGAGGATTTCCTCCACAATCTTGGCGGGGTTTGATACGGTAGGAGTAGCGGTGGCATCGGACTGCGCAAGCTTCACTGGTGGCGTGGTAGGCTTCTTAACAGACTTGGTTTTGGGTTCCTTTGATTCAATCTCAGAATCAGAACTGGCAGACTCAACTTGAATTGGAGATAGTGAGACTGTAGCACCAGACTCTGAACTGGCTGGACTGGCTGGCATAACTGGACTAGCTGAACTGGCTGGCATGGCTTCATCACTGGCAGAGGGCTCGGCAGAGAAATTTGGGAATTCTGGCACAACATCATGAGATATTTTCTTGAGATTTTCCTTGATTATCACATTCCTGGCCTGCATGTAATGTCGTAGCTTGACATTAATCTCTTCAGCCTTTTCCATCTTACTGAGTATCATCTCTTGGCATTGGTATATTTGAGACAACATTGCCATAGAACCGTCTGGCACAGCTTTTGACATCTTTGGCTTAGGCGTGGCCATTTTTGCTTTTCCCTTGGCCTTGTCTTCTGGCTCAACCGCAGTGAAGTTTCTCTATATGGCAGCAGTGATGGTCGTTCCCTTTATTATTTGGCCATTCTCCTCATCAAGCCTAGGCACATCATGACGTATGCAAATGTTAGAAATAAGCAAAGGGAAAAACAAACTACCTTTACCTCTCGCAGCACACTTATAAGTCTATTCTATGATAATCTTTCCAATGTTGATCTTGCGCCCTTTTATGATGGAATGCAACAAAATCAGCCTTTCTCCCGAGACCGTCTCATTATGGGATATAGGCAACAGGTTTGCCTTAATGAAGTGATTCCAGCCTCTCACTTGTGGCTTCAACGCCAGCCTCTTCACATTTCGGTGGCTCGTTGATGAGACTGTCCACGTCGTACCAGGTTCACACAGATCCGTCAACAGCTTTTTCCTCTTGGCAACAGTTATCGAATCAATATACTCAGAATACTTATCTCCTGCACCATCCAACTTAAACATATTATTAATATATCCCTCATCAAAACGTACACACTTACCCCTAATCATCAGGAAATGCGAATCTTTGGTCACAAGGTGCGCGTAGAATTCTTGAACGATGGTGGCATAGATCTCCCCTTTTTGCTGGCAGAATAGACTCCACTTGTGCAAGTTAATCATAGACATAACTTCTGAAGGGAAGTCGGTTGTTACCTCTATTTTGAATTCAAAGTGCTTCTCGTAGCAAAAACTCATCGAGGCAAAATTTGTTTCGAACTTTTTCTCGATCTCCTCGTTGAATAATCTTTTAAAGGGAAAGACAATGAGGCCATTGAAACTGGTTGAAGCTTGGAACGTTGTTGAAAGATGAGGGCAAAGGACGATTTGGGTTTGTACTTGTTTATCGAAAAGGAAGTAAAAAGTGAGAGAGATGTTTTGGCTTCTTTAACCGGCAAGAGTAAGAAAGTGAAAGGTTTTAGGTTGGTTGAGTGTTTTAAAGGGAGTAGTAATTAGGGATAATGATGAGAAATAAAAAGAATTAATTTAAAAATATGTGGAGTGATAAAGTGATAGGTGATAAGATAGGGTAAGGATTATAGTGATAAGGTAATTGATTTGAAATTTAAATTTCAACCAATATTTGGGCGGCTAGGGCTTAAAGTCAAATAAAGATAACTCTCTCAATTTTTTACTGGGCCGATAAAACTAGGGTTTTTCTTTCTTCCTTCAATCTTTTGCACCGTTGCATGCCAAGCTACTCTGGCACTGCGTCTGGCAGATTTTTCTGTTAAAGCGTTGGCTCTTGCCAGCAACCCTAACAGTGTTCCTGGCACAATGAATCTACACAACTCAAAGGAAACCTTTCAACACATTAAAAGAATTAAAACATGGAACTTAAAAAGAAAGAAAAATAATAAAAAAACTAAAAACCTAAAAACAAAGAAAAACACTAACCTAATATTTACAAAAATTCAAACCTGACGGTGTTTTCATGTAACCTCTGCTAAGAGAATCACCTCTTTGGCATTGTTCTGATCACCTTCCATGTAGTGCTTTAAGCGTTGGCCATTCACCTTAAAGATTTCTCCCGTCTTCAAGTTCTTAATGTCCACAGCTCCATGAGCATAGGGCTTCACAACTTCATAAGGGCCCGTCCATCTTGATCTGAGTTTCCCCAGAAACAACTTAAGCCGTGAGTTGAATAGCAAAACACGTTGGCCTACCTCAAACTGTCTTGGCATTATCTTACTGTCATGCCAACGTTTTGCTTTTTCCTTGTAGATCATGGCGTTCTCATAGGCTTGCATTCTGAATTCCTCCAACTCATTTAGGTCCAGTAACCTTTTTTCTCCAGCAGCTCTCCATGTCATGCCAAGTGTTCTGATGGCCTAGTAGGCTTTATGCTCAAGCTCCACTGGCAGATGGCATGGTTTTCTGAAAACAAGTCTAAACAGTGAAGTACCCAAAGGAGTTTTAAACGCAGTCCTGTAAGCCCACAAGGACTTATCTAGTCTCAAGGACCAGTCCTTCCTTGATGGATTAACAGTCTTCTCTAAGATGTTTTTGATCTCCTTGTTTGAAATCTTAGCTTGCTCGTTTGTTTGCGGATAATATGTTGTGGAAATTTTTTGTTGTATACCATACCTGCACAAGGCTTTGGAAATTAGGCTACATTTAAAATGAGTGCCCTCATCATGAATGATCACTCTAGGGGTGCCAAATCTAGTAAAGATATGCTTATGTGAAAACTTGGCAACAGCCTTGGCATTGTTCGTTGGCATAACAACAGCTTCTACCCACTTAGATACGTAGTCAACAGCCACAAGAATGTATACATTACCAAATGAGGGTGGAAAAGGACCCATAAAGTCTATCCCCTATACATCAAATAAATCCACATGCATAATGTTTTAAAGCAGTAGTTGGTGTCTGCCAGAGATGTTTCCTATTCGTTAGCATCGATCACATGCCTTGGCATACTCATGGGCATCCTTATATAATGTGGGCCAAAAGAATCCTGACTGCAGTACCTTGGCAGCAGTTTTTACTCCAACAAAGTGATGTTCATATGGTGTGGCATGGCATAAATGCAATATGTTATGTTGTTCATCATCAGCCACA
Source organism: Hibiscus mutabilis (assembly GCA_019671005.1). Classification (NCBI taxonomy): domain Eukaryota; kingdom Viridiplantae; phylum Streptophyta; class Magnoliopsida; order Malvales; family Malvaceae; genus Hibiscus; species Hibiscus mutabilis. The sequence continues at coordinate 65,386,550 of CM033719.1, forward strand.
CACCGGCGGATCACTTGGTCGGCATACTGTTTGAACAATATTGGCTCGTCCCAATAGTATTGCCTAACTTCCCGCAAAAACCTTTTCTTGGCATTGTATGCCAAGTGTGGTGGCAGAATGTTACTTACCAAGTAGTTGACAATATCGGCATACCATGGCATGGCATTAACTGCAAGCAAATACTCATCAGGAAACTCATCTCTTATCAAATTGGTCTTACCATCTTCAAGATGATGCTCTAAACGTGAGAGATGGTCAGCTACTAGGTTTTCACTGCTCTTTTTTTCTCAGATCTCAAGGTCAAATTCTTGAAGTATGAGTGTCGATCGGATTAGCTTGGGCTTGGCATCCTTCTTTTCCAAGAGATACTTCAATGTCGAATGATCTGTAAAAACCACAACTTTGTTACCAATTAAATAGGATCTAAATTTGACAAAAGCAAATGCAGCAGCAAGAAATTCTTTCTCGGTCGTAGAGTAATTTAGTTGTGCTTCATTTAAGGTTTGACTGGCATAGTAGATGGAATGGAAAACCTTGCCAAGCCTTTGTCCCAAAACTGCTTCGACGACATAGTCGTTGGCATCACACATGAGCTCGAAAGGCATCCAGTCCGGTGCCACAACTATAGGGGCATTGATCAACTTTTCTTTAAGCTCCTAAAACACTCTCAAACAAGAATCATTAAATGCAAAAGTGGCATTATGTTCTAACAACAAGCATAAGGGTTTAGCAATTTTCGAAAAGTCTTTAATGAAATGCCGATAAAAACTAGCATGTCCTAAGAAACTTCTTATACCTTTGACACTTGTTGGGGGTGGTAGTTGCTTAATTACCTCAACTTTTGCTTGATCCACTTCTAACCCTCTCTCAGTTACCTTGTGCCCGAGAATAATACCCTCATTCACCATGAAGTGGCATTTTCCCCAGTTCAACACTAGGTTCGTCTATATGCATCTCTTCAAGACTTACTCCAAACTCTGAAGACATTTCTCAAATGTTTTGCCAAACACTGAGAAGTCATCCATGAATACTTCTATGTTGTGCTCGATCATATCAGAAAAAATAGACATCGTGCAATGTTGAAATGTTGTCGGTGCATTACATAGGTTGAATATCATTCTTCTAAATGCAAACGTCCTATATGGGCACGTGAACGTAGTCTTTTCTTGATCATCAGGGGCAATGGAAATCTGATTATAACTTGAATAACCATCCAAAAAACAATAGAAAGCTTTACATGCCAACTTGTCTAGCATCTGATCAATGAATGGAAATGGGAAGTGATCCTTCATCGTGGCATTGTTCAGCCTCCTATAGTCCATGCACACTCTCCATCCAGTGATAGTTCTGGAGGGGATTAACTCAGCTTCACTGTTTTGTACCACGATCATGCAACCCTTTTTTGGCACGTATTGCACTGGGCTAACCCAAGAGCTATCGGAAATGGGATATATAATCCCGGAATCAAGCCATTTTATGATCTCTTTTTTCACTACTTCTTTCATGCTTGGGTTTAGCCTTCTTTGGCCTTTAATGGTCTTGCCATGGTACTCCTCCAAGATAATCTTATGCATGCAAATGGTTGGGCTAATACTCTGATGTCTGCCAAATTCCATCCTAATGATTGCTTATAGTCACGTAATATTTCCAACAACCTTTCCTCCTGATCATTAGTGAGACCAGTGGCAATGATCACTGGCAGAGTTGAGCATTCACCTAAATAAACATACTTTAAGTGATCTGGCAGTGGTTTCAGTTCTAATGCTGGTGGCTCGTCAATTGATGTTTTAGATGCCTTGATTTCTCTGCCGGACAACTGTAGTGGCTCAAAATAACTCACCATCTTCATCCTCCAAGACTGGTTCTTCTGGTTCCTTAAACAGATCAACTATGCCATCTAAATTGTTGGCATCAAATTCTGCATCCTGGCATAACTGTGTCGTGTCCAAAGTGTAAATGGACTCCATCATCTTCTCTGCTTGGCACTCATCAGGTTCATTTGCACATTTCAAAGCTTGAAACACATTAAATGTAAGTTGCTAATCATTCATGCGCATTGTTAGTTCCTCTTTATGAACATTAATCAAAACCCTACCTGTGGTAAGAAAAGGCCTCCCCAAAATAATTAGGACATTAATATCAGCCTCATAATCCAAAATGATAAAATCAGCTGGAAAAATAAATTTGTCTACCTTTACCAACACATCCTCAATCTTACCCTTGGGATGTGCATAGGATCGGCCAGCTGAAGTGTCACTGTGGTAGGTCTTGCTTCTAAGCCAAGCTTATGAAAAACTGACATTGGTATCAAGTTGATGCTGGCTGCTAGGTCACATAGTGTCTTGCCCATGAATTTGTTGCCAATGGTGCAGGGAATAGTGAAACTTCCCGGATCTTTCAGCTTTGGTGGCAAACAGTTGAGGATCATGGCACTGCATCCTTCGGTCAGGGCAACAGTTTCAAAGTCTCCCAACTTCCTCTTTTTGGACAGAATGTCCTTCATAAATTTGACATAGTTGGCCATTTGTTCAAGGGCTTATACCAATGGAATGTTGATTTGCAATTGCTTATGAACCTCCAAGAAACTTTTGAACTGCTGATCTTGTTTATGCTTTTGAATCTTGCTAGAAATGGTGGTGGCGGATAGATACGTGCCTACTCTGGTGGCTTTGCCAACGCAGTGCTGACATCAGACTATTTGGCATTGATGTTGGCATCAGTGTGCTGTCTGGCATCAGTTCTGGCATTATCTGCTTTTGTTTCCTCTTTCTCTACTTCCTTGGGATCATCTGCTGGCACAGGCTTCTCATCTTGGCAATTAATTGGCTGCTTAGTAACCTTCTCCATCTCGCACTGCTTACCACTCCGAAGAGTTATAGCTTTGCACTGCTCATTGTCTTTGTGCCGAGCATCTTCTGTGTCACTTGGCAATGCTCCATGGGGTCGATTGCTGAGTGCACTGGCAATCTACCCAAGCTGGACTTCCAAATTTCTCATTGACGCAGCTGATAAGTGTTCAAAAGTACTATTTTTATTACCCTTTTTACTCATATTATTGTTAGACTTAAGCTCATATTAGTTGCATAATTAGTCATTCATGCATTAATTCATGTTTCTTTCCACCGTTGAGCTTGATTACATAACTTGGTGATTTTTGTGGAAAAAGATGCTGCTTTGGTGTGTTTTTGTGTGTGTGCAGAGTCACTTGCCTAAACAAGGCTAGAACCAGTTGCCAGGGCAATGCATGAAGGAGATGCCGAGCTAGTTGCCAGGGCAATGCATGAAGGGTATGCCGAGCCAGTTGCCAGGGCAATTGTCGACAAAGAATAAGGAGATATGGTAGTCAAAATTGATGACTAGACAAGCCCAAGATGACGGGGAGCAAAGCTAAATCCCAAAAGAGTTTGATTTCCATGAAGAGGTTAAAGAAGAATTAAATCCCAAGAAGATAATTTAATAAAGAATTATATTCTTTAAAGATAATTTAATTCCAACTGAACTTCCTCCTCAAAGAAGGACTTTGACCTAGCTCTATAAATTAGAGGTCATGCCGTCAACTCCAAAGGAAGCAAGAAGAGTGAAAATTTCGACAACCCCATAGGGCAAGAGGAGAGAAATTTCGACAAGAGAGCAAGGGGAGAGAGTTCAATTTCTTCTTCTTCTTTGCTTCCATTAGATTTATGGTTTAGGGATTATTCTTTGTATATCTTTTGAGCCCAACCATGAACTAACTTGATTGGTTGGGGTTATTGTGTTTTGTTTTTGTGAAAAACAATTGGATTTTGTTTAGGTAATAAGAGTTTGCACTTTCAATTCAAGGTTTATTCATTCTTGGTTCTTATTCTTGTTTGCGAGTGAATTGGGAGAGGATCTCGTAACTTTATCTATTTATCTAATATCGGGAGAGTTAGATTTAAGAAACGAATGAGTATGGTCTTTATTCAATCTATTGATGGTGAAGATTAATCCGGCTTAGGAATAAGTTAAGGATTTCAATGGCTAAGAGGAACGCAAGATTGGTTGTTGTTCACCCTTGATTCACGCAGGGATGTATTATCAAGGCATGCACAAGTAGCTAGAGTTTCGACTTAGGGATAAGAAGAAACCATTGAAGAACGCTCTGCCGAACCATGAAGTTGCTGCCCAGACGCCCAAGTAGTTGCCCAGCTAGTAGCCCAGGCAACCATCGATTAGTTGCCAAGGCAACCCTGCTGTGCAAGTTGCCATGGCAACTGAGTTGCCCTTGCACTCTTTTACCAAGATGATTCAATCGGCTATCACTCCACAACTCACGATAACCTGACGTATTCCCTCTCTTTTGATTTCATCTATTCTTTTAGTTTATTGCTCTTAGTTTTCTCATTAATTAGAACTCATATTATCAATTGTGTTTTTATTTTCGCAGTGCAGTAACTTAAGCAAAGTGGCCCAAACCAATCCCTGTGGAGACGATACTCGATACTCATATCACTTTATTACTTGCGACGTGTATACTTGTACAATTGCGTAGCACTTATTACGTGCAACAAGTTTTTGGCGCCATTGCCGGGGATTGGCAATTGGTGTTAGTTGTTTTTATTATTGCATTTTTTTCTCTTAGTTTTACTAACTTTTCTTTTTGTTTGTTTTATCAAAACAAATTAGGCGCGCTACAAGTTAAGGGACATCAACATGTCGGGAAATAAAATTCGATCTATTCGAGAGTTGATGTTGGAAGATATGAATCAATCCAATCAAGAGTTTCTTGCACCCTTTGATGATTACCTATACCAACGGAGAAAAAGCCAAAGAGCTTATACCGTGGAAAAATCTTGTGCTATGTGTGGAGAACATCATGTGTTTGAAAATTGCCCTCACATTTTTGGTGCATATGACTACATGGAAGACATAGAGGGAACCAGCAGCAAAATTCTTCATGGTATGGTCAAAAAGCTCAAATTTGTTTACCATAACAATTTTGCCGTAGCAACAGATATGCCATGACAATGTAGTCCTTATCAAGAGCATTCCAATTCCTTGGAGGAAACGTTGCTAGCTTCATTGGCTAGACTTGACGGATCAATTGAAGAGATTCGAGAGCTATCAAAGTCCATGGATACGAGGATAGCTCAGTGGGATGCAACCTTAGGGGATTCAGAAGATCAATTGAGGAGATCCACATATGTCATGGATAACATGCACCAACAATCCATTCCAGGGGATACAGACGTCCCAAGGGAAGAGGATAAGGAGCAATGCAAAGAAAGCTCTCCGATGTGTGGGGAACAACTAGAACCTCAAAGTCAAGAGGATGCCAATGAGAGAGATTGCCCAACACACGATGAGTCTGAACAACAAATTGCCTCGGCAATGATTGAGGAGCCTGAACAGAACAATTCCGCGACAACACTCAGTGAAGCTGAGAGCAACAATACTACAGCAAATTCTGAGGAACCAGATGCCCAGAAGGTTACAACGTTGATGTTGAAGCGAGAATCAGAGATTGCTCTCATCTCTGATTGCCACGGCAATTGCACGACCACATGCAAGATCAACGAGATGATAATACTTTGCCAATGGAATATGAGCAGGTAATGGTTGAACCTTTTGAATTCTTCAAAAACTCACCTCGTCCATTGTAGGTATGTCTTGAGGAACCGATGTTGGTAGATTTAAAGCCATCAAATCTCTCTCTTGATGGAGATGTTTGAGAGGCCAAAATAAAAAGGTGTTTGGATTCGTAAAGCTTTTCAGAAAATTGGTTCTTCCCTTGACTTACAGCAAATTTTGGCAACTGATTTCCACGGCAATTGGCTAGAGCAGCAATTGCCACGACAACGAAGGCTACATCCAACCATTATGGAGCCCGACGAGAATGAGGTAATTAAATGGTTGGATGTTGATATAATTTTTCCTATTAATATATTTGTGCCTTAAGGAATAGTAGCAAGGTGGAGGGCATACATGGACTACAAGGGAACACGAAAGAAAGACACCTCCACCATGGTATCGCAAAAGGGAGTAGCTGCGAGCACATTGGCCCAACTCTTTTTGGGCAATATTGTCACCCGATGGAGGGTGTGGATGGATTATAAGAAGTATCGAAAACGACTCTCCTCAAGTTTTCTCAGATATGCAGTAACATTAGAAGATGCATGATGGTACTCTTTTCAGACATGGTCGAAGACTTCCTTGAGATCTTCATGGATGATTTTTCCGTTTTTGATGAATGACTTGACAGTTGTCTCGGCAATTTAGAGAATGTGTTGGCAAGATGTGAAGAAACCGATTTAGTCTTCAATTGGGAGAAGTTCCATTTTATGGTAGATGAAGGAATAGTGCTCACCACAAGATTTCATCCAAGGGAATTGAAGTAGACAAAGCCAAGGTGGACGTGATTGAGAGATTACCCCCACCAAGATAAAGTCTTCAATTTTGATGATTCTTGCGCCCAACCATTCAAAACCCTAAAAGAAAAGCTTACCTCGGCACCCATTATTGTTCCACCAAATTGACGCCACCTTTTGAGCTCATGTGTGATGCAAGTGATTTCGCGGTAGGAGCAGTCCTAGGCCAACTCACAGGGAGGAGGACGCGAATTTAGAGATATGTGATGCATTCCCGGATGAACAACTTTTAATTGCCTCGGCAACCATGGATGTGCACGCCTCGACAACCCTTGACGCCTCGGCAACCATGGATGTGCATGCCTCTGCAACCCTCGACGTCGCAGCAGCTCTTGACGTTCACGCCTCGAAAACCATGGATGCGCATGCCACGGTAACCCTCGACGCCGCAGCAGCTCTTGATGCGCACGCCTCGGTAACTCCAGGCGCCCACGCCTCGGTAACCACTGATACGCACGCCTCGGCAATCATGGACGCGTATGCCTCGACAACTCTAGACACACATGACTCGGCAATCTTGGGAGCGATCGCGCCGGCAGACATGCCTCGGTAATACCCTCGTACGCGGATTTAGTTAATTTCCTTGTTTGTGGTATTTTACCTTATGGCCTTACTCACTAAGGGAAGAAGCGGTTCCGCCATGATGCTAAGCATTACTTTTGGGACGAGCCTCTTTTGTTTAAACAATGTACAGATCAGGTCATACGCCGATGTGTCCATGAAAGAAGATGCGAGAATGTACTTTGGTAATGCCATTCTTCACCCTATGGAGGACATTTTGGAGGAACTCGTACCACGGCCAAAGTTTTGCAATTCGGTTTGTATTGGCCAACACTGTACAAAGATGCCCAAGAGTTTTACAAGCAATGTGATCGTTGCCATAGGACCGGCAATATCACCCACAAACCAATGGGCAAGCAGAAATTTCCAACCGAGAATTGAAGGGTATACTCGAGAAAGTTGTAAATCCCTCTAGGAAGGATTGGCCAGCAAGACTAGATGACGACTTTGGGCACATCCCACCTGCATTCAAAACACCCTTAGGTATGTCCCCCTTCCGACTTGTCTATGGCAAAACATGCCATCTACCGGTGGAAATCGAACACAAGGCATATTGGGCAATCAAGACCGTGAATATGGATTGGGAAAGTGTCGGGCAAAAGCGTTTATTAGACCTCAACGAGATAGAAGAATTTCTGTGCACTCGCCTATAACAATGCACGAATCTACAAGGAGAAAACAAAGCAATGGCGGGACAAGAAACTATTGCGCGACAATTCATGCCGGGGCAACTAGTTCTCTTATTCAATTCTCGGCTGAAACTTTTCACGGGAAAAACTAAAATCAAGATGGTCGGGACCATTCGAAGTTGTCAAACCATTCTCCCATGGTGCCGTGATAATCAAGTTCATTACAAGCGAACATGAATTCAAAGTTAACGGACAGAGATTGAAGCACTACAACGGTGCCCATGTAGAACGAAACAAAGAAGTTGACACCTTAGGAGATGCATGAGCATGCTCTCCTTTCGATATTTTTTTTTATTTTTACTTTTCTTTTTATTTTTTGAACTATTTTTTTCTTTCTATTATTTTGGTTATTTTTTTTTTTCTCTTTATTTATTTTTGGAATTTTTAGGAGAGATTTTATTTTTCTTCATTATCTTTAGTTTCTAGGTTTTTTTTCCAACACAATACTCACAACCACCATGCTAAGGAAATTCATTGTCGACTACTTGCCACAGCAACCACAACAGAAATTGGCGATTCCCAGGCAACAACAATGGCTTCGGCAACTACTGATGCCCATGCAAGTGAACCTGCATCGGCAAACATGGATCAAATCAAAGCAATGTATTCACGCGGTACCAGCATTCAACCACCGACTGAAAAATGAATCAAGCAAACGACACGAAAGAAACTTATCACTTGAGGTGACGACCTCTCCGACTAACTCATTTCCTTTAGTTTCTTTTAACTTTTGTTTCACTTTTACGTGCATTGAGGACAATGCTTCTCTCTCGAGTTTGGGGGGGGTATTGGTTTCTAGTTAGTTTCATGTTTAGTCGCATTCATCGTTAGCAATCATATATAGGTTGCATATGTTACTTGACATGCCTTTAATTGGATTTAATTGCTTAAGACTTGTTGAATATCCAATGATGAATTTTTGCCACTGCACTTAATTGAAAGAACCTTTAATTTTAGGATTGCATGAAAAGAACTTAGAATTTTACTAGATGCTGAATTTTTTTACACGGTTGTGGCTTGTTGATTGAAAGAAACTTAATGAACTTAGGTTGTTTAAAATTTGGGTAAATTGAAAATTGAAAATTAAAAGTTAATTTCTTGCTAGAGGTGCCCGAAACTGGCTCTAGTAGTAAAAGCACTTTCTTGCTAGAGGTGCCCGAAACTGGCTCTAGTAGTTAATGCACATTAAAGAATCGCTAGAGGTGCCCGAAATTGGCTCTACTCGACTAAAATAAAATGAGAAATTGCTTACTTTGCTAGAGGTGCCCGAAATTGGCTCTAGTGAAAATAAAATTAGATGCCCCGATAATTAAATTGATAAAAGCCTATTGTTCACATAGAATCTTGAAAATCAACTTGTACACAACTACGCACACACATTGTCACGAGCATTATAGTTTGGTTTCGGGTAATTTTTGTGCTATCCGAAAAATTAAAAGGTGATCATACTTTGTGCCACGGTTCCGAGGTTTGAATTCAAGTTTGAAGCATGTCTTTGATGATTAAAGTCTTCGCAGGTAATTGTTAGTTTGCATTGCTTGAGGACAAGCAATAGTTCGAGTTTGGGGGTGTGGTAAGTGTTCAAAAGTACTATTTTTATTAACCTTTTTACTCATATTATTGTTAGACTTAAGCTCATATTAGTTGCATAATTAGTCAATCATGCATTAATTCATGTTTCTTTCCACCGTTGAGCTTGATTACATAACTTGGTGATTTTTGTGGAAAAAGATGCTGCTTTGGTGTGTTTTTGTGTGTGTGCAGAGTCACTTGCCTAAACAAGGCTAGAACCAGTTGTCAGGGCAATGCATGAAGGAGATGTCGAGCTAGTTGCCAGGGAAATGCATGAAGGATATGCCGAGCCAGTTGCCAGGGCAATTGTCGACAAAGAATAAGGTGATATGGTAGTCGAAATTGATGACTAGACAAGCCCAAAATGACGGGGAGCAAAGCTAAATCCCAAAGGAGTTTGATTTCCATGAAGATGTTAAAGAAGAATTAAATCCCAAGAAGATAGGAGAAGTTCTAGAAGGAATATAATTATAATAAAGAATTGTATTCTTTAAAGATAATTTAATTCCAACTTAACTTCCTCCTCAAAGAAGGACTTTGACCTAGCCCTATAAATTAGAGGCCATCTTTGTTAACTCCAAATGAAGCAAGAAGAGGGAAAATTTCGACAACCCCATAGGGCAAGAGGAAAGAAATTTTGACAAGAGAGCAAGGGGAGAGAGTTTGATTTCTTCTTCTTCTTCTTTGCTTCCATTAGATTCATGGTTTGGGGATTATTCTTGTATATCTTTTGAACCCAACCATGAACTAACTTGATTGGTTGGGGTTATTGTGTTTTGTTTGTTGTGAAAAATAATTGGATTTTGTTTAGGTAATAAGAGTTTGCACTTTCAATTCAAGGTTTATTCATTCTTGGTTCTTATTCTTGTTTGCGAGTGAATTGGGAGAGGATCTCGTAACTTTATCTATTTATCTAATATCGGGAGAGTTAGATTCAAGAAACGAATGAGTATGGTCTTTATTTAATCTATTGATGGTGAAGATTAATCCCGCTTAGGAATAAGTTAAGGATTTCAATGGCTAAGAGGAGCGCAAGATTGGTTGTTGTTCACCCTTGATTCACGCTATGATGTATTATCAAGGCATGCACAAGTAGCTAGAGTTTCGACTTAGGGATAAGAAGAAACCATTGAAGAACGCTCACCGAACCATGAAGTTGCTGCCCAGATGCCCAAGTAGTTGCCCAGCTAGTCACCCTAGCAACCATCGATTAGTTGCCAAGGCAACCCCATTGTGCAAGTTGCCATGGCAACTGAGTTGCCCTTGCACTCTTTTACCAAGATGATTCAATCGGCTATCACTCCACAACTCACGATAACCTGACGTATTCCCTCTCTTTTGATTTCATCTATTCTTTTAGTTTATTGCTCTTAGTTTTCTCATTAATTAGAACTCATATTATCAATTGTGTTTTTATTTTCGCAGTGCAGTAACTTAAGCAAAGTGGCCCAAACCAATCCCTGTGGAGACGATACTCGATACTCATATCACTTTATTACTTGCGACGTGTATACTTGTACAATTGCGTAGCACTTATTACGTGCAACAAGTTTTTGGCGCCATTGCCGGGGATTGGCAATTGGTGTTAGTTGTTTTTATTATTGCATTTTTTTCTCTTAGTTTTACTAACTTTTCTTTTTGTTTGTTTTATCAAAACAAATTAGGCGCGCTACAAGTTAAGGGACATCAACATGTCGGGAAATAAAATTCGATCTATTCGAGAGTTGATGTTGGAAGATATGAATCAATCCAATCAAGAGTTTCTTGCACCCTTTGATGATTACCTATACCAACGGAGAAAAGCCCAAAGAGCTTATACCGTGGAAAAATCTTGTGCTATGTGTGGAGAACATCATGTGTTTGAAAATTGCCCTCACATTTTTGGTGCATATGACTACATGGAAGACATAGAGGGAACCAGCAGCAAAATTCTTCATGGTATGGTCAAAAAGCTCAAATTTGTTTACCATAACAATTTTGCCGTAGCAACAGATATGCCATGACAATGTAGTCCTTATCAAGAGCATTCCAATTCCTTGGAGGAAACGTTGCTAGCTTCATTGGCTAGACTTGACGGATCAATTGAAGAGATTCGAGAGCTATCAAAGTCCATGGATACGAGGATAGCTCAGTGGGATGCAACCTTAGGGGATTCAGAAGATCAATTGAGGAGATCCACATATGTCATGGATAACATGCACCAACAATCCATTCCAGGGGATACAGACGTCCCAAGGGAAGAGGATAAGGAGCAATGCAAAGAAAGCTCTCCGATGTGTGGGGAACAACTAGAACCTCAAAGTCAAGAGGATGCCAATGAGAGAGATTGCCCAACACACGATGAGTCTGAACAACAAATTGCCTCGGCAATGATTGAGGAGCCTGAACAGAGCAATTCCGCGACAACACTCAGTGAAGCTGAGAGCAACAATACTACAGCAAATTCTGAGGAACCAGATGCCCAGAAGGTTACAACGTTGATGTTGAAGCAGGAATCTGTAGATTGCTCTCATCTACAGTTGCCACGGCAATTGCACGACCACATGCAAGATCAACGAGATGATAATACTTTGCCAATGGAATATGAGCAGGTAATGGTTGAACCTTTTGAATTCTTCAAAAACTCACCTCGTCCATTGTAGGTATGTCTTGAGGAACCGATGTTGGTAGATTTAAAGCCATCGAAATCTCTACTGATGGAGATGTTTGAGAGGCCAAAATAAAAAGGTGTTTGGATTCGTAAAGCTTTTCAGAAAATTGGTTCTTCCCTTGACTTACAGCAAATTTTGGCAACTGATTTCCACGGCAATTGGCTAGAGCAGCAATTGCCACGACAACGAAGGCTACATCCAACCATTATGGAGCCCGACGAGAATGAGGTAATTAAATGGTTGGATGTTGATATAATTTTTCCTATTAATATATTTGTGCCTTAAGGAATAGTAGCAAGGTGGAGGGCATACATGGACTACAAGGGAACACGAAAGAAAGACACCTCCACCATGGTATCGCAAAAGGGAGTAGCTGCGAGCACATTGGCCCAACTCTTTTTGGGCAATATTGTCACCCGATGGAGGGTGTGGATGGATTATAAGAAGTATCGAAAACGACTCTCCTCAAGTTTTCTCAGATATGCAGTAACATTAGAAGATGCATGATGGTACTCTTTTCAGACATGGTCGAAGACTTCCTTGAGATCTTCATGGATGATTTTTCCGTTTTCAGTAATGACTTCGACAGTTGTCTCGGCAATTTAGAGAATGTGTTGGCAAGATGTGAAGAAACTGATTTAGTCTTCAATTGGGAGAAGTTCCATTTTATGGTAGATGAAGGAATAGTGCTCAGCCACAAGATTTCATCCAAGGGAATTGAAGTAGACAAAGCCAAGGTGGACGTGATTGAGAGATTACCCCCACCAAGATAAAGTCTTCAATTTTGATGATTCTTGCGCCCAACCATTCAAAACCCTAAAAGAAAAGCTTACCTCGGCACCCATTATTGTTCCACCAAATTGGACGCCACCTTTTGAGCTCATGTGTGATGCAAGTGATTTCGCGGTAGGAGCAGTCCTAGGCCAACTCACAGGGAGGAGGACGCGAATTTAGAGATATGTGATGCATTCCCGGATGAACAACTTTTAATTGCCTCGGCAACCATGGATGTGCACGCCTCGACAACCCTTGACGCCTCGGCAACCATGGATGTGCATGCCTCTGCAACCCTCGACGTCGCAGCAGCTCTTGACGTTCACGCCTCGAAAACCATGGATGCGCATGCCACGGTAACCCTCGACGCCGCAGCAGCTCTTGATGCGCACGCCTCGGTAACTCCAGGCGCCCACGCCTCGGTAACCACTGATACGCACGCCTCGGCAATCATGGACGCGTATGCCTCGACAACTCTAGACACACATGACTCGGCAATCTTGGGAGCAGTCGCCAGGGCAGCACATGCCTCGGTAATACCCTGGTACGCGGATTTAGTTAATTTCCTTGTTTGTGGTATTTTACCTTATGGCCTTACTCACTAAGGGAAGAAGCGGTTCCGCCATGATGCTAAGCATTACTTTTGGGACGAGCCTCTTTTGTTTAAACAATGTACAGATCAGGTCATACGCCGATGTGTCCATGAAGAAGAGATGCAGAATGTACTTTGGTAATGCCATTCTTCACCCTATGGAGGACATTTTGGAGGAACTCGTACCACGGCCAAAGTTTTGCAATTCGGTTTGTATTGGCCAACACTGTACAAAGATGCCCAAGAGTTTTACAAGCAATGTGATCGTTGCCATAGGACCGGCAATATCACCCACAAACCAATGGGCAAGCAGAAATTTCCAACCGAGAATTGAAGGGTATACTCGAGAAAGTTGTAAATCCCTCTAGGAAGGATTGGCCAGCAAGACTAGATGACGCACTTTGGGCACATCCCACTGCATTCAAAACACCCTTAGGTATGTCCCCCTTCCGACTTGTCTATGGCAAAACATGCCATCTACCGGTGGAAATCGAACACAAGGCATATTGGGCAATCAAGACCGTGAATATGGATTGGGAAAGTGTCGGGCAAAAGCGTTTATTAGACCTCAACGAGATAGAAGAATTCTGTGCACTCGCCTATAACAATGCACGAATCTACAAGGAGAAAACAAAGCAATGGCAGGACAAGAAACTATTGCCGCGACAATTCATGCCAGGGCAACTAGTTCTCTTATTCAATTCTCGGCTGAAACTTTTCACGGGAAAAACTAAAATCAAGATGGTCGGGACCATTCGAAGTTGTCAAACCATTCTCCCATGGTGCCGTGATAATCAAGTTCATTACCGACGAACATGAATTCAAAGTTAACGGACAGAGATTGAAGCACTACAACGGTGCCCATGTAGAACGAAACAAAGAAGTTGACACCTTAGGAGATGCATGAGCATGCTCTCCTTTCGATATTTTTTTTATTTTTACTTTTCTTTTTATTTTTTCGAACTATTTTTTTTCTTTCTATTATTTTCGGTTATTTTTTTCTCTTTATTTATTTTTGGAATTTTTAGGAGAGATTTTATTTTTCTTCATTATCTTTAGTTTCTAGGTTTTTTTTCCAACACAATACTCACAACCACCATGCTAAGGAAATTCATTGTCGACTACTTGCCACAGCAACCACAACAGAAATTGGCGATTCCCAGGCAACAACAATGGCTTCGGCAACTACTGATGCCCATGCAAGTGAACCTGCATCGGCAAACATGGATCAAATCAAAGCAATGTATTCACGCGGTACCAGCATTCAACCACCGACTGAAAAATGAATCAAGCAAACGACACGAAAGAAACTTATCACTTGAGGTGACGACCTCTCCGACTAACTCATTTCCTTTAGTTTCTTTTAACTTTTGTTTCACTTTTACGTGCATTGAGGACAATGCTTCTCTCGAGTTTGGGGGGGGTATTGGTTTCTAGTTAGTTTCATGTTTAGTCGCATTCATCGTTAGCAATCATATATAGGTTGCATATGTTACTTGACATGCCTTTAATTGGATTTAATTGCTTAAGACTTGTTGAATATCCAATGATGAATTTTTGCCACTGCACTTAATTGAAAGAACCTTTAATTTTAGGATTGCATGAAAAGAACTTAGAATTTTACTAGATGCTGAATTTTTTTACACGGTTGTGGCTTGTTGATTGAAAGAAACTTAATGAACTTAGGTTGTTTAAAATTTGGGTAAATTGAAAATTGAAAATTAAAAGTTAATTTCTTTCTAGAGGTGCCCGAAACTGGCTCTAGTAGTAAAAGCACTTTCTTGCTAGAGGTGCCCGAAACTGGCTCTAGTAGTTAATGCACATTAAAGAATCGCTAGAGGTGCCCGAAATTGGCTCTACTCGACTAAAATAAAATGAGAAATTGCTTACTTTGCTAGAGGTGCCCGAAATTGGCTCTAGTGAAAATAAAATTAGATGCCCCGATAATTAAATTGATAAAAGCCTATTGTTCACATAGAATCTTGAAAATCAACTTGTACACAACTACGCACACACATTGTCACGAGCATTATAGTTTGGTTTCGGGTAATTTTTGTGCTATCCGAAAAATTAAAAGGTGATCATACTTTGTGCCACGGTTCCGAGGTTTGAATTCAAGTTTGAAGCATGTCTTTGATGATTAAAGTCTTCGCAGGTAATTGTTAGTTTGCATTGCTTGAGGACAAGCAATAGTTCGAGTTTGGGGGTGTGGTAAGTGTTCAAAAGTACTATTTTTATTAACCTTTTTACTCATATTATTGTTAGACTTAAGCTCATATTAGTTGCATAATTAGTCAATCATGCATTAATTCATGTTTCTTTCCACCGTTGAGCTTGATTACATAACTTGGTGATTTTTGTGAAAAAAAGATGCTGCTTTGGTGTGTTTTTTTTTGTGTGTGTGCAGAGTCACTTGCCTAAACAAGGCTAGAACCGGTTGTCGTGGCAATGCATGAAGGAGATGTCGAGCTAGTTGTTGTGGAAATGCATGAAGGATATGCCGAGCCAGTTGCCAGGGCAATTGTCGACAAAGAATAAGGTGATATGGTAGTCGAAATTGATGACTAGACAAGCCCAAAATGACGGGGAGCAAAGCTAAATCCCAAAGGAGTTTGATTTCCATGAAGATGTTAAAGAAGAATTAAATCCCAAGAAGATAGGAGAAGTTCTAGAAGGAATATAATTATAATAAAGAATTGTATTCTTTAAAGATAATTTAATTCCAACTTAACTTCCTCCTCAAAGAAGGACTTTGACCTAGCCCTATAAATTAGAGGCCATGCTGTTAACTCCAAATGAAGCAAGAAAAGGGAAAATTTCGACAACCCCATAGGGCAAGAGGAAAGAAATTTTGACAAGAGAGCAAGGGGGAGAGAGTTTGATTTCTTCTTCTTCTTCTTTGCTTCCATTAGATTCATGGTTTGGGGATTATTCTTTGTATATCTTTTGAACCCAACCATGAACTAACTTGATTGGTTGGGGTTATTGTGTTTTGTTGTTGTGAAAAATAATTGGATTTTGTTTAGGTAATAAGAGTTTGCACTTTCAATTCAAGGTTTACTCATTCTTGGTTCTTATTCTTATTTGCGAGTGAATTGGGAGAGGATCTCGTAACTTCATCTATTTATCTAATATCGGGAGAGTTAGATTCAAGAAACGAATGAGTATGGTCTTTATTTAATCTATTGATGGTGAAGATTAATCCGGCTTAGGAATAAGTTAAGGATTTCAACGGCTAAGAGGAGCGCAAGATTGGTTGGTGTTCACCCTTGATTCACGCTATGATGTATTATCAAGGCATGCACAAGTAGCTAGAGTTTCGACTTAGGGATAAGAAGAAACCATTGAAGAACGCTCTACCGAACCTTGAAGTTGCTGCCCAGATGCCCAAGTAGTTGCCCAGCTAGTCACCCTAGCAACCATCGATTAGTTGCCAAGGCAACCCTACTGTGCAAGTTGCCACGACAACTGAGTTGCCCTTGCACTCTTTTACCAAGACGATCCAATCGGCTATCACTCCACAACTCACGATAACCTAGCATATTCCCTCTCTTTTGATTTCATCTATTCTTTTAGTTTATTGCTCTTAGTTTTCTCATTAATTAGAACTCATATTATCAATTGTGTTTTTATTTTCACAATGCAGTAACTTAAGCAAAGTGGCCAAAACCAATCCCTGTGGAGACGATACTCGATACTCATATCACTTTATTACTTGCGACGTATATACTTGCACAATTGCGTAGCACTTATTACACGCAACAGCAGCCAAACTCTAGACTCTGGCATCATTCCTTTCCATGTACTATGTGAGAGTGCCTCCTTGGTTGAGTCTCCGCCCTTGCTGAAAATTGTTTTGGGTTTTCTGTAGCATGGCATTGTTATTCTGCCTCTGAGTATTCTGGCGCTGGACATTGTACTGGTTACCTCCTTCATTTCCCTAAGCTAAGTTAGGGTGTTGTCTGCAATTTGTATTATAAGTATTGGAGTTAGGGTTATAGTAATGATTAACATTGCCAACAAAATTTACCAATTGAGGGTTGGCAGGACATTCATCCACATGATGATTTTCTCCACAGATCGTACAGAATGCGTCTAATACTTTGACTTCTTGGGACTCATTGTTCTTTTGCAACGTTTTTACCATGCTCGTAAGGTTGGAAATCTCGGCATGAATGGATGTTAGTTCATCAACCTGAAATTTCCCATTGGTTTTAGTTTCGGTCCCAAGTCTTGCAATAGGATATTCAAAATCATTGATTGCAATCCTTTCTAAAATATCAACAGCCTCAGTATATGTCTTGTCAAGCAATGAGCCAGCTGTTGAAACATCAATAACCGTCCTCGTTTGTGCATTCAATCCATTGTAAAAGGTTTGAATCCGAGTCCAATTCGGGAATCCATGCATAGAACACCTCCTCAACAAGTCTTTGAATCTTTCCTAGGCATTATATAAGGTCTCATCTTCAACTTCACGGTATCTTCAGGTACTCTATTTTGTTGAAATAGTTGGTAAATCTCCATGAACTATTTAAGATGTTACATTGGATCTCCAGTGAGTGTGCTATCAAACTGACATACATTCAAAAGAGTTTGAATCATTACTGGCTTAAGTTCAAAATTGACAGTGTTTACCTCTGTGCCAACAAGTCCTGACATTAAATTGTCAATGGTTGGTGCCGAATGTTCTCTAATAGGCCTCTCATTAACAACTAGGGCAGCAGGTGGTGGTGGTATCTCATTATTAAGTGGATTTCCCCCATTGTTCACCACACTATTCCCTCCATTACCTTAGTTCATCTGTCAAAATCTTTTTTTAACCTCCGCAAGGTTTTCTCAATCTCCGGATCGTATGGCCACTCGTCCACCACAGGATGGCTTCTGGTCATACAGCGACAAAATATGAAAGGTAAAAATAAAAATGAAAATAAAAATAAAAGGAAGACATGTACAAATTTAAAAACATTCAATTCCGTTGCAATCCCCGGTAACGGCGCCAAAAACTTGTAGACTTTCTAGGTGAAATGCTGGCAAAAGTGGCAGAAAATATGTATTGAAAAATATAAAAATGTTCCAAAATGAGTCTTTTGCATGCAAGTATACACGGTCTGCAATTAATACAGCTGATAACCCGAGTATCGATCCCACAGAGATTGTCTTGGAATTCAATTGCCTTGATTGTTACTTGCCTTAAGAAAAAGTTGATTTGATTTGAAATTGGTTTTGGAAAATAATTAAAAAGTAAAGAAATGAAAGAAAAGTAAAGACGTTGGCAAGGAAGGTGTTTTAATGAATGATGAACGTTGGCAGAGAATGCCTGGTTTTCACGCTATTCATGTCGTGCCAGCCGTTAACAACAATCTGTCTTGGCATTATTTGCCGAGCAGATTCAAAAGTAGCAAGGCCTCTCTCGATGGGCATTGCCCTAAACTGATCATATAAAAACCCCTATATCTATACAGTGTTTGTTTTTAAATAAACCAATTTGATTAAGATCCAATATATACTCCTAAGGGGTAGATTTCACTCCCGAAGTAAGTTCATATGCTTGAATGACTTCTCTCGAATCTTCTTTCCTCAGTATTCGACAACTTATTCGTTGCCACCCCAAGTTTGTTAAGATATTAAAGTGCAATAGGCCAACAGTGCCAGCTCTCGCTTGACAAAGTATTTAGGAAATATTAAAGTTTGTCGAATAGATGAAACTTTGCCAAGGCAGATTTATTATTAAAAGCTAAAGCATGAAAATAACATAAAAACCAAACATCCCTCACCAACTATTAAATTAGTTCATGGTGAGGGAGTGAACCAACAATCCACAAATGTTTTCGGAATACATCATCCTTAAAAACAAAATAAAATAACTTGAAAGAGAGAATGGGCTAGAAGGGGTCTCTCGAAGCAGCCCTTCAAGATCCAGGCTTCTCATCCAAGTTGGTCGGACCACCCTTCCACGGTGCAGCCGGTCATCAATCGTCACACACACACCAACTCCTTACGATCCAACCTTCTCCTCCCCTCCTAAAGTCTAGCTTGGTTGGTGTTTAAATAGGCGTGGAAAGAAGGGATATGACTGGCTCTTCAAATTTTAAATTCTAACTGCCCAGAGAATAAGGGATTACCTTCTTATCTATATTTGAATGAGAGCTGATCAGGCTAAGGATAACGTCATCCTACCAACGCTGCTCTGGCATCCAAGCTTTGCATGAGTCTGCCAACAAGTCTTGGCACCATCTTATCCGCTATTTTTTTGGAAATTATTTCAATTGCTATTTTTTTAGCCTGATCATGTTTTATTTTTTCGGGGTCCAACAGCCTCTTGGCGTGGCATCAAGTTTACTTCTCTGCCATCCAGTGCTTGGCATTGGCTGGTCCATCTGTACCAACAACACTCAGCATTCTCTCTAGCATTCCTTCATGTGTTGCTTTTCTGGGCCAAACACTACGCCAAACCTACAAAATTGCCAACAAAACAACCCTTCACACTAGCATAGACAAAACTCTAAACTCCTTATGCAAATGCATGATTCTAACATCCTAATGCAACTAAATATACCTCAAAACAAGAAAAAACATTGTAAGATTGGCATTAAAAATAGTACTTTTAGACAGGTAACACAAGACCCGAAAAATTAGGGTATAAGGAAAGAAAACAGAATAGGATGCCCTAGACATCAAGTGCAAGAGCGTCTTAGATTCAACCTTCTTATGGGTAGAATAATTTTTGAATATTGTATCAACTTCTGAAGTTACGAAATTTCTTCCAAATCACTTGGTTCACACCCCATGATTACCACGTTGCTAGATCCAGTCAGAAAAAACTCCTTCTTCATTCTTCTCATTCCTTTATGTTCCTAAATGTGTTCAAGCTTCCCAAACTTGTTTAACCAGTAGAGTGCAAAAATATCATTCTAAGAATAAAATTCTATAAGTGCATGTGTGATTCTGATTGTTACTAATTATTATTATTATATTATTATAGACGTGTCTTCAAATATACATCTCTGACGCTTGGGTATTGGACAGGTGAAGCATAGCTCCTTATTAGATTTGTCGACATCCCCTACAGCTCTACCAGAGTGTTACGAGACTTATTTATTCAAATAGTTCATTATTTCTCACCTTTCCTTTCCTTTTTCTTTTCCATCACATTTTCTTTTTTCTTTTTCAACTTTTTCTTTCTTTTCTTTCCTCACTTTTCTTTTTCCTTTTTTTCCTCACTTTTTGTTTTCTTTATTTTTATTTCTTTCTTTTTCGCTCCCTTTTTCTTCTTCTCTCTTATTGTGCTTTTTATGGTATAGAAAACTACGCTTAGAACTTTAATTTCAAGCAACTCTACTTGGTTAAAGTCATCTAGTCCACTTCACTATTTATGAATTTCAAAGATTTATCATCGAAAATCATCAAAGGCGTAGTGATCTGACCTTTTCTTGCCTTGCCGACCAGAGTAGACTGAGAAACAAATTTCACTTTATCGACTCCACAGCATCCAAATAGTTTTTGTATCAAAATCAGTGTCACATCTTGCAATTGGCATCTAGGGGCCCACAAGGATAAGAAGAGATACACATATATTTATTTCGAAAACATTCATTTAATAAAATGAAAACCAACAAACATGACAGACTTCTACTACTTTTAGGCCAGGAGTAGCAGACTTATTTTCCAGTATTATTTCAGCAATGGTCCCTGTAGATTGTAACCACATGATGCAGCAATATGGGTAGCACTGTCTTTTTAAAATTTTAGACAATCTTTGAAGCACTTGTCTTGATTCTCTGATTCCTTGACTGGTATAACGGCTTACCCCACTCCTTTCTATTGTTGAACTAATTCTTGTGTCAAGATTCCATTACTGACTAGCTTCTTAATATCTTTCATTAAAGGTCTACACTTCTTGGTAGCATGTCCTGGTACCCCCATATGAAAGTCACAAACATTGTTTGGATCATAGCTATGGGCAAATGGACTTGGCACCACCTTCATTGGCCTAGGAGTGATATGTTGTCCTTCAATAAGGTGAGGTAATAAGTCTAAAATAGACACTCTAAAGATCTCCATATTTTCATTTGCTCAAGGAATTTTCCGTGGTCGTTCTAATGAATTAGCTAGCCTCTTTCTCTTGCGACTCTGAGAACTTTGAACATTACATTCACTCACCTATTTCCCTTGTTTTGCCTCTTGATTAGTATGGTCTTCAAATCTTGATCTAATTTTCCCGTATTGGATCCCTATTTTTATTGCCTCTCCAATCACCACGAGATCACTGAAACTACACCTTGAATTCGCAAGCATTTCCTCAAAGAATAGAGATGGAAGAGTTTGATGAAACATAAGAGATATTTCTTCCTCTATCATGGGAGGATGAACTTGGGCTACTAATCCTCGCCACCTCAATGCATAGTCTTTAAAACATTCACTGGCCTTCATATTCACGTTCTGCAGAAAATTGCGATCTAGAGCCAAGTCTATAACATACTTGTATTGCCCCAAAAATGCTTTAGCCAAATTAACCCATGATCGAATCTGCTCTCGACTTAATCTGTTGTACCACACTGCGGTAGGTCCAGCTAAACTATCATGAAAACAGTGGATCAACAATTATCATCATCCAAATATCCTTCCATTTTTCTACAGAACATTTCCAAGTTGATTTTAGGACAGTTGGAACCATCATACTTCTCAAAATTTGGGACTTTAAATTCAGGCGGCATGACTAGATCAGGGACTAAACAAAATTCTTTTGCACCAAATTTGGGATTTTTGAAGCCTTTTCTTTCCTTGATCTCTTCCTCAAGTTTAGCATAGCTATCTTTCAACTGCTCAAGTCTTGACCCTAGAAAAATAGGCTTTACAGTCTCTGTCTTTGTACTTGGGTTAGATGCCCCAGAATAAATTGTCAAACATGGTGTGGCAGTGTAGTTCTTCGCGTTTTGTTGATGCTTGGTCATCCATTCTTGTAACCCCTCTTGTGTCTATTCAATTCTTCCCATGTCTTCTTACGTGATAGCAGATTCCCAAACTTCCATAATTCTCAGATTGCTTCTGTCGAAACTTCGACCGTTCTATATCATGAATGTTAATGCCATGTTATTACATAATAATGTTATATTGATAAATATGTAATGTATGAATGTATGAATGCATGAGGTATTGATTCTAAAAGTGACCATCATAGAACAACTTTCATTGAAGTAAAAGGTTCCAATACATCAGATATTAGATACTACAGATATTGGTGAGCACTAGCTCCCAACTTCCTAACTTCCTCTAAGAGCCAAGTCAGCTTTCTTCCATGATCTAAGGCTGGATTAATATTCTGGCTCAGTGTTATTGCTACATCGACTAGATCTGCCACTTGTTGAGCAACTTTTTTTACCTGAATAACAACATCTTTCGTGTCGTTGTCCCTTTCTCGAATCTTCACTCTTGATCTCTGAAACTGGGCATATCGCTTTTTTTCACTTTCCTAACAGTCTTTCTTGACATCGTCAACAAGGGCTTTATACATCAGCGTAAGCTTGAGGCATTCGTCTACCTTCTTCTTTAGTGCTTCGTTTTTAGCTTGACTGTCATTCAGCTTGATAGCATTATCCTTATACATTTGCATGTACATGTTTATCATCTCACGTTTAGCTTCACTAACCCTTAGATCATCCATAAAAATATTGCATTGTAGCTCCATTGCCTGCAGATCACATGAAAATGTATTGATTCGACCTTCACTTGCCTCAAAACTCTTTTTCCTGTATTCAACTTCATGTTTTAGCTTTTTAATTCTTTCCTTCGACTGTTCCAGAGTTGCACCCAAACCAGCATTCTTGAGCATCGAACAAAGCTCTTGATAGTTGAATTGTAGGTTTCTCGGCTCCTCATTCAAATCATCTCTCTCTTGCTTCAATTTATTTATTTAAGCTTCATATTTGAACTGATATCCTTTTTCTGAATATCGTCATCTTGAGTTTCGTATCCATCCGTTGAATAAGGCTAGTTTTCTTTTCCAAATTTCCACTCTCCAAACTCCAAGAGAGCTTGAACTTAGCGTTTGAAGGCGAGACAATTCTCAATGGAATGTCCTTGAATTCCATCATGAAATTCACAGTGTGCATTAGTGTCATACCATTTTGGATACGGAGGTTGCAAAGGTGCAAGAAAAAGTGGGGACACCAATCGGGCCTTTAACAATTGAAGATACAATTCTTTATATAAAATAGGGATTTGATCAAAATGATGTTTGTGATCTCTTGTATTCTGATAATCGGCTGATGGAACGCTAGAATTTGAACTTTGCCTTGGACCCTTACTTGATTCTGATGGGCTTATACTTTCTTTCATTTTTGTATCTCCGGGTATTCTATTAATTATCAGACTTTTATGAAATTTGGGTCTTCCATCTTCAAAACTCAACATGTCTTCTCTGATAAGATTTTCAATCTTACTCTTCAAAGCCTCGTAATTTCCGGTAGTATGGCCTAAACTTCCTTGATGGTAATCACATGCTATAATATTTTCATAACCCCTGGGTGATGAAGGCACTGTAGACTTAAACGGGACTCGGGCCACAAGATTATCCTCTATCAGCATTGGAAGCAATTCTGCATATGTCACCGGAATTGAATTAAAAAATATTTTATCCTTCTTTCTTCCTTGAGTTTCTCCTTGGCATGTCATCACTTTCTTGGGATTTGGCTCAATTATACCTCAAATTGGTTTATTGATGCGAATTGTATTGATGCGCCAACTCGACTGTTTATTCGTGTACTATTTTTTGTTTACTTATCATTTCAGCTTAGTATGCCCTTTTTCTTTGGTCATAGCCGTCATCATAGTCATCATCTCAGCCAGCTGTTTTTTCAGCTCTTGCATCTCATTCTTGTCAGCATCAATACTAACAAAACCTGATATGTAACACTTGGATGAATTGTTCTTCATTCTTTCTGTTGTTTGACCAAAATACTGCTTCATACTTGTACTCTTTTCTATCGGCCTATGAATCCCCTTATCTATCATAATCGTCTTCTAATGACAACCACCTTTGAATCAATGCCTTTATGTCATGAAAATGTGATGTAAAGGAATATAAAACAAAAACAAAAGGAATAAGTCTGTAATGTAAAAATGATCTCGAAGGAAAAAATACATACAACAAGACAAATTATATTGAACGAAAAGAATAACCAGAAAAGCGTATTTAAATTTACAGCCACTAACCTAGGTTCCTGTTTGGCTCAATCAGGGTAAGATTTAAATTACAACATGTAATGTTATTATTAATTTTAAAAAAGATGCAATATTTTAAACAAAAGTTCAATTTTTAAATGTTTAAATGATGTAATGCATGAATGCACGAGGTATGGATTTCAAGAACTAGTCATTAGAACAACGCCCATCTAACTGAAAGGTCGAATACAGGAAAAGGCAATATGTTCACTAGCTCCATCTCCTTTGGTTGATCACTTTGTTCAGCCTCTGAGTCATCATCTGTACTGGCTCGGTGTTGATATCAGAATGTTACTACAGGTTCCCGACCTCTTTGAACAAAATTTGTACATGTTAGGTAACTCTCCGCACTTGGCTCCTGAAGTTAATCATTTTATAACTATGTTTCTGGATTAATGCCCCGGTTTGATTTTAGTATTTGTCCCTCATCGCGGTACCTCTTCAAAACTGTCAAGCCAATCTTTCAATTGTTGTATTGCATTTTCTGATTCTATAATTTCCTCGTCTCCTTATTTTTATTAGTATTTTCTTTAATTACGGTATCCTTCGATAAATCTCATCATTTGTGAAACTTGGATATCGCCTCTGAGTTCAAAGCTTTCTCTTTCTTCCTTAGGTTTAGAAACAGTCTTGAATGACGTGGCCTGTCTTTCTTCCATTGGAGCAGTGTAGCAAGGCCCTTGTATTTCTCTATTGTTGGTGTCCCATGTATCCTCCCGAAAAGCGAATAATTATACCGACTTCATAGACAGGCCACGGCCCTAAACAACTATTGATCTACTTGAGTATCTAGAAGCAACATTATAACCCATGAATCTTACTGGAAATGACTCTTCATATTCCCCGTCTTATGGTTCTCAAATTAAATTGGTTTTGGCAAAATTTCATCATGTTCAGAAATTTTTGGTACAACCTTGCATTAATGACACCTGACCTCCACAGATATTATCTTCACTCTTGTATTGAATCTTCTCGAATCATGTCCACAGTGACATATTATCCCCACTTCAGCTCTTATGACCACTGCCTACTCGACTAATCCTCGAACGATACCTCTCATGAATTCAACGTGATGCAACATTTATCGAATAAAACACACCCACACAAAACAAAAACAAAACAAAAATTATGTCAGTATGGTGAATTAATATTGTAAGCAAAAATAATTATTACAATAAAACAATTTATATTGCGTAAAATTAACCAGAGAACGGTTTATTTTGCACACAAGAATAACTAGAGAAATGAATTTAAATCAGCAACACCCTGTCCTAGGTCCCTTTCTGGCTCTAACGGGGTGGGTTTCTATTAAAAAATGTGGGTTTCGATCTAGATTCTGGGTACCTGAACTGTTGTTACTGGACTAGTAAGACATCGATTCGGGAGTATACGACCCCTTATAGAAGAGGCGTAACCTCACGGTGTATAAGGTTGGTATACCGGAGGGAGGGAAAAAATTCGATCACGGAGCTGAATAACTCACGTAAGATCATGCCTCACTCCCACTTAAGGGTGAAAAGCCTGGGTATAAGGCTTATGCAAGGATGACAATTTATATCACACAAGAAAAAGCTACCTGCATTTTTCCAGAAAATTCATCAAATAATTATAGAAAAAATTAAATTCAAATTACTTTCCTAAAATGCCAAAATGCCACGTAAAATTAATTAGGCCCGACTCTTGATTTTTAAAATCCCTAGCGGAGTCGCCAAGCTGTTGCGACCATTTTTGAAATCGGGACGTGTGCAAAATAGCCTGATGATCGATCTTTTGGAAAATTAGGGTTTTCTGGCCATTTTTTAATTTAATCTTGAAAATTTAGGGTTTTCATATTAAATCGAATTTCCTTTATTTATCCTTTAAAAAAACATTTGGGGTCGCCACCGATCACTTCGGGGTAGATCGGACACCGAAAAAAACAAACCAGAGGTTTTGTCTTAAAAATTGGGTTCGGGAGTCAGTTACGTGTAGGGAAGGATTAGCACCCTTACGAACGCCCGTTATCGGTACCTTTAATTTTACGTGGCATTTTGGCATTTTGAATAATTATTTGAATTTAATTTATCCCATAATTATTAATTGAATTTAAATTCCGAATGCAGATATCCTTTTATAAGGAAATTCATCTTGTTCGAATACGATATTAAAAGCACCCCGTTAGGTGGCACCCCTATTCGTATTTAAAAATGAATTTTCAATATAAAAGGTTTTTAATGAATGTCTTTTTATTATCTAGTTGATTTTAAGTATTAATTCTTAAAAGACTCTAATTAATTAGTTATTTAAAACTACGAATATTAATTAATTTAATGACTTTTATGAGAAAATGCCAATTACTTGAACACCTTCCATATATGTAAAGCCCTTAAATTAATCATATTCCTAATTAATTAATTCTTCTAATTAATTAAAGTTCTAGTCCTAATTAGGGCTCTAACAATTTATTATTCAATATTATAAGTGAAAATGTATATCGAATATACACCTTTATGACCAAGGCTGAGATAACACCCCATTGTAAACAATGGAACACCATCCAGATTTGAACCTTAAAAATTATATTCGATATACATTTAATTAACTACAAAGTATTAATTTTAAATTCAATTAATGAACTACATTTATATTTCAATTATAAGTGTGATTTATATATTAAATATATTCATTAAAATCCATGTTGAGATAACACCCCATTGTAAACAACGGAACACCATCCAAATTAGGATTTTAAATCTTATATTTAATACTTTTAATTACTACAATTATCAATCATATTTTATTTATTGAATCCTAATTAGAGAAACCTACAGAAGGCTCTAACTAATTAACTAGACTAAGTGTATTTAATTATCTAACATATAACTTTATATGCTCGATTTAAAACATGCATCACACATATAAATTAATAACATTTAATTAAATTAATCAAATAAAAAGACTAAATTGAAAACACATAAAAAACTCAATTATTATTACAGGACTGAATTGAAACCATTACGAAACCCTAAGCCCAAATTAAAAATTCCAATGACCCAATTGAAAGAATTACAAATCTAGAGGTTCAGTTACAAAATATGGGGGACTAAAATGAGAAAATACAAAGTTCGGAGCCAACTTTAAGAGGAAAATGGACTAAAATGAAAGAAGGGCAAAATTGAGGAGCAAAACCATAAAAGGATTCTCTCTACAACACAGAGCCCAACTCGGCCATTTGAATAAACTTCACTCTCTCTCTAGAACCGACTCAACTTTCCCTTTCTCTAGGATTCTCTCTACAACACTCTCTGCCCAGAAAAACTTAGGAAATAAGATCAAAACACACACTTTTGAGAGATGTTCTTCGTGTGTTCATCCAAAATTGGATAAACACCATAAACTCCGACCTAAGGCCGCCGCAACCTCCGCCCTTGAATCCTCTTCCGCCGTACTTCGATCACAACAAGTTGTTCGCCGGCAACCATGTTTCCACTTTGGTCATTGATCCCCTCTGGCCGGCCGCCTGTCGGAACCCTAAAAACCCCAAAAAAACTCATTTTTCGGTCATAATTCCTAAAATCTAACATGTTTCATCTGAAACACCCAATCTTCCCTAAATCTAAGCCTAGATCTACCCGAAACCCTAACTTCTTCAACTCTGACGAAACTCAAACACCGGTCGTCGAAACAAATTTCGATTTCATTTTGGTTTTTGTTTTTGCAATTATAATTTTTTGTTGAATCTAATCTTTTTCATGCTTATCTTGCAGGGATTAAAAAAATAAGGAAAATTTTACCTCGAATACGGCGACCATGGTGGTTTCAGCGACCTTCTGAATGACGGTGCAATTTTTTCGACGTCGGACGAGCTTCCAAGCGACGCTACGGGTCCCTAAAACGGTTCGGTTGCCAAGGTGCTCTATCTCTCTTTATTAATTATTATTATGATCTTTATTATCATTAGTTTTATGGTATATTAATTATGGTTAATTATTGTTACTGACATGAATTTTCTCTCTCCTATTTATAGGAGTCAGACCGCTGACGTCAGCGATACGGTTGTATTCAGTTCGGTTCAGTTTTTTAACAAAATATGAACCGAACCGTAGTCTGCAGTTTTTTAAAAAGAAAATAGAAACCGAATGGTAAAAAAAACGAAATACCAAAAACCGAATTTTGCGGTTTGGTTCGGTTAAAAACCACAGTTTTAACGGGTTTTTTTTCAAATTAAAAAAATAAGCAAAACACATAACATATTTTAATTTATCATTAGACACTCTAATATCAATTTATTTTGCCATTAAGAACAAGAAAACACATGTCTTGAGCTCTTGACAAATCTAAGATTTCAAATAAAAATGAATTAAAAAATAACGATGATTACAAAATAGACAATCTATCTAAAAAATAAATCACATAAAATATTAATTTAATTAATATCCACTCAATGATTCTACATCACCAACTTAGAACACAAATATGTAGTCTAATATATTGTTTGATTAAAACCAAACTCAAATATTTAACATAGTAAAACAACTCTTGAATAGTAAATATTATAAGAACATATTCTAAGTTGAAACACAATATTCAATCAACTTAATATTATAAAAATATATCCAAATATTCCAAGAAAATGACTTAAAAACAAATTAAAATATTTCAAAAGACTATCTTTAAAATATATTTGATATGGATCATAATGTATTTTTTAATTCGGGTTGATATGGAATAAACGGGTTCCCTATGGAAAACCTGAAACCGAACCGAATTGAAAAGCTTGAGTTTTAAACCGAACCGCAACATGCAAACTCGAACTGAACCGAACCGCATAGCCTAGTTCGAGTCAATTTTTTGATTTTCTCGATTTCGTTGCTCATCCCTAGTCAGCGATGCTAGCTGAGCGGGAGAAAGAAAATCACAATTCGTGGCTATTGTTTCGGACCAATAGGGAGCTGTCACGTGTCCCTTCAGATTGGCATTTGGGCGGGAAAATGGATTTGGGCTGTGTTTTGTGTTTCTTTGACTGAAAAATGAGGGAAAATGTAAATTGGGTACATATCTGATGTAAAAGGCATTCGGGCCTTGTACTTTGGGCTTTGGGTACTTATAAAATGTAATTGGACACTGTAAATGGATATTTGGACTTATTTGGGATATTAGATTTTTTAGATTTATTCATATTTATTTATGTATTATTTTTATTTATTTATTTATTTAATAAGCCCGGTCAAAATTCAGGTATTACACATTTTGTGTTAAAAACTATTAAATTAAATTATTGACTTCTTGGAGAGACCAAAACCCGAAGTTTCATTTAACCAGAGTGCTAAAAAGTATTAGATGATGATTAACATAGGAGAGGCTTTGACATTTTCGATAGATTTTTTTTTTTTGTTATATATAATCACGATTATATATTTAAGGTTGTGTTTAATATGTCGTGTATGATTTTGCCAAATCTATGGCTGCTGCTTGATCAAGTTATAATTTTTTTGCTGAACCCAATAAGTGGTTCCGGTAAAAGGAGATAATGTTCATCTTAAAAAATCAGCGTTTAAATCACTTTATTTATAAAGTATGTGTTTTGTCAAATGGCTAAGAATATATATGAATCGATATTATTTTGTAATCACCTTAAGACTATTTTTTATAATTTTCTCGCCAAATATAACCTTAAAATATATTGTAATTAATCGAAAGAAATTGCAGTTAATTTTTTTTAACTCTCTTGCAATTTTCCATGAAATTATGGATAGAAAGTGCTGACCAGAAAATATAATAAAGAAAGCTGGAAATTCAATAATGTGATTTTGATACCATTATAGAAATGATGATTTCAATCATCGACATTAAAGATATTCCCAACTTAGCTAAAATCGAGTTTGAATCAGATTTAAGTATATCATATTAATAACGCGGATATATAATTCTTTACGGACATCACAGAAAGTAATAGATTTTTTTAAAAAGTGTTTAGGGTCACGTCTTAATTATTAAATATATAGTTAGTGCATTGCACCATGGCTATTAAAAAAATAGTACATAGCATGGTCCTAACCTTGATCTTTATTAAATCAATTCATTCCCATGTTTATATAGGTAAATATTTGATATATTGCCCGTGTAAAAATTTTACACAAACATGCATATTTTCAAGCTAAAATCTAAATTATTAATCTTAAAACTCTAAACTCTAACCTTGAATTGTAAATTCTAACATTAAACCCTAATTTCTAATTCCTCTAACTTAAATCCCTAATCTTAAGCATAAACTAAAATACTAGACCCTAAATAACCCACATGTGAAGGCTTTTTTCCACCACCAATATATAAGATAAGAATCCTTTATATATTCGCATACACATATATACTCAACTCTTAAGACTGCAAACAGAAAAAAAAAATACTACAAGAATTAAATATTTCTTGAAATTTCTAGAAAAAAAATATATGGGAGAAAAAAAGATCAAATTGTACTTACCATGGATATAGTGGATCTATAAGCACCCAAACATTCCAAACGTATAGTTCTGAATATATTCAGAAATAAACGAGGACAAAACAGTGCAGAAAACATACATAATAGTATACTGATAAAAAAAATACAATACACTAAGGTTAGAAAAGCACTATTTTCAAGATGACCTCAAAAGCATCAAAAACTACATTAAGACACAGAAAATCTTGTCACTTAAAACCCTAACAAACAACGTAATATAAGATCCTTCAAACAGACCTTCACACGTTAAAGAACCATAACCGAAAACATTATTAACAGATGCTATACATGAAGAAATCAGCAAGTTGGATAGAAACATACCCTGTTAAAGTAAAGTTTGCCGGAAATATCCCGAAATTAAGGGGTATACATGCTTTTTTTAGTAATTAGGGTTTTGATCATGCTGCCATGGACAGATGAAGCTGCCGTATGATCTAGTCTCTCCCCTTAAAAGGTTTAAAAACGATGAACTCGCCGACTAGATCATGCTGGCAGCTTCAACTATCCGTGGTGCATGAGGATATATATAATGGTCTCTTGCAGACGAGTCATGAGACCATGAATTGGCTGAAAACCAATGAAACTGTTTTGAAGGCTTGTTTGATAAGAAGACGAGAGAAGGATATATATAAACAGGTGGACTTGGGGTCTAATTTCAAGCCTTTTGATCACTATACAGTTAATGTATAGTTAATTTTAACACCATGGATCCCTTCCTTTATTCCCAAGTTACAACTTGTTCCATACAATAGAACCCGAGGGTTGGTTAAAAGCAGAGAATTGTGGTCCCGATTTGGGAGAAGCAAATCGACCATTTCTTTAGATCATCTTTATTTTATTTTAGGTGTAAGGTAAGCATCAACCGCGAAAGAAAAGAGTGCAACAATGTGTGCGATTCGGGACCATTTCTCGCGTGGCGTCATAGGGCATTTCATAAGGTTTGACACACTAAAGCTAAAAGAGAAAACGAAGCTCGTGTTTTTTTGTTGACTAATATGGAGCGATCCTTTGAACCTAATTTTCTCCATTCACAACGTCAGGGTTCAAACTCTTGGCCTTGTTTAAAGGAGACAATGAAACTCGTGTTTTAATTTCATATATTGAATCTGGATACGATTTTTAAAATCTCCTGTCCCAGTCGTTTATTTTTAGTGGAAGCCTTTTTTAGGGTTAATATATGGAGTTTAGGTCTCTTGTTCATGGTGCGGAACAAAGGCGTGCAACTAGGAAAAGCAGGAATTGATATCTGCATCTCTACTTTCGGATTAGTGTTGTATTATATATGAATTACATCCAGCCCTTCGTCTGTAGATTCAACTTTAGTTTGTTGATTAGGGATGGTAATGATAATTAAATAAAAAAGGAAATGAAAAGAAAAGAGACCCACCAACAAAACACTGACCAATTGATCTTTGATGCTGACATGTGATGCAAATTAGGTTTATAGGACGAAAATTATACCCACGTCTCAACTTAAATTTAACCTATATATGTATATAATTTTGTTTTAGTTTTTTACATAGACAGAGTCAAGATTGAACATTGGAAGAAATTAAAATATAAAATTTTGAATATAATTATTTATTAAGTATTTAAACTCAAATTTTAAGAGATAAAATTTAATTTATCTAATATTTAAACTGACCTAATTTTAAAAAAAATCATAACATTACAAAAATATCACATTATTCAGTTTTTAATTATTCAATATTCAGTAAAAAACCTGAAAATATTATAATTATTTTTTTTATAATTTAATGACATCGTCTAAAATTTTAAAACTAATGATGATGTCATATTAAAAAAAAAACTAATGATGATGTAGTATACCCTTTTAATCATCACCCCAACCGACCTCCCATTTATTCTGCTATTATTAAAAAACTTCTTCCTTTATCGGATTTAATAATTTAAATTAAGCATTTCCCACAACTCCAAATGGTTAAGCGAAAAGGGGGTTTGATTTTTCAATTGAATGGGTTTAGGGTTTCGGACACCAATGCCAAGACACTATATTTCATTAATGGTTCGGATGACTCTAGTTTGATCTAACGGCTGAAAATGAGTGAAGCATGTCGAAGAATCTTATTTAACTGTAAAAAATTGTTATATATGAAATGAGTTTTAACTTAAGCTCATTTAAATTTTTATAGTAAGAGAAGGTGGCAAATGTCTACATTTGAATTTTATATTATTTTAATGTCACTTTTTATATAAATCAATCATATTTTAAGCTTTAGTCAAAATGATTTTTCAGGTAATTATTTAATTTTAATTAAAAAAAAAAAACTAGAATGATTGGAGAACTCCCTGATGACTCTCCAGCGGACGGCGCCGCTGGTTCTGCCACCGATCAACGCTCCACCAAGAAGCCCCGGCGGATCAGAGATAAGCCCCCAAATACTGGTGATCCTTCTGACCTGCATGGCGTTGATGCCAAGGACTCTGCTCCCTCCACTATTCCCATTCCCGTGACATCTAACGTCTCCCCTCCTGCAACATAACGTCTCCCCTCCTGCAACATCGTACAAGGACAAATTAATGGGTGATGGTACTTACGTTTTCCCTGATGATGATCTTGAACTGATTGAAAGAGATGTTACTAAGGGTTTTGTTGATGGCATGATTGCTATCAATTTCTCTGAACGTGTACAAACTCTTGCTGAAAAAAGCTTTAACCAAACAGTTGTGGTGAAACTCCTGGGACGTCGGATTGGTTATGGCACACTTCGGACTAAACTCTATGATATTTGGAAACCGTCGCAGGTCCTCAAGCTCATGAATATTGAAAATGATTATTTCCTCATTACCTTCTGTGTGAGGAAAGACTATCTGAAGGTGCTCTCGGATGGTCCTTGGGTGATCTTTGGTCACTACTTAACAATCAAGCCATGGTCACCAGATTTCTTCACTACCCAACCTTTCCTTACAAAGGTGATCGCTTGGATACGGCTCCCGGGCCTGCCGGTTACCCTCTATAAGCGTATCCTGATCACTGAGATTGGTGAATGTATTGACTCGGTCACAGTGGCGGAGCTACATGTATAATTGGGTGGGCACAGGCCCATTCTGAACTTTTCAAAGTTTACATATTTGGTTTTAATTTTTTTAATTTTTAGAATTAGTCCTTAAATTTTATCATGTGTCCACCCTGAAATTTTAAGATTTTTTTTACTTGTGCCCACCCTAAAAAAATATTTTGACTTGTGCCCACACTCAAAAAGATTTCTAAATCTGACACTGCTCAGTCATACGTATTGATTATCAGACTGAAAGTGGCTGACGTGGTAGCTTCGCTCGGATGGCTGTGCACTTTGATCTGAATAAGCCTCTTATGTCTAAGATTCTAATTAACGAACGGGTCCAGATTATTGAATATGAGTTGCTCCCTATTATTTGCTTCTCCTGTGGAAAGTATGGACATGGTCAGGACTCTTGGCCCCCGGCCCCTCCTGCTCCTACTACGGATGAGAATGTTGCACCGAGGGTGGACCAGTCTGACAATTCCGTTACTGATGCCCTTGTATCTTTTGGCCCATGGATGATGGTTAAGAAACGTCCGAGACGAGTGTCGAAGGCAAAGTCTGATACTCCCGCTCCTCCCCGGCGGCCTGAGATTCGTGAATCTCGTTTTAGCCCCATCTTTGAGATTTCCCATGAAGCAGCCAATGACCCTGAGCAAGATGCTCCTCTCTCCTTGCCACAGCCTTTAGTTTCTGTGCCTGCCCCTCGAGCCAAACCTAACCAGACCTCCAAAGCTATAGCACCGAAGGCTCTGATTGCCCCTACTGTTAAAACTGCTGCTTCAAAAGGGCCCATCCCCATCCGTAAGCCTCTTGTTTTTCCTGGCATAGCCTCCCCCATCTCAGGGAAGTAGTTTCATCTTCTTGTCCCCCTGCACCCAATGGTCCTCGCGTTACTGTGCTCTCGCACCAACCCTCCCCTCTTGACCCTGCCATTATTATCGGAAAACTCAGACCCTAATATTTATGTCGTACAGGATGGTACGCCTATAGGGGGTCCTCCTGATGGTTCACAGCGTATCCCTCTTTCAGCCAATATTTTAAAAACTACCCTAATGTCTGGTGTGGTGACGGACGGTTCACCTGTTGTTAGCGTTTCTCAGTCTGAAGCTGAGCATGCAACGGCTATGCTTGAGTAGTATTGGTACCACCCTATCCCAATCTTTTCTCATGGATTTGAAATTTTTTTGTTGGAATATACAAGGTTGCGGCCATCACAAATTTATCCCTACAGCTAAACAGTTTCTGCGTGAAAATAAGATGGATCTTGACATCTTGTTGTTTTTGTTGAGCCGTGTGTAAATAGAGTCACCGCTGACTCGATTATAGCTCGCCTCGGATTTCTCCATTTCCATCGTATTGAGGCTATCGGATTCTCTGGTGGCACATGGCTTTGTTGGTATTATTTAGTAAATGTCACGGTACTTTACAGCCACTTCCAATTCATTCATTACCGAATTACGACTGTGAGGGATAACTCTACTTTTCTTGCCTCTATTGTATATGCGAGTCCCAATGCCTCCAAGCGATGATCCTTTTGGCAAAGCATTCGTTGCATTGGCCAATCTTCACTTCATGGTGGATTCTTTTAGGTGATTTCAATGCCACCTTATCTTCTTTGGACCGGAAGGGTTGTGCAGTCTCTTTCAAACCGGGCAAAGAGTTTTAGGAACTACTTGTTGATTTAGGTCTCCGAGACATAGGGTTTCAGGGTCCTGACTTTAACTGGTCCAGAGGTCTTGCTTATGCACGCCTATATCGTGTGCTATGTAACAACTTATGGGATGAAGCATATCCTGAATCCATGGTTTTCCATTTATTACGCATGCGATCAGATCACAGACCGTTGCTCCTTCAAGTGGGTAACCAGGATAAGCGACATTCAAAGGCTTCTTTTAGATACTTCTCTGGTTGGCTCCAACATGACGATTTTGGTCGTATGGCTTATGACAATTGGGTTCCAAAGGATTCTCTTTCGGAGACTATTCGCTCTTTCTCAGTGGCTGCGAATGTTTGGAATTCAACAGTATTTGGCTACATTGGCACAAAAAAGGGACAATTATGGCATGGCTTCGTGGTATTGGAAAAGTCCTCCCTCACCGTCGCTCTAACTTTCTCATTGTACTTGAGGCTGAGCTTCTCCTAAAGCTTGAGTGCCTCCTTGATGAAGAAGAAAAGCTTTGGAAAAAAAATTCTGCTCTGATTGGATTATCTCTGGTGATCATAAAATGAGCTATTTCCATCGCAAGGCAATGATACGTAAGCGACGAAATTGGATTGTTTCCCTTAAAATTTCTGATGGCACTTGGTGCGTGCAGAGGCCTCTCGCTATTTTTGCAATCTATTTTGTGTTGATGAGGACCCGGTAAGATTTTTCTTGGCCTCTAATCAGTTTCCTATGCTATCTCCAGGCTTACTATCTTCACTTGATGCTCTGCCGTCTGATACAGAGATTCACGATGCTCTCCTCGATATGGCACCTTTAAAAGCCTCTGGCCATGACGGCCTTCATGTCGAGTTTTTCCAAAAGTAATATAACATCATGTGGGCCCCTCGGTCTGTTCTATTATAAGAAATGTCTTCGCAGGAGACTGCCTGGACCCTGACCTCAATAAGACAATCATTGTTCTTATTCCGAAGACCGACTCTCCTGCATTATTCTTTGATTTTCTGCCTATCAGCCTCTGTACAGTGGTCTATAAACTTCTCACAAAGGTTATTGTAAGACGGCTCAAACCAGTCATGCCATTACTAATTAAGCTACCTGTAACACCCCTAAAACCGATTTGGCAGTTAATTGAGTTTTCGGCAATCAGAATTTACTTTTCGATAATTAAAGTTACATTCTCAAACAATTTAGTTTGATAGTATTTGAGTCCGGTGATGAAAAAATATATTTCTTTCGATAATTAAAAGATTATTTTGAGCTTTAAAGTAAGTATATGATGAATCACGATTAATTCGATCAAAAAATAATTCGAGTAGGAATTATATTGAAAAGTAATTGATAGTTTAAAGATTTATTTGAAATTTTGTCTATTTACTGAAAAAAAAAAACTTAATTGTAAGCTTTGTAAAGTTTGATGATAAGGACCAAAATGATTTGAAGAGAAAAGAATGACGTTGCATGGTTATTTACTCCATTTAAAGATAGTGAAAATCATGGAATTTTGTGTGCGCAAGGTGTCATGATATTAAGGCATTTGGCAACTAAAATGGATGAATAATGCTTACTAATGGATTTAATTTTATTATTCGTTAATTTCTGTTAAATAATGAAAATGCCAATCCTCATTTTGGGAGCTATTACCGAATGAGTAAAGAAAAAAATTATCGTCTTCTCCAAACCGATTACCACCATTGAAGGAGCTTGAAGGATCCTAGTATTAGAACTTAAATTCCTTACATTTTGGTCACTATTTTTTCAACTTAATTACAAATTTGGTAAACCCTTACTCTTAGCTCTTATTTGACATCTTTTTTGTTAGGTTTTGAGTTTACTGTTCTTCAACATCAATGTCTATAGCTAAGGATTTTGAGTAATTGAAGATTTATTTATAAAATAAGAATGATTGTAAGCTTTATAATAAATTTTCTATACTTTTTGAGCTAGGGAAACACTAAAACCTAATCCCCTAAAGATTAAGAACTCCATGTTGTTTGGTTAAGGTTTCATGTATTATGGGTATGTGAATTAATGAATTAGGGTGTATGTAGTATTAAGAGATTCTTGGAATTTAGTTTATAAAGATTTATCATGTTTAGATTTTTGTTAAAGTGATTAGTGAAGCTAAAATCTCAGCTTAGTGAATTTTGTCTGAAAATCTTTATATCAACAGTAAGTTTGAAAATTCATAGTAAATTCTATAAGTCAAATTATGGAAAGAGCTTTATATGAGAATAATCATGTTTATGTGTAGTTTCATTTAAAACAAACGGTGATTTGTTTCGAGTTCGGTATCAAAAGATATTAATTTTTATTCGAAAGTATGTAAGAAAAACTGAAAGTAGTTTTCTGCTCTGGACAGTTTCTGTTTCGGGACTTCTATGAATTTTCATATTTTTTGTAGATTTTATTAACATATGTGACTTATACCGTTAAAACCGTAGTCGAATCTAGTTTATAGTGGTGTGAAGAAAATTAAGTTCCAGTTTGTATTCTGCCCTGTGGAGGCAATTCTTTGAAGGTAGAGCAAGCTGCCAAATACTAGAAATAATTAGGTAATAAAGAAGGGATAGAATGGAAGAATTTGACGTGAATTTCTTATTGAATTCTATCTATTAGAAGATTGATAATAATAGATATGCGTTCAGAAAGAGGTAATTGAAAGTATTGTTGTGTTTTGAAGAGAAATGAATGTAGTTTTGGAAACATGAAACTAAAAGAATTTAATGGTCTCAATGTATAAAATTTGATGAAGGATCATGGTTAAATTTGATACATGAATTTTGATTGGTAAAATGAAATGTATACGGCCATGTATTTGCTTGTTTAAAGATCATACGATAAGTTTGAACTTTGGTCATTGATTGATTGATAACTAGTTAAACTTTGAATTAAGGAATATGTGTGTAAACTGTTTTGAATTTCATGTGGCTGCTATAGTATTATATGACTGATGTAAATCGGATTTGTAATGAATTGTTATTGTAATGCATGACAAACTTGATGGATGTGGATGAAACGAGAGCTTTGAAAAGAAAGACGGTAGATAAGTAAGCAGTATGTGAGGTTCAGGATATCTCGTAACTTCGGGATATAAGGTGAGTGTAGTTGCATTTGTCTCAGATGACACATAATCATTTTGACCTTTGTTTCTGTGTTTAATGTATGAAACGTTTAAGTTCTGGATGCACATTATCATTTTACATAAGGCTCACATATAGCTCTTCGGGATGGTTACATTCATGGCATGGCACTCTTGTTAAATTCTTTGGTATTACTTGCATTTTTATAGGCATACTTACTTTGCTATGCTATAATTTGTACTCTTAAATTGTAATAACCTTGTTATAAGCTTGAACTCTTATGATCTTTAAGTGCCATCAAACTCTTTGAAGCAAAAGTAAGAATTTCTTAATGCCATAAGTTATAATAAAATAACTGTTTTGTAGCTAAATGCTCAGATGCTATAAGACTTTAAGAATGAAATAAAAGCCTAAAATGTTATAAGCATATGAACTTATAAATCCTCTGGAGCTAAAAGCTCACTTATGAAATAAGATTTCTCTCCTAATGTTAAAGTATAAAATATTATAAGTTTCTTAAACAATGGAAGCCCTTGGACACTTTGGTATGGTACAACGGTTTATTTGGGACTACGATCCATGGGCTACGGCTCAGGGGTGATGACCTCATATATGTGATATATTGGCAACAGTAGGAGGTAACGAGGGAGATGGCAAGGAGATTGGCGACAGTTGGCTGGATAGATATATTGGAAGAGAAGAGAAGATAGGTTTGTTATGCTTTGATACTAGCCATTGCTTTGTGCTTTGTGTTATGTGTAACTCGTACCAATGTTACCTATTTCCAAACGTGTTACAAGGCAAATGTTTGTTAACGATATGAACTCAGACAAGTTATGATGTAAATTCAAATATGAACTTAAATAAGAACTCCGATAAGCTTTGATAAGGACTTTGATAAACTCTAATAAGAACTCGGTAAGAATTTTGATAAAGCTTCTATAAGATTTCGTAAGATTAAGATAAAAACTCTGAAAGTCCTTTGCATAAGATACGAAATCCTTCAGCCTTTGAAAAAGATTCTAAATAAAGCATGTAAATAAGACTTTGTGTAATTAAGACTACCTCAAATGTTGCAATATCTTAAGTTTGACCACATAGCATCTTTATGGATATTTGTTATCGTTTCTTGCCGATTTTCCTTTTTAGTCACTACCTCACTTAGGCTATGGAAGCCTAAAGCATTCATTTCTACGCATTCCTCAGGTTGAATGAGCTTGTTTAGTTTGATTGTGGATAGAGGTTGCAAGTCACTATGATCCAAGTTTGATGTAATGTAAATATGTCTATTTAGACTCCTAGTGGTGGCGCATGCATTGTATATATTCATTTTGAAGTTTATGCTTAATTGTAAAGGCCTATATGGTATGTAATTAAGTAATGGTATTTTGGCATGCCATAATTAAAGTATGGATCATGTTACATGATTGTGTAGATGTATGAAATGCTTGGTTTTACTTGAATTTTCGAATGAGATGGGATAGTTTGCCTATATATTACTAAGATGGTAATCTTAAGGAATAACTTCTTGGTTTAAGAACTATAAAATTTAATAGATTGGTTTAATCGACTAAAGACTTGCTTGTGGTTTTAGATTAACAACCTGAGTCTTGTATGAAATGATTTAAAAGTTATGTTAGAAATCATAATTTAAGCTTCCTAGATTAGAAGTGACTCATGGTTAATGATTTTGGTTTTGGCAAGTTAAGCTAGGTAAGTTTAATATGATTGTTTGAAGAATTGCCTAATGCATGATTTTTTTAAGAATGATCTTTAATGTTAAATGACTTTTAAATGAATGCATTGTTAGATATAAATTGTGTGAGATCATATTGAACCTTGAGCTTGGGTTCCTTAAGTGTTTTCGAATAGAACTTTGACCTAATGACTCAATATCAGCTGCCTCTTTGTTTTGGTAAGTGATGAAAGTAGGATCATTAAATAGTCATTATTGTGTTTTAAATAAACATGAGTTGCTTTAAAGGCGGTAAATAGGTAATGTGTGTACTGGGTACATGAAATCATTTATAGAATTGGTTTCATGGTAGTTTCAATATGACACATTATGTAATAGATAACAAATTTAGATATCAATATCTTTTGGTCAAAAGAACTTACAAGTTAAACTAGTTTAAGAAAATTTTGTTAATCTGCACTGAATTTTGAAAGCATTATAATTTGGTCACCTGATTACTGAAATGTGTTTTTGGTGACATCTTCAATTCCGGTTTTCTTCTGAACCGGGTTGAGGGTGTTACACCAACTCAAACTAATTTTGTATCTGGGCATTCGATTACAGAAAATATCATCATTAATCAGGAGATTGTTCATTCTATGCGAGGTTCTAAGAATAAAGATGGTTGGATGGTGATTAAAGTGGACCTAGAAAAGGCTTTTGATCAGGTGTGATGGGATTTTATTTTGGCAACTCTTAATCTTGTGGGATTCCCTACTGGGATCACACATCTATATGCATTGCATCTTCTCATTCTCAATGACAGTTCAGTGGAATGGCAAACTATCTTCCGTCTTTTATCCGCAGAGAGGTGTACGACAAGGTGACCCTCTTTCCCCATATTTATTTGTTCTTGTTATAGAACGTTTAGGTCATTGTATTGACCATGCGATTGCGTCTGGTGTATGGAAACACTTTAAGATGATGCGCAATGGCACTCCAATCTCTCATCTTTTTTTCACGGATGACCTGATTCTTTATGCTAAAGACACTGTCCAACAGGCGACTATCATTGATATGATCCTTCAAGAGTTTGGGCAATACTCAGGTTGTAAAGTTAGTCACCGAAAATCACAAGTTTTTTCTCGCCGAACACGCCACCTACTGCACAATCTTCTATTGGTGTTAAACTTGATTTTTAAGTGGTTGATAATTTGGGAACTTACCTTGGTGTTCCAGTGATTCATAAGAGACTTTGCTGCTTGGACTACGAGTTTATTCTTGAGAAGATTAAGAAAAAGTTGAATGGCTGGTCTGCCCGTACTCTTTCAATGGCGGGTCGTGTAACCCTTGCCAAGTCATGCTCGCTGCTATACCCCTCTATTTTATGCAATCTTGCCTCCTCCCTAAACAGGTATGCCATAATATTAAGGTCCTTATTTGACGCTTCGTTTGGGGTGGTACGCCCTCCACGCCTAAGGTTTCTCTTGTAAACTAAGAATCTATTTGCCAACCATTGGATCGTGAAGGATTAGGATTTCATCGTGTACGTGAATAAAACCTTACTTTCATCATTAAGCTTGGTTACGCCTTAATAACAAAGCCACATTCTCTTTGGGTTCCTTTGCTGCGAGAGAAATACATGATGTTTGATAAGTGCCCCCTGTCTATTAGCCGTTCTTCATGTTCACCTCTATAACGTGCTATCTCTCTTGTCTGGGAGGATCTCCGGCGTAACATTGCTTAGACTGTCGGCAATGGCAATTACGTCCGCTTTTGGGATGATGTGTGGGTTCCTTTGTTGGGGCCCCTTCGTTCCCATGCTTTGCACCCGGTTGTTGTGCGTGATGGCCAAGGTATCATGGATGTGGTCACTCTTGAAGGCCACTAGAATGTCGAAGCTCTCTTAACACAGCTATCTCCTACGGCCATCCACCATACTCTTACGATTAAGCCTCCGAGCTTCATGGATTCGAACGATCAGTGTATATGGCGATGGGGTTCTAGTCATCATTTTACTGTGAGTTCTACTTATAAAGCTCTTGTGCAGTCTCTTTGGGGTCCGAGAAGCTCTCTATGGGCCCTTGTATGGCATCTTCAGGTTTCGTAACGAATTCGTTTGTTTCTATAGACTTCTCTCCGAAACAAACTTATGACAAATCTTGAGCGTGTTAAACGCTCTCTCGCTGCTGATCCATCTTGCTTTAGACTGTGGTGCCCACGGTGAGAGTGTTTTGCATGCGCTTCGCAATTGTCCTATGGCAAAGAAAACTTGGCTACGTGGCCTTCCAACTCCTATCTCGGCTGATTTCTTCACCTGTGATCTCACGCATTGGCTTTGCACCAACATACAATCCAATCTGCTTCATCCTATTCTCAACGTCCCTTGGCGCTTTCTTTTTTCCTCCATGGCGTGGCAAATCTGGAAGAGTCAAAATAATTTTGTGTTTAACGGTTATTGTCCCCCTATTAAAGCTGTTGTGCAACGTAGCTTTG
Source organism: Hibiscus mutabilis (assembly GCA_019671005.1). Classification (NCBI taxonomy): domain Eukaryota; kingdom Viridiplantae; phylum Streptophyta; class Magnoliopsida; order Malvales; family Malvaceae; genus Hibiscus; species Hibiscus mutabilis. The sequence goes on from CM033719.1 coordinate 65,429,416, forward strand.
TTTGGAGTCGGTTCTTCTCTACTTGTCGTGATAACTCCCCTAGTCCGGCTCATCGTGTTCCGTCGCTGGTGCAATGGCTACGGCCATCCATGGGCTGGCTGTGTTTGAACGTGGATGCAGCTGTATCTGCCACTATTGGGTTTGGTGCAGTTGGAGGGTTGATTCGCGATGCGGAGGGTATTTGGATCTCAGGGTTTTGCAAGTTTCTTGGAATTGTGGAACCGTTACAGGCTGAATTTTGGGGCCTCCTCACCGGTTTACAGATTACATGGTCCCTTGGGGCGAAGCAGCTGTTGATACAGTCTGATTGCTCTGTTGTTGTTCAGATGATCACGGATAGAAATGCTCATTTGAGCTTTTTCCCCTTGTCGAACCATTCGTCAGATGTTTTTACGATGTTGGACACTAGATATTCGATGGATTCCTCGGGAGTGCAACAGGGTTGCTGATAAGCTTGCCAAGTTGACGTCTTCCGATTCCCCGCAACTGCTGCTCTTAGATTCTTTTCCAGCTAATTTTCATGAACTTTTAGAGCGGGACATCTCTGGTCCTCCATATTGTAAATTCGTTTCTGCTTAAACCTTTATGGCCTCTTTCAATTAAAAAAAAATGATTTTTCAGGTCTAATATCCAGATAATTGTAATGTTGGATTAAAATCCGCAATTGTGGGCATACATGTAAAATGTATGATGCTATTATTATTCTTGATTATTTGACATGATAGATCCTGAATTTAGATTTCATATCTATTATGATTTGATTCCAACAAGTAAAATCAGCGCCTCGTCATGCTGAATCATTGAGGATGAATTCAATTTTATATTGAATTTTTAGGTTTTGATTACTTATGAATTTAAAATTTTAAGTTTTATGATAACATATTTAAGCGATCGAAAAGTCTGAAGCATTGTATTTTTAATGTTTTTTTTATTGCTTGGGTTTATGATATTTATGGATTTAATAAATTCTCCATGACTTGGGAATTGCTTCGTGTTTGATTATGGCTACAGAAGATGTCAATTTGAGGGATGCCTTGGGTTTTAAGCAACATGTTATAAGGCCGAGGATAAATCTGTTTTTTTAAGCTAACTTAACTGTTAATTCATGTGTGATTTTATTAATTATGTATATAACCTTTGATTCTGGGATTTTGCTTCTTAAAAAAGGATTGTTGTATTCTGTTTATGGGATTTATCTCTTGTTTATAAGTCATGAATTTGCTTTTCTATGTAAATCATTGTTTGATTGGTAATGTGTCATTTTGGTGTTTCCCGTAGCATAATAATTTATCAAGAGTATCCCTTCGTATATTCTATCTACTGTTTAATATTGGCTTATGCATTATAAGGGTCTTGAATACAAATATTATTGTTTATTTTAATGTTAAAGCATGTTATTAATTGCATGATTTTGGTTTTGACTGGATTTATTTTGTGTATGTTGATATTCATCGCAATGACATTAATCTTATGAATTTTATATTTAATTCGGTTTGATCAAAATTTTAGTTTTAATTGTTAATAATTAAAAGAAAAACAAAGTTGACAGAGCTTTGTTGTGATAAATTTACCGTGATTTGGAAACTTTATAATTAGGTTAGCTTTCAAAGCTTTATATTCGGCTTATGCCTAATAAATTATGGTTAAATTTTGTTGAATCATGTTTAGTTTTGTACAAAATATTTTGCTTAAATTTGTTTGACATTATACTTAATTATGTCATTAATGTTATTTATTGAATATACATATTTACATTTGGTATTGATGTATATTGATTTCGGTTTGATTAAAATTTCAATTCTGATCATTAGGTTATTATGGATATTTTACGGTTGTGATTATTACTCCTTCTGTCCGACTCAATATGTCCCTTTTATGTTTTGAAATTGTCCCACTTAAAATGTCTCATTGAAAAAATCAACAACTTTTAAAATGCATATTTCTATTTATACCCTTTTTTTAGTTTCCTAACAAAACAAAATTTAACTTTTTAAGGATAAAATTGTTGTTTCAATTATTTTATATCATATTTCTTACACAAACTTTTTCTTCATAAAACTGCGTGAAAAGTCAACAAGGGGCATTTTCGGTGGGACGGATGGAGTATATGAATTACTCATTTGTATGATACTTTTGATTTTGGCTTTTAGTTAAAGATTGAATGTTTTGAATTCGACTTTGATTTTGGTAAATGCACGTTTAAGGTTCAAGACATTTTTTTAAGAAACAATCAAAGATTTAAGTTTTTTTTTATTTCTGATAGCCCCATTCAAACATCCTTATTTTGGGTTATTTCAGAAACTTAAGTGTTATCAGAAATTTTAGTTTTGACTGTTATAAAAATTTTAAAATTGAATATTGGTATATTTATATTATATATTTTTGAGATAAATTAATTGAAGCATTAAGTCACCAAAGTGACCTCTATTGTGGAAATTATTTTATTTTAAAATATAGAAGGTTTTGTGCATGTAAGTCAGATTATGTTAGTATTAATCGACCCAAAAGAAGGTTAATAATTAACATTATTACATGTGCAACTGTGATAATAAACATGTGATAATTATTCAATTTTATATGTGAGCAATAAATCGGCCCAAAAAAGATTTTTGTTTGACATGTTCTTATTATCAATGGTTGATTATTGTACTAAGATATCACTTGCAGTTAATGTTTTGTCCAAAGATGAAATATTAATTGAGTGTCTGGTATCTTGATATGAGGTTTACCTTTATTCAAATTTATTATTATTTTGGTTATTTTTTAATTTGATTGAAAGATAAAATTAAGACAAATATTTTGAAACAATTAAATTCATATTTTGGCTTCAGATGTCTAATATTTTAATGGATTAATTGAAACATAATGTCACCAAAGTGACAGCTTTTGTGTAGATTAGTTTATTTAAAATATTAAGATAATTATGGGTTTTTGTAATTCATGCGTTTATTAATTGGCCCAAAAGAAAGTTAATATTTGGCAGAATTACAATGACAACTGTGGCGATAAATGTGTGACAATTATAAGGTATTTTATGTAAGCAATACATTAGTCCAAAGATTAGTCTATTGTTTGACATAGTTTATTGTCAATGTTTGATTGCTACAACAAGAGTACCGCTTACAGTTAATATTATTGTCCAAAGACTTGATATTAATGTTGTGCTTGGTATCTTGAGGGGAACTAGCCATTATTTTGAATTTTTTTGTTTACTTATGAATATTTATGTGAGCTTGTTTTTATTTTATTTACTTGTTTTTGTTCTATATTTAGGTAATTTATCTTTGTTGTCACAATATCTGTTAAATATATTCTACTTTCATGTTTAGTGAAACTAGTTTCAAGAAATAGAAAAGACGCTTACATATAGTATTTTGTTGTATGAACATAGACTTTGCACTAAGGGAAGAATAACTTGCACCTCTCACCGCAGTAAGCACCCATAAAAGGGATTTTGAGATGTGAGATTGTTCAAGTTGTATGAGTCTAATGATCATAAAGCACAACATTCTAGATGTCTTTAGGAGCACAAATCTAAAGAGATTACTCATACTAAGGGTTTTCTTGACGAAGTTAAGAAATGTTTTACCCAAAACATTAAGGTTAAGATGACATCACTTATGTCTTCTTTGATGTCTCAAGTGTAAGGTCAAGGAAATGTGAGAGAGTACATTGTGAAAATGTTTAATATTGCTTCAAAATTTAAGGCACATAAGATCAAACTTTCTAACAATTGTTTGTTCTTATGATTTTAGTACCACTTCCTATACAGTTTAACTAATTTAAAATTAGTTACAACTGCCAAAAAGGAGAAATAGACTCTAATTGGGCTCATTTCTCATTGTGTTTAAGAGGAAGAAATGTTGAAGCATTATAAGTGTAAAAGTAATCATTTGTTTAGTGCTTATTTAGTTAGTGTCTCTAAAAATAAGGGCAATAAAAAATATTAGAATAAAGTTGCTAAGGGTCCAACTCAAAAGAAACAATAATAAGTTACAAATGGTTGGTTTTTTTGTAATAAGTTAGGACACATGTGAAGAAATTAAACTTCAAAAGTGAGTAACTACTTCGGTTATTCTGAGTGATCCATGGCATGTAAATTTTATGATCCCACAATTAAGAATATTTTAAGGAGAGATTTATAACATTTTTAGGACGTTGAGTTTGGAGGGAGAAATAAGGTTAGATACATTGTTATCGAAGAGGAATTGAATTATAATACAATTCATGCTATCACTTTTGACGATGACTAGGTTTTCACACCTATCATTAATCAAGAAGTGAATCAAGTACCTCAGGAAAACAATGTTGAACAACTCTCATTCAAGATAAGGTAATTGTTTCAGAAGAACAAACTCAACAACCTTAAAAAACAAGTGTCATTAAAGATATCCACGAGAGGAATGAGAAATACTATTCTAGATTATTACTTTGTATTTCTTCAAGAAAATAAGGATAATAATGGAATGATAGAAAATGATTCAATCTTTTTTATCAGATCATAAAAGTTCTAACTCTCAATAGTGGATTGATGTCATTCAAGAAGAATATAATTTTATGCAAGACAATAAAATATAGGAACTTGTCTCATTACCTTAAGGTGCAAACCAATTGGTTGTAAATGGATATTTAAAACCAATAGGGATGGAAATAGTAATGTGGATAAGTATAAAGCACGCCGTGTATCTAAAGGATATGCTCTAAAAGAAGACATTGATTTTGTAAAGACTTTCTCTCAAGTTTCATTGAAAGACTCTTTCAAGATAATTATTATACTTGTTGCTTATTTTAATCTTGAGCTATATAAGATGGATGTTAAGCTTGTGTTTTTCAATGGTGACATTGAAGAAACAAATTATATGGTACAATCATAGATTTGTGTCTAATGATACAAAATCAATAATATGTAAATTAAAGAAATTCATCTATGAGCTTAAGTTGGACTCTCATTAACGAAATTATAAATTTCATATTGTTTATCTCATTTGGTTTTGAAATAAATTTGGTTTACAATTGTATATACTACAGTTCAGTGGGAGTAAACCAAGTGATACTCATATTGCTAAAGAATACAAATTTAGTCTTACTCAATGCCCTAAAAGTAACCTTGAAATTTTTAAAAAATATATACAAAAGATTCCATGTGCATAATCTATTGAGAATTTAATTTATGCTCAAGTATGTATGCGTTCGGATATTGCGTACATTTTTGGAATGTTAGACAGATATTTAAGCAATTCTAGTTTGAACTATTAGATAGCAGCCAATAGGGTTATGATATATGTTTAGAGAACGAAAAAATTACATGCTCACATATCGGAGTTCTGGTAAGTTAGAGATCATCAAGTTTACAAACTTTGATTTTATTAGAATATTGATGTAAAAGAATTTTGTCACATGGGCTGCTAATTATAGATTGAATAGAAAGACCACTTCGGTTATTTTGTGACAATAAATATGCATTCATTTATTCTATAAACAATAGGAACACTTCAAATTTAAAGTACGTAAATATTAAGTTCCTAGTTGTTAAAGAAAATTCAGAGTGGTTGTGTGTCTATATAGCATGCTAGTACAAACTTCATAATTGTGCGCTTATTATGGAATTATCACCTTAGGTCTTTCATGAGCACACTACTCATGTGGGTGTAATGTTATTTAAGGATATTCGATTTTAGCGGGAGTTTGTAATTTAAAAAAATGCTCATTCAGTTTAGACACAATTTCGGTTACTTTAGTTTAAGGATATTTTAAGATTATTTTCTGCATAAATAAAGTTCTTTTGGTTTATGTACACTATGAATTCAGTAAAGTTTGATCTCACTAAGATTTAGGAGGACCAGTTGGAAATAGACATGTTCGGTTCACATTTCATGTAATTTTTCATGCTACGCATCCATGATTGATCTATGTCATATGACTATATTTGTATACGTGACCATTGATGGGTATAGTTATGATTGATATGGCAAAGGCTGCTTTGATCCTATATGGATATAGTTGTTGAACGAGATTGTTATAGAATACCTATTATATAATAGCAAATTTTGGAGCTCATAAGTTGTACATTTATCAGGAAACATATGTTGCCCAAGTGTGAGATTGTTGGACTAAAATCCGCAATTGTGGGCACACATGTAAAATGTATGATGCTATTATAAAGTATGACACAAAATCAAGTGACCAATTATGTTAGGCGTGTCATAGGTATTAAAATGTCATGGAAATAAAAATGTAGATACCGTAAGATATATTTATAATTCAATGAGGGGCAGAGCTATAAATATTTAATAGTTGATTTAATAATCAACTATATAAAGAGGTAGTGGTCCCCAAGAAATAGGTTAACTTGCATTACTCTTGTCCCCGCCAGAGAGTTTTTATGGCAATGACTATCTTCTTGGAAGATCACAACCACCTTCTAGGCGATCTTCATCAAAAGATTTAAGGTTTTCAGTCTATCAATAAATTTAGGTACGCTTCCGCATTCAGTTTATTCGGTTTATTGTTCTTGATGATTTGACATGATATATCCTAGGTTTAAATTTCATATATATTATGATTTGGTTCCAACATGTAATTGATAAATGGTGTTATGAAGGATTACAAGTCTTTATTGTTCTAAACTATCCATGCCCTTTTCCATTTATAAATCGGTGGATAATATGTGTTTAAGCATCCACAAACTTACGACATCAATCGAATTAAAATTCAGTCGATATTTTTTTATTTTTAGACTCAAAGCACACAATCACAAAGGGTTAATTTGAACGAAACATAAATAAAAGAAAAATACAGGCCATGTTTCCCATATTTTGCTATCTTCCTTACAACAGTAGCACATAACACATATCCAAAAACAAATAGAATTGTACATCCTTTAAATATACGAGAACCGATATATAAAGGTTTCTGAGAAAAAGTTAACATCAGGTAGAAAGCGGTCAAAGCACCCGTGGTCTAGTGGTAGAAAAGTACCTTGTAGGGGTGTATACGGTTCGATTTTGGTTTAATTCGGTAAATTATTTTAGTAATTATCAGTTTTCGGTTCGGTTAACCTCGGTTTTTGGTTTTTCCATATTAACGTTAATTTTTGAAATTTTTTATTTTATTTAGACAAAATAACTTTATTTGATGACTTTTAAACATTAAAAAGTTAGAGTTTTAAAGTATTTTTCATAAATATTTATTAAAAACTTAATTTTTAAGTAAATAATAATAATAATTAAAAATGCATCTATAGTATTGTAAGTATAAAATACTTATTTTACACTATAAAAATAATTATAAATTAAATAAAAAATCAAAATTCGGTTCGATTCGGTTAATCACGGTTTGTAAACTTATAAACCATAAACCGTCCAAACGCCTTGGTTCGGATCGATTTTCGATTTTGCGGTTAACCATGTTCAACCCTAGTACCTTGCCACGATACAGACCGGTTTGATTCCCGGCTGGTGCAATCATTTTTTTTTGCATTTATTGATAATTTTATTTTATTTTTTCTTTGGGTGAAATATCATGGCTTAACAACCAAATAAGTGCTCAAACTATATCTTTTTTCTCAATTAGGTGTCGAAACTTTATTTTGAGCCAAATATGTGCCTAACGTTTTCAACGTTAATCAAATAACTGTCGTCTATTAATTTTCACCGTTAACTTCTGTTATCTGACACGTGTTATCTTCTTAAATTTTTAAAATTATATCTAAAAATAAATAAAACAAAATAGCCTCAAATTTCACAAAATAGCCCTAATTTTCAAAATCCCTAACACCCCAAAACCCAAATCTCGATTTGGCCGCCGATTGCCATGCCGCCGCCCATTCCATCCGTCGCTGGATCATCACGATCATTTACACCACCACCTCATCGTCGAAAATCGACCGATGCCGTGCGAAACACCAAAATCATTGAATAGTTCATTCGAATGATTCGCAATGAACAGCGGTATAACGGATGATGAACGGTGTGTGGGCCATTCAAAGAGGGGAGGGTGCTTTATTCCATCGCTGGAAACGCGACCAACGCCGATGGAAGTGGCCTGATTTGGGGGTTTAGGGATTTAAGGAGTATTTTGGGATTATTTGAAAAGTTTAAGATGTTTAAAAAATTCTAATTTATTTTTTAAAAAATAAAATTCAAAAAATGATTAATATTGTCACGTGTCTGATTCTGGTTGGATAACAGAGAGAAAAAATTACGTCTGTCACGGACAAACCTTACATGGTTCACGGAATGAAACGTTAGGCACCTATTTGGCCCAAAATATAGTTTGGACACTATCAAAAATATTTTTAAACCGGGTAAAAATAGCTTGACGATTAATCTTGAAAATTAGGGTTTTTTCTTTTTAATTTGATTTTGAAAAGATTTGGAGTTGTCACTGGACACCATAAAAACAACCAGAGATTCGTTCTTTTAAAAATTGGGTTTAGGAGTCGATTACGTGTGGGAAGGATTAGCAACCCCTCAAACGCCCGATATCGGTACCTTAAATTTTACGTGGCATGTTGGCATTTTGAAAATAATAATTCAAATTTAATTTAATCATTAATTATTAATTGGTTTTGTATTCCGAATGGAAATATTCCATTTATAAGAAAATATATTTTTGTTTCGAATATGAGATTGGAAACACCCTTATACGCTCAGGGCACCTCTATTCATATTCAAAAAATATATTTCGAATATAAAAGGTTTTATATGCATGATTAATTATTGTCTTGTTTGTTTTAATTTCTAACTTAAAAGGCTCTAATTATAATTGTGTGTTATTTAATTTTACGAATATTATTTAATTTAAAGGCTTTCATGAGATAACACCCAAATGCTTGAGCATCATCCATATTTAAACCCAAAAATTAAATAATATTCCTACTCCAATTAATTAAATTAATTGTTAAAGTTTTAGTTTTATTTAAAGCTCTAATTAATTAATCTAAATCATTTATCAAATTATAGGGTTTTAATGAATATTAAATATTCTACTTAAAAGCACATGTTGAACAACACCGCATTGTAATGAGACATCATCCAAATTAGAACTTTAAAGGTTTCTATTTAATATCCATTAATTTTACTACAATTACCTTCTTAATTAGATTAATCTTAATAGAACCTAGAACTAAAGTTCTAAACAATTAATATTAAATCTAAGTGTTTTAATGGACTAACAATTATATTATATGAACAATTTAAAACATGCATCAAGCATAAGATTTAAAGTGCAATTAAATAAAAATTAAATATTGTTAAAAAAACTAAATTATAACAAATTAAGACATGAAATTAAAGAAATAAGGACCAAATTAAAAATCTATTAAAACGAGGAGCTGAATTACAATAAAGTTTAAAGTAGGGCGCGGGGATTTGCGGGCCTCTAGGCCTGGGGATTAAGCCTATATAAAGGTATTTTCAATCATCTTATGTTCTTTTTTTTTTCTTTTTTTTTTCGAAATTCTCTCTCTCTCAGCTCACCAATTCTCTCAACTCTCTCATATTCTCTCTATATAACACCCCAAAAACCATATACTCTCACCCAAATGGATCAAAATCTATAATTTTTTGATGAATTTCATCCGTGTTTTTCGCGAATCGGATAAATTTCATATATTTCGGCCAAGGTCCGCCGCGTACTCCGCCCCTCAATCCATAAACGCCAACCTTCGACCATCATAACCTGTTCGTCGCCCACCACTAAAACCTCCAATCATCCATGATCTAGCTCCGGACGCCGTGCAAAGATTTCTGGCCGCCGTACAAAGATTTTTGGCCACCATTCTCGAAGCCCAAAAATTCTAAAAACTTTATTTTTCACCCTAGAACCTTAGATCTAATCTTGGTTCATCAGAACCACCCAGCTCCGACAGCCTAAAACTTATTTTACCCACTCTCAGCCCATTTTCAACTCCGACAGATTAGTTTCGACCACCGCATGTCCTTTCCGATTTCCTTTTACTCTCTATTTTTATATATTTATTAACTTCGATCTCACTTTTTTATTTTTGCAAAAAAATAAAGGACTAAAGAAGGATATATCTTCGGGTGATTGTTCAAGGCAGTTTCGACAATTTTTCGGCGTCCGATCATTTTTTCTGGCAGACTCTTCGACTGCTCCTATGTTTCTCCAACTTTTTGGTGGCCTTTCGATTTCCCCGAGATACTCTCTCTCTCTCCTCCTTTTTATTATTATTAGTTTAATAAGTGGTCATTAATTGCTAATAATGTTTTCGGACACTCTCTCTCTTTTCCCTTTTATAGGCCGACCCGTTGATGATATTATAGTGCTGGTAACAGCTGGATCAAACAAGCACAATCCATGTGCTTTCATTTCGGCCAATGAAGGACCGACACGTGTCCATTGAGATATAAATTTAGGCGAGAAAGAGATAAAGATGATTTCGTTGCGTTGGATTCAATGTGTTTTGGCGGAAAATAGCTGGATCAGATTTAGAAACTAAAATTGTGCTTTTATTTGGGTTTTGTATTTATGTATAATGGACATATATCTATATAAATGGACATTTGTAGATTATTTATTATTATTTATTTATATATATTTTTGGTTTTATTTAGGGTAAATTACACGGGAGACCACCTATCTTTGGGGTTGGTGTCGAAATGACCACCGATCTTTTAATTTTATCAAAATGACTACTCAACTATTGATATGGTTCTAATATAGCCATAAGCCGTTAAAATCTAACGAAAAAGCTGATGTGGCAGTTAATAGAAACTTATATAATTACACATTTAGTCCCTACGATTTCCACATTTAATCAATTTAATCTTAATTTCAATTTAATAAAATAAATTAATTATTCAATTGTGACATGTATCGCCACCTTATTGGAGGACTTTATTTATTTTTATTTAATTAAATTAATTTATTTTTCTCCTCCAATCAAGTGGTGACACGTGTTACCACCTTATTGGAGAGAAAAATAAAGTATTACACAAATGTAGTTGGGGGGAATTAAACCCACAATCCTTTGGGTGTAAAGAGAATGCCTCTGCCACTGGGCTAGGCATATATTTATGACATGAAATACAAAATTTAATATATGAGTTATATGATTGTTAATGCCATAAAAAAAGAATTAAATGTGATTTTAGGGGATTCAAACATGCATAAAAACATCTAACCCAAAATTTTATAAGCCTTAAACCCTGGAAATTTTATAGACCCTAAAACCCACAAAAATTATGAACCCTAAACCCTAAAAATTTTATAAACCCTAAAAATTATAGTTAGTGCATGATTTAAAAAATCTCTAAACCTTAAAAAATATAGTTAGTGCACAATTTAAAAAATTTATAAACCTTAAACCCTAAAAATTTTCTAAACCATAAACCCTAAACATTTTATAAACCCTACAAATCTAAAACCCTAAACCCTAAAAATTATACACTCTAGAACCTAAAAATTTTATTTTATTAAATTGAAACTAGGACTAAATTGATTAGATGTGAAAATCGCGGGGACTAAATGTGTAATTATACAAGTTTTTGTTAACTGCCACGTCAACCTCACCGTTAGGTTTTAACGGCTGGTGGCTATATTAGAACCATATCAATAGTTGAGTGGTCATTTTGACAAAATTAAAAAATCGGTGGTCATTTCGACACCAAAGATAAGTGGTCTCCCGTGTAGTTTACCCTTTTATTTATAATGAAAATTATATATATATATATATATATATATATATATATGGGTAAAACTTTAATACATATGCGGTGTAAAATTAATTTTACACGCTTGTGTATTTACACTATAAAAACTCAAATCCTAAATTCCTAACCCTAACCCTAAAAAACTAAACCCCACACTATAAACCCTAAACCCTAAATTCTAAAACTAACCTTAATTCTAAACCCTACAACCTAAACCTCTGAATCTTAAACCCTAAACTAAAACCATAACCCCTAAAACTAAAAGGCACGTGTAAACTAAAGTTTACCGGCCTGTGTATCAAATTTTTTTCTTATATATATATATATATATGAATATACTCGAATAAAATTTGAGTTTAACAGGCACTTATCTAAAAAAAAATTTGGGCACTTGGTTAAAGCCAAATATCGTTGCCAAGTGTGAAGGAAGGTAATTGAGGGGAAAAATTTTGGGCACTTGGAGAGTTTACCTGCTGGAAAGTTCTTGGTATTCATATTTCGGTCTTGATTTGTTTCCATTTCTTAAAACTAGTCAAGGATTGCTCGTTCTGCTAATGACAGACAACTTTCTTTTTTGATTATAAGGCTTCGCATCCCAGGTTTCAAGGAGAAAACCTGGACAGGAACAAGAACATTTACGCTCGAATCGAAGATCAGGCGAAGAAGCACCAATGCACTCCGGCTCAACTAGCACTAGCATGGATTCTCCAGCAGGGGGATGATGTTGCTCCGATTCCTGGTGAAGCTTTCTCTTTATCAACTCTGTTCTTTAGAATATGATATGGCACCATTATTGAGGTCATTTTTGTACTCATATCCAAACGTGCATCGAACATAAGTCTTACTTTACATTTGCTTCGGGTTTTCATAGGAACAACGAAGATTAAGAACTTGGATCAAAATATTGGCTCGCTGAGAGTGAAACTCACTGCCAACGACTTGAAAGAAATTGCAGATGATGTGCCGATTGAAGAGGTCGCAGGCGACCGAAACTATGATAGCATGAGGAAAGCTTCATGGAAATTTGCAGACGCACCAGCAATGAATAAGGCATGTTCTTGAGACATTTGATTCATTTTTATCGGAAAATGTCTGGCATAGATCTTTACGGGGTGTTGAACCATCAAATACTTTATGGAATGTTATTGCTGTGATTGATTCGAATAGTATATTCGGGACAAATTATAGATGATTTGATATGAAATAAGAAGAAAAAAACGGTATATTATATACTCAAAAATAAATATAGTAGACAATAGAGTCGAGTACAAAGCAGCATCCCTCACTAGGTCTAACTTATTATACGGTCCACCCCGTATCGGTACCCATTAGGTTTCATTATAGCATTTTTTCAGAATCAAAAACTCGTACCGGTATAGGCTCATGCGTACTGATACGGGGAGGGTCGTACCGATACGCATGTACGCATACCGATCCCTACTTTCAAAACCCCCAGTAGTTATTTCTATGTAGGTGTATCGACACAGCGTACTGATCCAGAGTATCAAAACGGACTATGGTGTACCGATATGCCCTTAGGCGTACCAATACGCGAAGCCTGAAGTGCGCACAATGGCTATTTCCATAAGTAGCAGCGTAACGATACGCACACCCACGTATCGATACTGAAGAGCCCAAAAGTGGAAAATCAGTATGGAAATGTGTCCCCAACAGTTCATATCCAATCCCAACGATCTCCAACAGCTAAGAACTCAATTAGAAGGATAAAGGGACCATTGAAGCACCAGCAACAACTAATGATCTTATTGCCAACATAATTATGATTGAAAAAGTATCTTAGTGCTTAAATTCTCGTTCTTGTATAGACAAAACACTTGTGAGCTTAATTGTTAATATTTGCTCAAGTGTATTAGAATTTGAGTGAGGGCTTAAGAGTGCAAACAAATACCTAAGAGACGATTTTTAGTTTGCTTTTGTTTTTCTCATTGTTGAGAGGTTCTTGCTTGGCCTTGGGGTATAGGTCAACTGATTGTAAGAGTTTCCTCCTAAGCCTAGAAAATGGGAAGAAATTCAAAGTAGTGAATTTGGAAATTTTTAGTGGGGAAGCTAAGGTAGTGGATGTAGGCTTTGGTTAGAAAGCCGAACCACTCTAAATTGTTGTGTTCTTTATCTTATCTTTTGCTTCCAACATCAACACCTATTATGCAACTTCTCCACCACTTAGCAAGCAAGAACGGTTGAAGAATTCGAGCCCAACATGTTGGAAGTTGAAAATGATGAATTGTTTGAAGAGAGTGAAAGAGAAAATGAACAAGAACTTGATGACACAGAAACAACTTCTTCTGTTTCAAACGAGAAGCACGTCACATTTGATATATCACAAACTGCTGAAATGATTCAAGTTAGAGACGAAATTACAACATCATTATGAATTAATTATAGGCATAATTAAAAATCCAAAAAATAGTCATTAGGAACACATTTCATATTATTCTTATTAAGAATAAAAATTATTTTTATTGATTTTAAAACTTTTATCTATTTAATTATATTTAATTTATTATATTTTTAATATTTTATTTTAAATTAATTATTTATTACTTGTTCATTTTCATTTTAAAAAACTAGATACCAAACACATTTTTACTATTTTTATTTTTAAAAACAAGTTTTCATTTATATTAACCAAACATGTTTTTCATTCTTTGAAAACTTGAAAATAAAAATAATTTTTTTAGAAAATGAAAATAGAAAACATATTTTAAAAAAATATATAGGATATCTGAAAATAAAATCCAAATAAGAGAACATGCATTACAAATAAATATTAAAGCTATTAAACATAAAAATAACTTAAAAACGAAAAATCAAGTTTATTTGAAAAAATATTTTCAAAATAACATATAAAATAACATAAAAAGAAAAATAATACTCCTAAAAATATATTCACAATAACATGTATAAGAAAAAATGAAAAGATTGAAAAAAAAAACTTTAAATAGAAAGAACGAAATAAAATGTGATAAAAATATAAAGAAAAAAGGAAAAAATTAAGGAAAAGATGAACAATAAAATGATGATGAAGAAGAAATGGAAGTGTAATACAAATTAAAGAAAAAACAAAAAAGAAATTAGAGAAAATAAGTAGAACTGTGGAGAAATGAAAAGAAAATAAATGAGGGTGGGGAGAGGCGGCAGCAACCAAAAACTTAAAAGTGAAAACGTAAAACCCTAAATGGCATTATAGTTGAAAATTTTCGGTCGAAAATTTTTTATCTCAAATCCGCCCGCCCTGCCCCGACTATTTTATTATCATAAATCGTCCCGCTCTCATCTCACACTTGAATTTTTTTTATAAAAAAATCACCCTTATAAGATCAAGTCGAGTTAGAACCCATCTAATTCGGATAAAATTGTCATCCATATCAATTTCATGAAGTCAATGGGAGGAGGGCTCCATGATTCTGAAATGTGCTTCGACCGAACCACATGAACTGAGCTATCTGTGATTGTCGGATTAACTATCAGATCTAAATCGAGACTTTTTTTAGATTTTTTTCATTATTCTTTATTTTAACTTTAATTATTTAAAATATAATAATATTAAATTTATTTTTATATTATGTTTTTTATATTTTCCGAATGGTTATTTGATCTATTGGAATTATATTTTTATACATTTTTATTTTTGATGTAGTTATTTATTATCTTTAAAATTATAAAATACTATATAATATTATTTTTATTAAATAAATTATAGTTTAATATATTTTTAGTGAAAAAGGTATGATTATATTAAGATAAATCATACACAGGGAATGCTATGTATGCCTCATTAAAAAACTTCCCTAAACCTAAAGGGAGGAAAAAGAGCACAAACGATAGCACATAAAAACCAAATCCACTGAAACTAAACAAGCAACCAACAAAACAACAATAAACAAAACTAAGCGTGCCTAACCAATACCAACCACCGCCACGTCGGTTAAGAGCAACTCCTGCAGCTCATCCGTAGGGTGCTCAAGGACATGTACATTAAAATTTGAGGAACAAGCATAGCGTGAAAGACGATCCGCCACTTGGCTAGCGCGACGAACATGCTTAAAATCAACTTCCTCTAACTGCCTTGCCAAGTCCCTAATATGTAATAAGATAGGCTGGCAAACATGACGATCTGGGTTCCCCGAAATGAGCCTCACCGCATCACTACAAATTCATCTTAAACACAATCATACGAAACCCGTTCTCAAGGGCACACACAAGTTTGATATACACCCCCCCATAATTCAGCTTCTAAGATAGAGCAAATTCCAATATATTTATAAAAACCAAGCTTTCACTAACATGTAGAGTCGCTAATAACCCCTTCACACGTAGCATGGCCATGCACCATCTCACAGCTTCCATCCGTGTTCACCTTGAGCCATCCTTCCACCGAACGCTGTCATTCGCTGGTAGTATGCGCATCAGGCCCAGCATTCCCAGCAACTGGATGCGCGTTGGTAGAACCGTGACCCTGTTGGTCAACGGTAGCAAAATGGGACGTGCGATAAAGCATTTAGAGGCGTTTGCTATGCTTTAAAATCGACCCACTATTCACTAATGGGGAATCAAACAGCACGACATTGCGGTTAAGCCACATATTCCATAGAATCAAACCAAACAAAATGTCTCAATCCATAGCATTCAACACAAATCGAGAAGAATCTACCAGATTACTCAACACCCAATCTTAAAACAACATCGACAAAAATTCTATCAATTTTTTGGTGTTGATAACCACAATCCAAATTGCTACAAATCTATCGCATTGTCAAAAAACATGGTTCGCATCCTCCGACATAAGCAAACACATTGGACAATGATCATCAGTTGCAAAGTGACATAACACTCGTTCTTTATTCGTCATAATTTTATTATTACATAGCAATCATAAAAAAATTTAACCTTCTGTAAACTGTGAAATCTATGAATTACCTTCCAAAAAATTCTATTTGCTTCTATCGTTGTACCACATTGGGCGCTATAGGTAGTCTTAATCGAGAATTGAAGATCACTATCTACTTTTCATCCAATTGTATCTTCCACATACGCAATAAGAGAGCCATTATTAGCTGCAATCCGCAATAACACCGAAAAGGGCAAAATATGCTAAAGTTTGTCCCAATGCCTTGCCATAACCATCACCCATGGAAGCAACATTCTTCAATCCAACAAGATGCTGGAGACTTTCAGGTACGTAGGATAGCAACAAGTTAATCCCATAAATCCAAGCATCGCGCCAAAAGTCTATCGTCCGACCATTGCCTACACAATACAAAATATTATCGCGTACATCATCCCACACTAAGCTGATTTCTTTCCATACTAGCGAACAATTACGACTAAGAATACTATTCGGCACAAATTGAACACACTTATATTTTGCACAAAGAAACTGCACCCACAACGCATTCTTCTTCGCAACCAAATGAAAAGGTAACTTATTCGAAACATAAGGAATCATACTGCCGAACATTATGGAGTTACGAGGGTCAGCTGCCAGAAACTTTGTCGTATCTAGGGATGCCGCTGGTGTTAGAGAGGCTTGTCTCTCCTCTAGCGGTGGAAGACCAGCAGGTTACTAAGAAAGTGAAGAACCAAAATGGGTCGTTGGTTGATTTTGAAGCCATTGGGGAAGTTTCAGATATAGAGGGCCTGGATGGTGTTGCTAATGGTCTTATCTTGGAGTTAATCGATTATGGTTTGAACCATGCCCCGTGTGAGAATAATAAAACATACTTCACTATCGTAGCTGCTAAGAAATCAACGTCAAAGGGTGTGGGGGAAATGAGAATAGGGTTAGGTTTTGACATGGATGAGGTAGAAGTTTTAGATGAGGATTATATTGTCACTGAGTCCAGGGTTTTCCCTACAATTAAGTTTTCTAATCGAGTACATAATCAAATTGACCATAATATGAGAAATTCTATTATTGTTTGGCTTCTAGGTTGAGTTATTGGGTATGATGCTTTGTTGAACATGATACATGCTTTATGGAAGCCTTATGGGGATTTGCAGCTTGTTGACATTGAGAATAATTATTACCTTGTGCGCTTTGACGATGAGTGAGATTATGCAGATATGTTATCTAATGGCCCTTGGACAATTTATGAGAATTACCTTATGGTGCAGCCATAGAGTAGATTATTTTCTACTTCAAAAAGTCATCCCTCTAAAGTGGTTGTTTGGGTTAGGTTATCGGGTTTGCCTTATAGATATTATTGCAAAATACTCATCGGGTTTATAGTGAGTGTTGTGGGAAGAGTGATTAAGGTGGATTATAATACAAAGACGGGCGAACATAGTAAATTTGCTAGATTTACAATCATGGTGGATCTGAGCAAGCTTTTGAGATCTTGCATTGGCATTGATAATTTTATTCAAAAGTTAGAGTATGAGGGTTTGCATCAAATTTGTTTTTGGACGCGGTGTCTATGGGCATGTAAAAGAGAATTATAAGGTTTTAGATTTGATAGATGAGGGTTTGAAGAATATGAAGGGCGAACAAAATCATAAGGTTATGGCAGAACCCTCGGCTAATGAGCTATATGGCCCATAGATGGTTGTTGCTACCGATGTAGACGACCTGTGGATTATGTCACAGATAGGGCCAAGGCTGTGAGTGAGGTCCGGGTTTGAGGCTCCAAGTTTGCTACTCTTGATACGAATGATACTGTAGAGGGCGTGATCGAAGCCCTAAAGGGGGAGGTTGAGAGATCGGTGCATCTAAGGAGACTTAAGGCTGGTTTGGTAAAAATTGGTGGGGCTAGGGGTGGTTCCAATGGTAGTAGCAGCAATGAAAAATAGAAGGAGAAACATACGATAATAATTGGTAACGCGGCTTATTTAGCGTCGAATCTGGAAAGAAAGTTGAAGAAAAAATGTGGTTCTATGGTGGCAATAAGGGTTACTGAGGCAGTTTATTTGGTGGATAGTCATGGGGTTAAAGTGGTGGAATATATTGTTGGGAGAGCTGCGGGTGATTATGCGACTGTTTTGCTAGTGGAACCTGGGTTTAAGGAAAATTTACAGGCTGTGAAAAATGGGAGTAAGGTTCAAGGTTCCACATTTAAAATAGGTTAGGAGGTGAATAAAAAAGGTATCCAAATTCGAAAGCAACAGGATAATCGTTTGTTGTCTAGAGCGGTGCCTTCAGAATAGGTTAAACATATGTCTAATCAACTAAATTAGTTGGGTATGTCGGGACATACTCGTGTGAATTTGGGTTCTTTAGTTGGTGATTGGGATGCTTGCATGGAGCACTCGTTTGATGATAATGATTTTGAAAATGTGGAGGCATTGGATCACATAGAAGAGATTGTTCAAGAGACTCTTGATTAGTTTTTGTGCATTATATCTCTTTACCTTTCTTTTATTATTTAAATGACGTTTGTTTTTTTGGAATTGTCAGGGTGCGGCGAGCCCTACTTTTCATCGAATTTTACATATTTTAGCTCGTGAGCATGGTGTGAAAGTTGTGTCTATTTTTGAGCCTCGAGTTTTTTGTTTTAAGGCTGATAGAATCATCTCTATATTTGGCTTTGAACATTCATTTCGGGTGGAATGTCATGGTTTCAGTGAGGGTATTTGGTTACTTTGGAAGACAAACATCTCTCTATATATTTTGCATATTTCGAAGCAGTATATTAATGGAAGATTTTTTGATGACAAGCGTGGATGCATTTTACGGCTGTTTATACTAGTCCCAAAGCTTCAAAGACAAAGCAACTCTCGGATCAGTTGATTGCACTTGCTCTGAAGGATGGGTCCCCTTGGGTTATTGGTAGAGATTTTAATGTTATATTGGACCCGGGTAAAAGGGTGAGTGGCTCATTATTTGTTTAGGGTGGAAGTCGTCGGTTCTCGAATTTCATTCATGCAGCTAGGTTAATGGATTTGGGTTTTCAGGGGCCGTCTTTCACTTGGTCGATAGGTGATTTGCAATAGCGATTAGATCGGTGCTTGGTCAATTCTAGTTGGTTTTCTTGGTTTTCGAATTCCTGTGTGCGCCATTTGGACCAAATAAGGTCGGATCATAGGCCTTTGCTCATTCATTTTATAGATCATGGTTCAGAGCATTCTTCGCAGCCCTTCCAGTTTATTGCAGCATGCAAGACCATCCGTAATTTCAATAGTATTTGAAGTCTATTTGGTCTCTTAACGTAATGCTTTTAAGGCATATTGATTACTTTAAAGTAACAGTGTCAGATTGGAATAAAGAAAGTTTTGGCCATATTAAAAAGAAGAAGAAATGGTTGTTGGCTCGGTTGAGGGGTATTGATAGAGCATTGTTACATGCCTAATCGAACTTTCTGCTTGAATTGCAAGAAAAGATGAGGGCTAAATTTTTAGATATCCTTGAACAGGAGGAGAGCTTATGAAGGCAAAAAACTTGTGCTCAGTGGGCTTTACAAGGTGATCGAAACACAATTTTTTCATACCTCGACCATGGCGCGTAGGAGGTCGAATAAAATTACAGCTTTACGACGTGCAGATAAGTCTTGGTGTATAGACCCAGAGGAGTTAGTTTTATGGCACGTGACTTTTATCATACATTATTTACGTCGTCTGGGATGTGTAGCTCGTCCTATGCGACTAAGGGCCAATTTTTGCTAATTCCACATGCCTCTAAGGAGACCTTGATAACTTCAATCCTTGATGAAGAAATCAAAGCGAATTTGTTTTATATGGGGGGTTCAAAGTGCCAGAGTTAAACGAACTTCAGGCAAGTTTCTTTTAGCAGAATTTTAACATTGTTGGTAATTCAGTTTGTAGCTGTATCCAGAAGATTTTTGAAGATGGTGTAATCTCGGCAAAGTTGAATAAAACACTTTTGGTTCTTATCCCAAAGGTTTCTTCCCCATAGTGGATGAGTCAGTTCAGACCTATCAGCTTCTGTAATGTGGTTTATAAGATGATCACCAAAATTATTGTCAATAGACTGAAACCACTGTTACCTGGATGGATTTTAGACAATCAAACTAACTTTGTTCCTGGTAATTCTATTACTGACAACATTGTTATTGCGCAAGATGTTATTCATTCAATGCGTTGAAAGACTAGGAAAAAGGGGTTGGATTGCAATCAAGATAGATTTAGAAAATGCGTATAACGGATTAGAGTGAGGATTTATTGAGGATACTTTGAAGGATATTGGGGTGCCGTTTCAGTTGCGTAATCTCATTATGTAGTGTGTTTCTTCAGTGTCGACTCAACTCTTGTAGAACGGGTCTTAAACTGAAGCATTCACACCATCTAGAGGAATTCGTCAGGGGGACTTGTTGTCGCCATACTTGTTCGTGCTGTGTATAGAGAGGTTAGCACAAACAATCCAATTGGAAATTAATGTTGGTTATTGGAAGCCTTTTCAGATATCTAGTAAGGGGCCTGTGTATCTCGCATCTTTTTTTCACCGATAATATAATACTATTTGTGCAAGCTTTGTGGGATCAGTTGCAAGTACTTCGTACTGTTTTGCAGCAGTTCTGTGAGGTTTCTGGTCACAATGTTAGTTTGTCAAAAACTAATATTTATTTTTTCAAGAATGTTCTACATGTTTTGAGGTATCAAATTAGTAGTGCGTTTGGTTTTCAAGAAGTTGAGGATCTCGACAAGTACTTAGGAATGCCCCTTTTACATAACCGTGTTACTTCAACTTCCTATGCTTATTTGGTTACAATGGTTCAGAGTAAGTTAAGTGGTTGAGCGACGAAGAATCTGTCTCTGACTGGTCGCATAACACTCACTAAAGCGGTTTCGCGGCTATTCTCAATTATACGATGCAAACCACGTTAATCCCCAGTAAGACATGCTTAGAATTATAGCGTCTTATTCGTCGCTTTGTTTGGGGTATTTCGCCTGAAGGGAAAAGATTCATTTAGTCCGGTGGGAGGATGTGTATCGGCCTAGTTTTCAAGATGGCCTTGGAGTTTAATATATTTTTAGAATTTTATAAATATCAAATAACAAAAATTACATTATATATCATGTTTATTCTCATCTAATATCTCTAATGGTAGTTCAAAAAAATGTCTAATGGTCTAATGGTAAATTTCTGCTTTTTTTTCGCCTCATCACACAAAGAAATAAAAGAATATATTTAAACTCTTGAAAATTTTAATATTTAATTAAAATAATAAAAGATTAAATTACTATGAATAAGCTAAATTAAAACTCAGGTTTCTCTTTTCTTGGGCCTTAACTTTCAAAAATACACATTTAGGTTTTTATCTTTAATCGAGCTAATGATCTCTTCTGGGTTTTCAATCCCTAAGGTTTAAACCTAATTTGTTTTGTTTTAAACCCAATTTGACAAATGAATAAAAGCTCAAATACAATAATAAGATTCTTCCCGTGTCGGAGAAGATCCATCTAACGCACATATGTCATTTGTGATGGGCTGCCCCAACTTTGATTAGGTTTTTACAAGTTTTTTTTTTTTTACAAAATGATTTTGCATTTATTTTCCCGCTTTCTCGATCAAAATTTTTCGTTTCTTCAAAAAGAATAATCTTTTCCAGTTCCACCTAATACGAAGAAATGAAGGGATTCATTTGGCTTTCTCTCACTCTCTCGAGGTTCTGAGCTCTTAAGCTTTCAGTCAGCCTTCAAAGAGAGCGGAAGAGAGATGAAGGTGTGGAAGCTTTCATGAAAAAAATGGATACACCGGATAAAACCCAGCTCACTCCAACTTCTAATCTTTCCAAATTTGAGGTGTTTTAAAAAAAATGATTTTTGATGGTTATGTTCTTTTACTCAGAAATGAAGTCGATACCCTTTGTTCTATGTGAAAGGTTTAATAATTATATGTTAACTAGGGTTCTTTCTGTTAAGTTTTTTTGTTGGTGTTCTATTATAAGTTAAATTTGTATGATCTTTTCATTTTCAGTGTTAGTTTTTGATATTTAGTTTGAATTTAGATTGGGGTTTTGCCTCCGTTCTTGTTATCGACCTTTACTTTGAGTTTTAGGATAGATTACTGTTATAACTTTAGTTTTTTTTTTTTTGGGGGCAGAATCCATGAAGGGAAGGTGGAATTTCTACTAATTTAACCAAACTTTTGCTGTAAAATGTTAGGGAAATTATTCACTCTCAACCATTTATAGTGTTGGCATCAACCTGGAACTTATTCACAGCCATAGTAATTGACTAATTTTATACAAAGGAATTACAAGTGGTTTGCACTTGAAAAGGTTGGGTATATTGTTATTTAGTTGCACGGAATGATATGGAAAGGATGTGTTCTTTCTAGTTTGCTTTTGATACCTTGTTTTCTAGTATGTTATTTTGACTATCCATTTTTCTTGAAATTCCCATGTATGATGCATATTTAAACATAGATACAGGGATATGATCCTCCACAAAGCCCTCTCAATACGTGAGAGAACTTAAAAAAATATAACTTATGTGATGGATACATACATGTATCTTACACTCACACTCAAGTAACATACTTTTCTAATGCAACTTGATTATTTGTTAATTAGGCTATTAAGGACTTGTGTGCTAAGTTTTAAACTTTTTTTTGTGCCTTTTGCAGGATTCACCTGTCTTTAAGTACATAGACAGTCTTTCACCTATTGAGCTAGCCAAGTCCAAGCAAACAGATAATGTTTTCAGTTCACTAGCATTTTTGTCCCCTTCATCTTTATTTCCTTCCCCACAGATTAGTTGCCAAAGGGAATCCAGGTTTTCAGTTAAAAGGTAAAACTAATCATCTCTGTTGAGTTAACTATTTCAAGTGTTCTAATTGAGGTTTGTTTCAGGCATCATTTCTTGTCACCTTCAAACTCTAAAGCCCCCCAGAGTGGTCATGAATCTAATGCTAGTGAGGGAGATTCAAAAGCTGATGAACAATCTAACTTGTTTGATGAACATCTGGGATGTCTCAAGAATGACTGTTCATCCAAAGGAACCAGCAGTGATCTACTCAATGACCAGCCGGTTTTAGCAACAGAGTTTCCAAGAACCTTGAAATACTATTGCAGGAGTCCTGATGATAACTTTGAGCCTTGTGACGAGATACTGAAAAATACAAGTGTGTCAGTGGCAGGTAAAGAGAGATCTCCTTTTCAACGCAATAGGGATGGATGTGAAAAGAGGCAGCTTCAAGAAAGGGATTTGCGTAAAATATGCAGAGTTAAGCAGATTGAAGAATCAGCAGGAATCGACTGGGTAGCAGCTCTTTCTGATGTTGCTGATATGTTGGCAAAGGGTTCATCTATCATTCATGAAAATACTGATGGGCAGGATCAGAGAACAGCAGACTCGGAGACAACCTCTTTTATGTCAACTATCATGCAGTTCCCACTAGATAATGCCAATAATTTAGAACATGCAGAATCTGGTGATCCTAGCGGGTCTTGCAAACAAAATGAATTGGCAGTGTCAGTAACAGATCGGACACACGGCATCCTTTATACTTGTCTACTGGACAAACTAGTAGTTAGTGATTCAGGTTTGAAAAAGGATGATAAGGAGGAGAACTGCAACCAGTCCAGCCATCAGGTTAACTGAAAAAACCTTTAAATTTTCTTATGCAAGTTCCTTATTGTTGTATGTTTATTAAGGATGTTTTCTGTTGGAGACTAGAGCATCTTCTGAAATGTTTTCACTATTTGTCCTTCTCAGTGCATTGGCACTTTTCTAGAATTGTACTTTACATAATTGTATTAGCAGGTTAGTATTAGACGACGCTGTCTGGTGTTTGAGAAGTCACCTGGTTTCGGTTTGCACTTGAATTCTATTCCCAACATCACAAAAGGTCGGATTTCTTTATTGGGAGACTGTAGCTTATTAAAAGCAACTGAAATGCATGTTGGGGTCCTTGACTTTTTCTACTTATCTTACTGCAGGTCAGAGTCTTAGTAAATCAACTTTAAGCTCTATGGACAAGGGTGAGGTTCCTGATGACAAGATAGTTGTGATCAGAGAAAATTCTTCTGAGACACCTGCTACCTTTGGTGGCTACGAGTCTGATCATAGTAGTCCTGAAAAGAAGAGGCATGCATAAGATTACTACTTTTCCTT
Organism: Hibiscus mutabilis; assembly: GCA_019671005.1. Lineage (NCBI taxonomy): Eukaryota > Viridiplantae > Streptophyta > Magnoliopsida > Malvales > Malvaceae > Hibiscus > Hibiscus mutabilis. Next base: position 65,454,123 of record CM033719.1, read on the forward strand.
ATTTGCATGAAAATTATCTTGATATGCAAATTGATTTGAGTTTCTGGTGCAGGCAAAAGTTCGTCGAGGAGAGTGCTGCATGCAAACGATGTAATTGTAAGAGATCAAAATGCTTGAAGCTGTAAGTCTGTCATATTTATATAAACCTATATTTAGGGTCGGTGTGCATATTCTTCTAGCATTTCTCCAAGTCTATTTTGGGTTAATTCCTCCTTTTCTGAGAATTAAAAGTGATTAAAACTGAGGTGAACCAACAATTTGTAACTTCATTTATGATACTAAAGGTCTGTGAAATTTGTCCTTACAAGCCTCTAGCTGAAGTAATTCTACCTTTTTAGGTAATTTGTTTGATTTTGTAGTGTTACATTGAATTATTTCACTCGTAACAGTTAAAAGGATTAAAGGCTAGGAAATAGGGATTTAGCCAGCTAAAGGTGGCTCACTGATTAGAAGTGCCAGCCAAGCGTACTGCTCATATATTGCTTTTATGGTTGTTTGCACACATGTTCATTTTTCTGCAAGTATCAATGTTCAACAGTAGTGTCTAACACATTTTTGGACATGGGTATGGGAAAATGATCCTCTAAGGACTCTCTAAATACATAAAAAAACTCAAACATTAAACATACCCATGTCAGACACATTCTTATATTCGGCACTCACATCCGAGTCCAAGTAACAATGGTTTACACCTAAAGAGAAGTTTTAAGATTCTCAAAACATATAACCAAGGGCTATAACTGATTTATAAAGATTACATAACACTTTGGGTTCATGGTTAAAGCTAAATAAGCAATCATTTTGGAAAACCTAAAAAGAAGTTTTAAGATTCTCAAAACATTACTCATTTTTGTTTGCTTATTTAGCTGGGACCTCATTCTATTGCACATGAGTTGAATGATAGAAATGTTTCATGTTGCTTTTGATTTCTAGAATTACTTAATGAATCAATTTTCAATAGCCTATTAAAATGAACACATGAAATGTGGTTTGATGATCATGTTTACCTTGTTTTAATTATTTTGATATTTATGTTTGTAATGCAGTTATTGTGACTGCTTTGCTGCCGGTCTATACTGTATTGAGCCTTGTGCATGTCAAGATTGCTTCAATAAGCCAATTCATGAAAACGAGGTTTTAGAGACTCGCAGACAGATTGAATCTCGCAATCCACTAGCATTTGCTCCCAAAGTGATTAGAAGCACAGATAGTGTTTCAGACTCCGTGGTGAGATTCTATCTTTAAGAATATGCTTGTCGATAAAAAATTCTATGTTGTTCCTGCTTTTCATTTTTCTTAAGATGCTCGTATTTGACACCTTTTCAGACAAGGGTATGGTGAATCCTTCAAACACAAATGAAAAAAAAAAACTTGACACAGATTAGAGTACCATTACAGTTGTTAAGCTGCATTTTTTGTCACTTATTTTGGCGTGTGACCTTTTCCTTGGTATATTGAATAAGGTTAGTTGGGAAAAGGATGATGAACCTTGCATGCTGATACTCCTTGACATAGATTAGAGTATCAATATATTTCTCATCGCATATTTTGGTGTCCAACCTTTTTCTTGGTATATCGATTAAGTCCACATGAGAAAGAGGAGATGAACCTAGGATAATGACACTCCTTTGGATGGTTAACAACCATGTTGCTCCAACTTTTTTTTCTTTAATTGTGTTTGATGCATATCCAGGAATGGTTATGGGAATATGCTCCTCCAAGACTCTCCAAGTACATGAAAATCTTGAAAAAACTGAACATAAGCTATGAGAAAAGTGGGATTTAGCAATGATTATGCCAAATTTAAATAAAGTATCTCTTCTTTTGGAAATTCTAGTTTAATCACATAGAAAATGGTGGTTGCTCATGCAGAGTGAAACTAACAAAACTCCAGCTTCAGCTAGGCATAAAAGAGGTTGCAACTGTAAAAGATCAAGCTGCTTAAAGAAATACTGTGAATGTTTTCAGGTTTGTCTATTTAGCTCATTCTGTATAATTACTTTCTTCACCGATCTGATATGCTTGTTTTCTTCTGTGTATTAAAGGCTGGTGTTGGATGCTCCCTCAGCTGTAGATGTGAAGGTTGTAAAAATAGTTTTGGTCGGAAGGACGGTGAGTGAGTGTGTGTGTTAAAATAAAACCTGCAATTTTTGTATCCATATTGTGAACATATTTTCATGTGTTACAAACGTATTTATGATATATATATTTATATAAATTTTGGCAATTAATAGTGTGTACTATATAATTTTTTTTATATGATTGTGCTATGCTATTTGGATTCAGGTGTAAGTGTCGGATATAAGAATGTGCTGGATGTGATCACTTCATAGAAAAATGAAGAGTTGAACTAAAATGTTCATGCTTGTATTTTATCTTTCATTTAGTAACGTTTAATTTTTTGCTCACTAGGAGGTTATGAATCTGAATCTGAATCTGATGGGGACAATTTAGAGGCCTGTGAAAGAAATGCATCAGAGAAAAACTCAGAAATTGTAATCAGTAAAGGTCAAGAGCATCCACATCTTTCAGTGCTTTCCCCTGATATTTCCAGGTATTATTTCACCTATTTCCAAATGTTTTCCCCTGATATCTGTTTTCAAACATATTTCGAAAATGGGTATGGATAATATCTCTTCTAAATATACAAAAGGAATTTAGGAATCAAGTATACACATTGTTGGCAGGGTATGATTAAGCTCATATTGGAACATTCTTCTAAATATTTAGAAAATCTTTAAAAAAAATTAATGATATTCATATAAGACATGTTATAGAATCTGAGTAACATTGGGCTATCCTTACACTACTGTTCCTTGAAGTGTTTTAGTTCATTTTGCAGGCTGCCATTTGCCTTTAAAGAAAAAGCTTGCAGCATTTCCCCCCATTCCATTAAATCATCTCTTCAGTCATGCTCTACTCAAGAACAGGGTTCATCAGATTCTTGGTCGTGTCAAACCAAGTTCGATTCAAATCTTCATGGACTTCCAGAAAATGAAACTCCGGAGATTCCCAAACATAAAGGCTTAACCCTTGTCTCAAAACCAACATCTCCCAACTGTAAAAGGGTTTCTTCAACTCCAAATCATCCTTGCACTTCATCATCCCTTGCATGGCGTAGTAGGAAGTTGGTTCTAAAATCCATCCCTTCTTTTCCATCACCTGCTCCGCCATGAAAGTTCCCGAGTTTTCATCATCATGCTGGTTTCCAGTTTTCTCCAGCAAATGAATTTTGGAGATAAGTACTTTCCATATTTAGCAATAATGTAGACTTCTACTAGTGAGTAGCAGTTCATTTATTTGTTTATATCATGTTTGTGTGTCTTGTAGTGTCATAATCGTATTTAAAATGTTTAATTTATAATGAATTTTGATTTGTTAGTCACGTCAGTGTATAAAATTTGAGATAATTGTGTATTTATATTATGTTGGTGTGTAGTCAAGCATCTCTTAGTGATTTTATTGTTGCAGTACATGATTTCTACTACTGTTGATTGCCTAAATTTTATCCTTAAAAACTGATTAAACAGGCTTTGATTAAACAGGTTTTGCTGGCAATTTTTATTTGGCATTGAGGGTGGCACGTGCCTATCTTGAAAAATTAAAAGGCTCGTTTGATTTTAGAAAATATTTTATATTTTTATTTTAAAATAATTTTCATTTTTAATTTTTTAAAAATTAAAAAACATGCTTGGTTAATAGAGATAAAACTTGTTTTAAAAAAACAATTTTTTTGTATTTAGTTTTTCAAAATAGAAATGAAAAAAAATAAATATTAAAGAATTAAAATAAAATATAGGAAAAAATAAGAAAAAATTTTGATACACACGTTGTGTAAACTTTAATTTAAAGTGTCTTTTAGTTTTAGGGTTTTAGTTTAGGTTTTAGGGATTTAGGTTGTAGGGTTTAGAATTTAAGATTAGTGTTTAGAATTTAGTGTATATGGTTTAAGGTTTAGAGTTTAGTTTTTTAGGGTTAGGAATTTAGGATTTAGTTTTTTATAGTGTAAATACACAGGCTTATGTAAAATTAATTTTACACAGCCCGTGTATCAAACTTTTACCCTTAAAAATATAATAATAATAATAAATAAATAAAATATGAGTAAATAAACCAAAGTTAAAAAAATACATTAGAAAGATTTGAACTTGAGTTAAATTAAAATTAAAAAACTCTTATTTTATATTTTTTACTTTCCTAAAATATTTTCGATGAAAACATTGAAAAATCTTTTTTATATTTTTAAATTTTCACTTATTTTTTTTATTTTAAAAAAAAATCATTTTCTAATTTTAGAATCAAACACATTTTCTTCACCGTTTTTTTCAAAAAATAAAAATACTTCACTTTCTAGAATCAAACGGGCCCTAATTTTTTTATTTTATTAGTTATCGCGTATTCTGAAATTTTATTTGTTTCCACCCTAAAAATCTGATTTTTTTTATTAATTATTCATTTTAGTGAGTGCATTCATCCTAAAATTTTATTTGTACTCATGTACAAAAAGAAATTATGTTGTTAATACTTAATATATGTTTTTCTACCTTCAAAATTTTTTTAATCCGTCACTGCAGTTGACTTGTTTCTCTGTCACTGTCTTTCCTTTAATCTTTCCGATCAGCAAAGATTTGTTTTTATGTATTAAGATGAAAAACAATCATATTTCTTATTTTCTGTACTCCTACCAAACACACTGAAAAGGATCCGTTCTTCATGGATGAGTTGACAATCTAATTATTTCACATGGTTGGCTCGGACTTGGATCGAAATACAGATATAACTATATCCAAACTATTTAAAGTTTTTCTTATATATTTGAAGGGTTCCTAAGAAGATTATATCCGCATTCCTACATATGAATATATGTTGGAAAGAGAACAGGAGTAACATCCCACTCTTTAAGTTCTGAGGGACAATAGATGTTCTCCAACTCCAGCCCCTTAAGCTATCAACAATTTTGGAGTGGTTTTTGTCAATTTTCTCTTACATTTTGATTAAACAGTCGGTTCAAGAAATCAAATTTAAAGATACACAAAGTTTTAAAAAAAAATGTAAAAATAACTACTTTTCCTGATCTGCCATGTGTAATCTATTTCAAGAAGCTAAGTGGTCTTGATTCTCATTTCAAAAACTGGAAATCAGTCTCCTGCATCAGTCAAATGATGACTGTCCATTTCATGTTCTTTTTTGCGTAGAATAAGATATGTTGGCAAGAAGCTATAGGTAACAGCCAAAAGCTTTTGCTAGAGCAAGTAAACTATAGGGTAAGGGCGTAAGGCAGAAAACAATATTCTAAAGTATACCTTCCTTTGTTTGATTCTGAAAACCTCTCTGGTCTTCTCGGCTTTGTTCTGGGTTCCATCTCGTTATTGTCCGTTCTTCAATAGTGTAGTGCTCTAAACATGAAGGAGAGTTTGCACCTAGGCCATTGCTATTCACGATAACAATCAATAATGTTTTTGCAACACTTCCGCAAAGCCGAACTGTACAATGAACATCTGACCACACTCTCAATCGACCATTTAGATCATTATCTCCTTCTGGTAGTGCCAGTACTGCATACTCGAAATGGACAAGAGCCGGGTGGTGACGGTAGGCAACAAAGTCCACACCATACTGCATTCCTAATCTTACAACCCAATTTTTATGCCGAAGATGAGAATAAGCCTTGTAAGAAATAGGAAACACAGGCTTTTTTTATTTGAAGTACTCCCACAGCTCTTCATTACTTTTTATGGATCCATCTTCACAAACGACTTTGAGGCAATTGAGTGAAAAGCACAAATGAAAGGTTTCTTCCATATCCAATTGAAACCATTGTTTGTCCTTTTGCGCTGTAATTCTCGGTCGACCAAAACATGCACGGTTGAGAAGATCAGCTAATTCAGCATCCACTTCAACGAGTACACTGCAGCTCGAGAGCAAACCACGAGTCTCGGTTTGGATTAAAGAGGAATGGAGTTGTGAGACAATTTTAGACATGGGATCAGCACTAGCTTTGGCTTCAAAGCCTTTTTCTTTCCATCTAGGCTTCATTTTGTCCTTCAATATATAAAAGAACATTAAAATAATTAGGAGTCATGCTCACTTAAAACCTTTTTTTCTTTTTTACTATAGGTAAATTTGGAAACTCTGAACTAAATAAGAAAATAATTCTCTCCGATATTGCTTTGACTCCTTAATTCTTCTTGAAGTGCTTGTGTCCAATGCATATCTAGAGATGGGTACATGCATATCTAGGGTTTGTGGTAAGCGATACAAAAAGGCAACATAAACTCGTCAGCAAGGAAATCAAGACACTTCGAGGGTACAAACCCGTAGACTAGGTTTACGATTAGTATTGGGCAGACTGTGTAAGAATGGTGTCATCACTGCACTGGATAAACTCCGGTAAAAAATGGCAAAATGTCATTCAAGGAAGGACAGTGGTGGGGTGGAAACTTGCTCCAGCCATGCAAGAAACCGGAGCACTGTTTCATGAGGTGAAGATTTATCACTGTCAATTGCAGCTGGAGATCTTGAAGAAGTCTAGAGCTTTGGCACAAGCAGCATTATGACACCATTTTAATACTAGTTGGCCCTAGTTGTTTATCAGCTTGTATTTAGTCCCAAAAAAAACCCGTGGCATACCAATAAAGAGATTCTCGCCCCTCCTATAAACTCAACTCTCTTCCTTTTGCATAATCCCAACCTAAGAACTTTACATCACCATAACAAAGACAGATACAATAGGGGAAAAGACAACATTTAAGTTTGATCTTACTTGACAGAGATTGACAGCCGCTTTATACAAGAGAAAAAGATGGTCAGCTTCTACTTTTGCTCGTTGAGAAATATCGTCGAACACTTGCTGAACTAAACAGATGAATTGAATACCCACTTCAAGTTTCCCTTTTTGCTTCAAAACCAGGAAATACCCACTTCATTTTTCTCCATCCTTACTTGTTTATGCACAAAACAATGGCCTAAACGGAACCAAATACACCGAAAAAAAAACCTTTTAGAACAAAAAATGAATCCTTTTTCTGAACCAAGAGATACTCATTTACCCACGACTTTGCTATGCAAGGAAAAAAGCAATAGAAATAAATAGAAACATCAACAGTGTAAACAGACACTAAGAGGTTAGGGTTATGTTGCATACAAAGAAAAGAAGAAGAAATTATTGACTTTCAAATGAACACAAAGAAAAGAGACGGATAACCTGTCGAAAGAGAGATGGGAAGTTTTGTTGTAAGAATTCCAAGTGTTGTTTCTTCCCCTTTCTTTTTGGGAAGTGCTTTCGAGTTCCGCCAGATTTAAGACAGTCTTGTTTTCAACGGCGGTGTGCTCTTAATTTACAACTTTGACACCCGTTAATCGCAACTTTTTACTTTAGTATAATCTTTTTTTTAATTATTATTATCTATTTTAGAAAGGATATCAATTTCCAATGCCTTGTGCTCGACTTCAATAGAGAGTCTAGACCTAAATACAAGATATATCATACCAAATATGAAAGGGAGGGCTCACAAGACATTGTTTGATTCAAAAGGATTGGATTTTTATATTGTTTTCGGCCTCTACAAGTGCACAAAAATGTTCAAAAGAATGTTGAGCCTTACACATTATATATCAACATTAACTGAGAGGGATGTTGTCCTCAGAAGACGGAATGGAAGCAATGATTGCTCAAAGAAACTGTCGGCAGTCATCATGTCTGCAATTCTCGCAGACTCCGTGGCCTGCAATGGCAGGACATTTGAGTATCTGAACCAGGGCTGCTCTTGTTCTTGTAGTCTTCGAATTCCGAGATGAAATGGATGTCATTGACAGGTTTTGAGTTCTTCAATTCTTGGAGATTCCATTACCTTGCAATGTTGGTCCCTTCGAGTGTCCGGATCGGGGTAGCTCTTATTCTTATAGTCATGGAAATCAAAGTTGAAAAGCTTGACTTGGTAATGTCGAAGCCTCATCAGTTATTTTCTGGTCTCTGGTACCGCGGTTCGAAGAGTATGATACGAGTCCTACTTGTTGATCTCTGAGTTCTTTTAATTCCATCTTGTACTTTTCCTTGAGCCATCTTAGTTTGTGTTGGACTTCGTTCTCGTAATCGTCTGTGAGATCACCATATAATGAATGAACTTCAGAGAAAGATTGAGAACCTGCCAAACATTGGATTGAGTTTCTTGCATTAGACGCAACTCGATTTTCAGTTATCACTTCTTTATCGTCCCGTGCGAAGAAGGGTTGATCTGTTTTTTCGTACTCTTCGTCTGAGTGGCCCATTCGTGAGCGAACTGGACTAAGTTCACGGTTCTCATGCTGGTCCCATATCCCCTGGCAATGCAAATTGTTCGATTGGCTCGACTCATTTGGTGCACCATCGGTCACATAATGCTCAGATTCCTCAACTTGAAAAGTAATTTCTTCAAACCGGCCATGCACCGAAGCACATCCACTACAACGCTGAAGAAGTTGCAAATCTTTGACACCTGCATTATGTATCAAGAAATTGAAGAGAGCCTGTAGATGTACGGTTCGAAACACAATTTTGACAAAAGTTCGAAAACCGGGGCGTTTTCTCGATTCCTAACCCCGTCCTCCAATCCGGTACTAAGCTGGCAATTTCCCCGTCAATCATATCCGCTATTTTAGTCACATCTTGATCGGTGATATCCAATTCTGCAACCATTTCGGTAGCAACACTCAGTGCAGTGTCAGTTTCAATGTCGAATGGGAAATATATATTTCGAATACGACCTGAAAGTCCACAGAAAGAGCGAATAAGAGTCAGATTTCGGATTTCCACCTAGAAAAAATGTTGAGAAGAAAGTTTCTAACCTTCTTTATCTGCAATCCGGAGTCTCAAAAAGATACCGCCATCATCTCCCGTCTTCCCCTTGATGCTTATGTCAAGATCCCCAGCATGTTCAGCCTCCTGATGTTCGAAAAGCTCGATTCCACTGGATTCGGGTTCAGCATGATGATACCCCCATTCATTTGGTGTCCCATAGCCATAACCATAACCGTTCGAGTACCCATTCGAATAAGTACTACTGTGATGAAGTTCCGGATATGGTTGCCGAATGAGAGGACCCATTTCATCAAGTTCTCTCCCACATTCCGGTGATCTTAAGTCCAATTCACAACCATCAATCTGGAGAAAAGGATCATTTAACAACTCTCTTGCAGACAACCTCAGCGACACGGATGCCAAACATTTCTCGACAAATCGGCAGATTTCCGGATCTTTCACTTTATACAAAGCATCCGGTTTTCTACCCTAAACAAACAAAGCATCATCAAAGAAATGTGGAACATTTCCAGGAGATAAAATAAAGGGAATTAGGAGAAATTTCTTACAGAGATCACATTCTTATAGATCTGTGCTGGATGAGTGCATTCACTATATGGATATTCAAAAATAACCATTTCTAATATGCACATTCCGAATGAATAAATGTCAACTAGTTCATTGTAGGCTTCTTCGTACACCTCCGGAGCCATGAACTTGGGTGTTCCTGCAGTAAAAGAAAGCCGAAACAACCATTATCGAAATCTAATCCGAGTTCAGTTTGGTCGAACCACTGACAAATTATCCAAGCATTTAACTATAAGAAGATCATATTCAACAGACATGGAATTCGAATCCTAACATCCGTGACATACCGATCTTAACTTCTCCGTGATTGCCATTAACAAAAATATTATCACACTTCAGATCTCTATGAATCACCGGAGGATCATGGCTATGGAGATAAGCTAGTCCTCTCAAGATCTGCCTACACCAATGCTTCAAAGCTCTAATATTGACTCTCTTGTGCTTCAGCCTATACCTACAGTTCCATAGGGTAAAAAAATCCAACAGTTGGTGAACATTGAACAATACAAAACAAAAACAACAAAATTTCAGGACAAGAACAAAGATTTTTTAAGAGCTGGGTTTTGTCTTACAGTCTTAAAGTTCCAGAAGTGAACATTTCGGTGACAAAGTTAATGTTCCTACTGACAATATCAACCCAGGAAGTGTAAAGCTTCGTAATGTTCTTGTGTTTTAATGTTTTGAGAAGATGAATCTCACAGTAGAGCCTTTCCAGATCTTGGGGAGTTTGTAGAAAATCATGGAGTTTTACTTGATTCCAAGCAACTTCAATGCCTTGGTATTCATCAAATGCTCTATAACTGATTCAAATTCAATCAAACAACCAAAAATTCAAAAAAAAAAAAAACTGGGTATAAAAAGTAAATTGAAAAGAATAAAGTTATTGGATTTGCTATGATTCATCCATACACTATCTTTGAAGCTCCTTTTCCCAGGATTTCATTGTACTGAAACAAAGAAGAAGAAATAAGCCCAGAAAATCAAAAGGAAAAGAAAAGGAGTTCATAGTTCATACTCTGCCATATCTTCCAGTTGGATCAACCTCAACAAACTCAGAACAATCTGGTTCATGTTGTAAAAGATCATTCATTCTCCAAAGATTTTAAAGAAGAAAAGGGAAAAAAGTTTATATTTCCTTTAGAAATAAAGATATCTAATTTTCCATAGCTTTTTAGAGATGAAAAAGGATGAATTATTCACATGAAAAAAATGAATAAAAATAGTCTGTCACAGTTTTTGAGGGGATACAAACAGAAAACTACCCCCATGAAAGAACATGACAAACATGAAAATAGAGTGAAAAAGAAGATCCTTCCATTGGAACAAAAATGGTTAAAAAAACATGGACCCTACCTTCAAATTCATTGTCTGATGTTCAAATATGCATCTGGATCATGTTCCAGTTTTCACATGCTTAGAAATTAAAGTACTTGTACTGCTGTCTGATGTTCAATTCTGTATTGCATCTGGATCAAGATGTTACGGCATCAACTATCCTCGTGCACTGGTTTTTGGTTTTGTATTAATAATACAAATTCGAATGAATGATGCGTAGAAGAAGTTATGATCAAATATTAAAAAGAGTTAGGGTTTATTAAGTAATTAAAATTTAAATAGAACAACTAACAAAAGGGTGACCGCAATAGTAATGCACATTACTCTTTTAAGGAGAAAATGTTAGATTAAAATACGTAATTGTGGCATATATGTAAAATGTATGATGCTATTATAAAATAATTAAGTGACCAATTATGTTAGGCGTGTCATATGTATTAAAGTGTCATGAAAATAAAAGTGTAGATACCATAAGATATATTTATAATTCAAAAGGGTAGCAGAGTTATAAATATTTAATAGTTGATTTAATAATCAAGAAATAACATATCTTATAGGAGAATCAATACCAAAGATTTGAGATTTCAACACTAAGATTCAAGATTTTTCAATCTATCAATAAATTTAGGTACGTTTCCGCATTTAGTTTATTGTTCTTGATGATTTGACATGATTGATCTTAGATTAGATTTCATATTAATTTATGGTTTGGTTCTAACAAGTGGCATCAGAGCCTCTTCATGTTGAATCATTGAGAACTAAATGATTTTTTTGGATTAATTCGTTTTGAAATTTTTTAAGGGTTTCAATTTTAATATGGTGTTCGGATTATCTTTTTTCTATGAATTAAGTTTTAGGGTTTTATTATAATGACATATGATTACATTATTAATCGAGTTAAAATTTTTGATGTGTTTCTGGTGGTTTCGAAAACTTTAATTTTCGATTATTTCTTATGGTTTCGTGAATAATTAAAATTTTTCTTTTAATAAAGAAATCATTAGTTTTCGTAAACTTTATTCGTGCCTATTGAATATACATATATATATATATATATGTATATATTTGTTTTTTTTATACTGGAAAACATATGTTGGATATTATTATGGATCAATTTTTAGAGGCTTGTGTATTAAGATTATTATACATATGATTTATTCCAAACAGAATTTCCCGTATTACACTTTAGTGCAATTCGTATCAAAAATTTGGTAGAACTGCTTTGCAAGATTAATATTATGAGTTATAGCAAGTATGCATGTAATTATGATGTCATGTCTAATTTAATTTGAAATCCTATTGGATTCGTTGGTGTAAATTTGATAAAGTGCATTGATTTTTATACTTTAGACATGATTAATGCTAAATCATATCTTATTTTGCGCGGAGCAATGTTGTTAAATTAGTTTCTAATTTTGCATGAGTTGCTCTTTATTGTTGTACAGTTATGTATGGTGTTCTCAGTTAAGGATTAAATGCACTTTAATGATTTATTAATCTTGCCTCTAAGTTTATAGTGTAAATTTTGGTAAATACATATTTAAATTTTTTTTTGAAAAACAGTAAAAAATTTCAATTTTTCGATTTTTGATAGCCTTAGACAAACTTAGTTTGTATTATTTCGAAAACTTGAGTGTTATCAAAAATTTTAGTTTTGACTGTTACAAAATTTTAAATTTAGATATCGATATATTTATATTATATATTTTGAGATAAATTAATTAAAACATTAAGTCACCAAAGTGACCTCTATTGTGGATTTTAAAGTATAGAAGGTTTTGAGCATGTAATTCAGCTTATGTTAGTATTAGTCAGACCAAAGAAAGATTAATAGTTGACAATGTTACAGGTGCAATTGTGGTAATAAACATGTGATAATTATCCAGTTTTATATGTGAGCAATAAATCAACCCAAATGAAGATTTATGCTTGACATATTCTTATTATCAATGTTTGATTACTGTTCAAATATGTCACTTGCAAGTTAATGTTTTGCCAAAAGATAGAATATTAATAGAGTACTCGGTATCTTGATATGATGTTTACCTTTATTCAAGTTTATTATTATTTTGATCATCTTTTAGTTTAATTGAAAGATAAAATTAAGGAAAATATTTTGAAACAAATAAATTCATATTTTGGCTCCGGATGTCTAATATTTTAATGGATTAATTAAAACATAATGTCACCAAAGTGATTGTTTTTGTGTAGATTAATTTATTTAAAATATCAAGATGATTATGGATTTTTGTCATTCATGCGTTTATTAATTGACCCAAAGAAAAGTTAATATTTGACATAATTACAACGACAATTGTGGCGATAAATGTGTGACAATTATAAGGTTTTTTATGTGAACAATGCATTAGTCCAAAGATTAATCTATCGTTTGAGATAGTTTATTGTCAATGTTTGATTGCTACAACAAGAGTATCGCTTACGGTCAATATTACTGTCCAAAGACTTGATATTAATGTCGTGCTTGGTATCTTGAGGGGAACTAGCATTATTTTAAATTTATTTGTTTACTAGCATTATTTTAAATTTATTTGTTTACTTACGAATATTTATGTGAGCTTGTTTTTATTTTATTTACTTATTTTTGTTCTATATTTAGGTAATTTATCTTTTGCTGTCACAATATCTGTTAAATACATTCTACACTCATGTTTAGTGAAATTAATTTCAATGAATAGAAAAGACACTTACATATAGTATTTGATTGTATGAACATAGACTTTGCACTAAGGGAAGAATAACTTGCACCTCTCACCGTGGTAAGCAACTATGAAAGGGATTTTGAGATGTGAGATTGTTCAAATCGCATGAGTCTAATGATCATAATGAACAACATTCTATAAGTCTTCACGAACAAAAAATTTTAAGAGATTACTCGTATTAAGACTTTTCTTGACGAAATTAAAAAATATTTTACTCAAATATTAAGATGACATCACTTATACATTCTTTGATGTCCATGAAGTATAAGGGTCAAGGAAATGTGAGGGAGTACATTATAAAAAATGTTTAATATTATTTCAAAATTTAAGCCTCATAAGATCAAACTTTCAAACAATTGTTTGTTCTTATACTTTTGGTACCACTTTTTCTATAGTTTAACCAATTCAAAAAGAAAAAAAACGTTACAATTGTAAAAAGGAGAAGTAGGCTCTAATTGGGCTCATTCTCAATATGTTAAAGAGGAAAAAAAACTTGAAGCGTTATTAATGTAAAAGTACTCATTTGGTTAGTGTTCATTTAGTTGGTTTCTTTAAGAATAAGAGCAATAAAAGAAAATATTAGAATAAAATTGATAAGGGCTCTACTCAAAAGAAACAACAATAAGTTACAAACTATTGATTATTTTATATAAGTTAGGACACATGTGAAAAATTAAACTTTAAAAGTGAGCAACTACTTTAGTTATTTTGAGTGATTCATGGACTGTAAGTTCTATAATCCCATAATTAGAAATTATTTAAGGAGAGATCTATAACTTTTTTTAGGATATTGAGTTTAGAGGGAGAAATAAAGTTAGATACATTGCTTTTAAGGAGAAATTAGATTATAATATAATTCATACTATCACTTTTGACGATGTTTAGGTTTTCACACATATCATTAATCAAGAAGTGAATCAAGTACCTCAGCAAAACAATGTTGAACAATTCTCATTCAAGATAAGGTAATTGTTTCAGAAGAACAAACTCAACAACCTTAAAAACCAATGTCATTAAAGAGATCCACGACATAAAGGAGAAATATTATTCTAGATTATTATTTTGTATTTCTTCAAAAAAATAAAGATAATAATGGAATGATAGAAAGTGACCTAATCATTTTTCATCAAACCATAAAAAGTTCTAACTCTCAAAAGTGAATTGATGTCATACAAGAAGAGTATAATTTTATACAAGACAATAAAATTTAAGAACTTGTCTCATTACCTTAAGGTGCAAACCAATTGGTTATAAATGGATATTTAAAACAATAAGGATAGAAATGATAATGTGGATAAGTATAAGGCACGCCTTGTATCTAAAGGATATACTCTAAAAGAAGACATTGATTTTGTATAGACTTTCTCTACTCTAAAAGAAGACACTGATTTTGTAGAGACTTTTTCTCATGTTTCATTGAAAGACTCTTTCAAGATAATTATGACGCTTGTTGTTTATTTTAATCTTGAGCTACATAAGATGGATGTTAAGCTTGTGTTTTTCATTGGTGACATTGAAGAAACGAATTATATGGTACAAACATAAATTTGTGTTTGACGATACAAAGTTAGTGATATGCAAATTAAGAAAACCCATTTATGGGCTTAAGTATTTCTCTCACCAATTGTATTACAAATTGCACCAAGTGATTATCTCGTTCGGTTTTTAGATAAATTTGGTTGACAATTGTATATACTACAAGTCCAATGGGAGTAAATCAAATGATACTCATATTGCTAAAGAAGACAAATTTAATCTTATTCAATACCCTAAAAATAAACTTCAAATTATAAAAAATATATATGCAAAAGATTCCATATGCATAAGCTAATGAGAATCTAATTTATGCTCAAGTATGTATGCATTCGGATATTGCATACATTGTTGGAATGTTAGACAGATATTTAATTAATTCTAGTATGTGCCATTGAATAGCAGCTAATAGGGCTATGAGATATCTTTAGAGAACAAAAAAATTACATGCTCACATATCGAAGTTCTAGTAAGTTAGAGATCATCAGATTTATAGACTTCGATTCTAATAGAATATTGATGCAAAAGAATTTTGTCACGTGAGCTGCTAATTATAGATTGAATAGAAAGACCATTTCAATTATTTTGTGACAATAAATATGCATCAATTTATTCGATAAACAATAGGAACATCACATAAATATTAAGTTTCTAGTCGTTAAAGAAATTTCAGAGTGGTTGTGTGTCTATAGAGCATGTTGGTACAAATTATATAATTGTGCGCTTACTAAGAAATTATCACCCTAGGTCTTTCATGAGCACACTACTCATGTGGGTGTAATGTTATTTAAAGATATTCAATTTTAGTTGGAGTTTGTAATTTTTTAAAAATGTTCATTTGTTTTAGATACAATTTTAGTTACTTCAGTTTAAAGTTATTTAAGATTATTTTCTAAAAAATAAAGTTCTTTTGGTTTATGCACACTCTGAATTCAGTAAAGTTTGATCTTACTAAGGTTTAGGAGGACCAGTTGGAAATAGACATGTTCGTTTAACATTTCATGTAATTTTTCATGCTACGCATCCATGATTGATCTATGTCATTTGATTATATTTGTATATGTGACCATTGATGAGTCTAGTCATGATTGATATGGCAAAGGCTACTTTGATCCTATATGGATATAGTTGATGGACGAGATTGTTATAGAATACCTATTATATAATAGCAAATTTTTGAGCTCATAAGATTGTACATTTATCAGGAAACACATGTTGCCCAAGTGGGAGATTGTTGGATTAAAATTTGCAATTATGGGCACATATGTAAAATGTATGATGTTATTATAAAGTATGGCACAAAATTATGTGATCAATTATGTTAGGCGTATCATAGGTATTAAAGTGTCATGGAAATAAAAGTGTAGATACCATAAGATATATTTATAATTTAATGAGGGGTAGAGTTATAAATATTTAATAGTTGATTTAACAATCAACTATATAAAGAGGTAGTGGTCCCAAGAAATAGGTTAACTTGTTTTTCTCTCTTTCTCCATCAGAGGGTTTTACGTCAAAAGGTAACATATCTTCTTGGAAGATCAATACCAAAGATTTAGAATTTCAACATGAAGATTCAAGGTTTTTCAATCTATCAATGAATTCAGGTACACTTCCGCAGTTAGTTTATTGTTCTTGATTATTTGACATGATTGATCATGGGTTATATTTCATATTAATTTATGGTTTGGTTATTACAGAAAATACAAGTTCGAATCTAAGAGACAATATTATTTAGTAACAAAAGTCGTATACCAGTATGTGATTCAGAGAGTTAGGAACAAGTTGACAGGTTGGTCTGCAGAAATCTTTCTTTCGCAGGTCGTGTAGTCCTCGTTAAGTCTGTGTTGTCATCTATTCTGTACTACTCGATGCAATCCACACTTTTGCCGAGGGGTGTTTGTTTGGAAATAGAGAAAATTATTAGAGGTTTTGTTTGGGGACATATGGATGGTCGACGCGGGGTCAATCTTGTTAATTGGGAAAGAGTGTGTTTGGCAGTTTTGAATGGTGGCTTGGGGTTTAAGATTCTGGAACAACATAATGCAACATTTTTTATGAAAATTGCCTTCAACCTTGTTGCTCGCCCGAACCAATTATGGGTACAAGTATTGAAGACAAAGTATAAATGTAGAGATTATATTCCGGTGGAAATTCATCGAAATAATTGCTCTCATCTTTGGAGGGGATTAGCTTGGTTTGGAGTAGTGTGCGCGATAGTCTTATGTGGTCCGTGGGTAATGGCCGATCTGTTGACTTTTGGAGAGATGCGTGGTTAGGGGATGTGGGGCCTTTGATGCATAAGGTTATTGATCCATCCTATGTATTGACTCTTTCTAAGGTATCTGTTGCGAGCATGATTGATGAATTAGGGAATTGGAAGTGGCATGAGTGTGCAGAGTTCATTCTCGATGAGATTTTACATAGAATGGTCGGCACTATGCCTCCTAGTCAGCTAGGTAAAGAAGATGGCGTGGGTTGGAAATGGACTGCTACTCGTGATTTCATTGTGCGATCTGCTTATGAGCTGCGTACTTTGTCGGTCGGTTCACAAGAGGATAATTTGTGGAAGTTAGTCGCATATTTTGAAGGTTTACCGAGGATCTATATGTTTTTATGGCTCGTTGTGAGTGGCCGCGTACTCACGAATGTGGAATAGGTTTGTCATCACATGGCTGATCACACGACTTGTGGGGTATGCAGGGATCTGGTGGAATCCATAGACCACACAGTGCGTAGTTGTCCTACGGCGGTTGCGGTGTGGGTTGCAACAGTTAATGCGAATAAGCTTTCGGAATTCCTATCCATTGATTTTGGTGATTGGATTAGGGTCAATTTGGCGAACCCATCGCATTTCGCTATGAATATATCGCATTGGGACTTGTTTTTTGGTCGGTCTTGTGGAAGCATAGAAATTTGTGTATTTTTTAGCCGGATAAACGTGAAACTTTTAGTGTGTGGGAGGAGTGTCACCGTGTGTATAAGTAGTGTATTTTGGGGCTAACTATCGCAGCATCGCAGGTGCATCGCGGACAAGTTGTGGACTCGCAGGGGGAGCGCTGACAGCTTCCTTCGACGCAATGGTGCAAGCTGAAAACGGATGGGTCTCGATTATCCTCTAGGGACTTGCTTCGTGCGGTGACATTCTTCGGAATAATGATGGGGATTGGATTGCTGGCTTTAATAAGTTGTGGGTATTTGTTCAGTCCTTGAAGCCGAGTTATGGGGAGTTGTCGAAGGCTTGAAGATGGCTTGGGCAAAGGGAATGCGAAAAGTGGTGCTCGAGGTGGATAGCTTGGACGTGGTTCGAATTTTGAATAAACGGACCCTGGTTGGTGGTATAGCTTCGTTTATGCATGTCGTGCATGAATTATTGGGGATAGGGGTTGGAGATACAAATACGACATGTACGACGGATAGCTAATAAGGTTGTTGATGGGCTAGCCAAGCTGGCTCGGCCTCATGATATTTCCGCGTTCATGGAGATGGATTTTGCAACTCGTGTGTATCAGTCACCATCGGATAGTTTGCTCTCGTTGGTTCATGATGATTTGTCGCCTGAGGTGGGTGTAGTTTAGTAACATGATGTTATTTGTGAAGTTTTTGATTTTGTAAATACGAACAAGTGCACTATTTTCCCCTCATTTAGGTTTAGGAGGATTTTTAACGAGGCACTTGTTCGTATGGTTTTCTCTCTATATTTATCAAGAAAAATTGAAACATTTTCATCTTAATGTTTGATGCTAATTTTGTCTACGACTTTATATGTTTCTTTATTAAGACATTTTCATAAAATTAATTGTTTATTTTTTATCTACATAAATCCTATTTTCATATGTGTTTATTTTCAAACAAGACATCCAATTGTGTGTTTATATATATTTATATATTCATATGAGTTTTTCTTTATCCAAAAACTCGAATAAAATTGTGAAGTTATTAATTGAAGTCAGTCAAGGTTAATTTCTTAATATCCAGTTCAAGTGTCCCTAAAAGAGCGAACAGATTGAACCCAAAACGATTAGCTGGCCACGTGTCTAGTTTAGGGGGTTAGGGCACAATCTCATGACAAATTGACAATGGATATTTCAATTTTCACATGCAAATCCATCTAAAAAAACACACTGTCAACTGATCTCCTTCCATAGGTGGGGACAGGTTATTGTTTAAATAATAAACATATTTAAAAATATTTTATTATTTCATTTTATTTCGAGTTAAGAACCCAAGGATTGTTGGTTCTGGTAAAAAAAATGATAATATTCATTCTAAGAAATATGACTTGCAATTTTATCTGTAAACCGTGTACCTTTTATTCTAGAATGATATTTTATGTTTGAGTTTTTTTGGTGAATGCAGTCTCAAAATTCTTTCTTTGATTAGTTCCTTTATTAGTGTTGTACATTCTTTTGTTTCAATAGTATTCAGTATTGTTTTAAGATTAAAAAATTGATAAAATGTATTTAATGTGTTTGAATTCATATTTAATATTTTCTTGAATGTTTTAATAGAAATCATTCCATCTAATTAAGAATTTGTCAAATTATCTAATACTTAAATAAATTTGCACGAGATTTATCTATATATAATTAAAATAAAAAATTGAAACCTATTTTGATACGAGAAAAAGTTTAATACACAGTCCGTATAAATTAAAGTTTACACGTACTTTTTAAATTTAGGGGTTATGAGTTTAATTTAGGGTTTAAAATTTAGAGTCAAGGTTTAAACTAACAATGGTGGAAACCCTAAACTACCGGCGACATCGAACCCAAAAAAATGGTCAAAATTATACAAAAAATTCCTTACAAAGGTAAAGCTGACGTAACATCAGCAAAAAATAAGCACATATTTTATAAATAAATATATTTTAGATATAACGTCAAACAATTGGTTGAATGATCATTTTGATTTTAATTTTTATTTACAATTTTTAATTTAATTGTTTTTCGGTTTTTTAGAGTTTTCTCATGATTAATTCGTACTGACCTACGTCGCACACCTAATTTTAGTGGACGAGTCTTCCAACGAAAATTTTCTCCATACACAAAGCCTCAAACTCGAGACTTGTTTAAGCGATACCAAACTGCTTATCTCTTGGTGGTCAAAATAGGTGGCACTATATCATGTCAACAAACAAAATAAAGAAAATATTATGTATCATGTCACTATCTAATAATCTTTACAAGAAGAGATCAACAAGTCTAATGTTTAATCACTATGTCAAATTGGGTAGTTGTGTAATGGTCTTTCCTCCATAGATGGGTATGAATTGGATTTAAGATCACAGGAATATGGGAGAGAAGTTGACAAAATGGGTCCTCTCATTCGGCAACCATATCCGGAACTTCATCACAGTAGTACTTACTATCGGAATGGATACTCGAATGGTTATGATTACAGTTACGAGACACGGGATCATCCGGCTGGACTCGAATCGAGCTATTTCGAACATCAAGAGGATGAACAGATAAAGATGATGGTGGAATCTTTTTGAAACCCCGGATTACAGATAAAGATGGTTAGGAACTTTCTTCCCAACACTTTTCTATGTGAAAACCCGAAATCAGACTCATTCGCTCTTTCTGTCGCTCGTATCGTATTCGAAATATATATTTTTCTTTTGACATTGAAACCGACACTGCACTGAGTGTTGCCACCGAAATGGATGCAGAATTGGATATCACATGCGATTAAAATATCGGATATGATTGGTTAGGAAATTGCCCGCTTAGTACCGGACTGGAGAACATAAGAAATTATTAGAAGGACTCGACTCATTACGTCATTCATAATCTATTTAATGAGATTTATCCATTTTAGCGTAACTTTTAAATAACTACTACTCTTTAATAACATGTAGGAAAGAGGTAAAAATTTATCTTAAAAAAAAGATAAAAATTATTATTAAATAGGATCATAGATGACGTAATGAGCCAGATCCATATAATAATTTTTCGGATGACAGATTAAGAATCGAAGAAACACCCCAGTTTTCGAACTTGTGCTTTGAACCGTACATCTACGAGATTAGTACCGGATATGATTGAAAATGTGTTTCTATTTTCAAATTTCAATTAAACCTAGGGGTGTACAAAAAAACGAAAAACCGAAACCGATTTCGAAATCCGAAAAAATCAAAACGAAAAATTGGTTAACCGAATCAAAAAATTCGGTTTTAATTTTTATTTTTATTTTTAAAAAAGAAACCGGTTCAATTACGGTTTACGATTTTGGGACAAACCGGGTAACTGAATCGACCGGTTATATAATATATATTGTTATATTATATGCCATTTTAATATTTTATATTAAAAAAATAATATTTTATTTTATTTTCTTATTCCCAAAAGTAAAACCATAATTTCATTTTATGAAGTAAGTGTTTAACTTGCTAGTATTAAAAATATAATAATATCATGTGTCGATTTTTAAAAGTATATACTGTTTTCTAATATATTATTAAAATTTATATTTTTAATAAAAATAATAATAAATCGTTACACAAACCGAACTGAACCAAAAATTTTGATTAACCGAATAAATGATTAATTGGTTAAATAATTACGATTTGTGGTCGAGAATTAGGTGACCCGAACTTATTGAATAACCGAAATAGTTTGCTAATTTGCAAACCCCTAATTAAACCCATCCCATCTCCCATGAAAAAATTTAAGAATTTGAGTCCATCGCAATTACATTTGAATTAATTTTTGAGCATTTGTTTAGTCTAACGACTTTGTCAGATTATATGGCAACATTTACAATTATTTAAGATTCTCTCCAATTAATTAAAATGTTATTTTTTAAACTTTAAAATAATAAATATAATTATTTTGTTACGTAATATCTCTATCTAATAAAAAAAATCCTAAAATCTTATTATTTTTCCTAAAAAAATAGTCCTTATCTATCTATATTACTTTTTTTTATCTATCTATCTATCTTATTTCATTTCCAAATTCAATCAACAAAAAATGTGGAAATAACATTCACCATCAAAAAATAAATTTATTTTATTTTAATCAATAAAACCCGTAAAACTTTCTTTTCCAAATCGTATAACTAAATAAATCATTAAATAATAATTAATTTTTAAACTCATGACATGGTCCCAATAATAAAAAGTGACTTATTATACTTAGATGCCACGTGTTATATCTACATTGTAAACCGGACAGAAATATTCTCGTAGACATGTATATAATGATCAAAACAAAGGTTTAAATGAAATAAAACATATAAGAACTGGAAAGAAAGAAACCATGAAACCTCATTGTTAGAATTTCCATTATTTATTACACATCTCATCCAAAATCTATTTTATTTTTTTTTAAATTTAATTCTTATACTTTATAAAAGCTTAGAAATAAGTTTAATTGGGTAACATTATTAAATATTGTCGTCAATTGACATAAAAATCAATAATTTAATAATTTATAAACAAAGAATTATAAACAAAACAACAGTTCAATAAATTATATGCAATAAATTAGTAAAAATTAACAATTTAATTTTAACATTTAGATTAACTTCTCTGATTTCATAAAGTATAAAACCAACCTATAATAAATTAAACTAGAGAGATTAATTTTTTAGTTTCTTAAAGTAGAAGGATGAAATTCAGAATTAGAAATAACAAATTTTTTATTTTAATTACTTTCCATCCCCTGAGGAATAAAGTTGAAAACCAAAAGCCGGTACCTTCGGCTTCAGATCTGCCCAATACACTCGACAAAAAAAAAGAGGAAAATTTCTTGCAAGGAACAATCTCATCTTTCCTACTTGTCTGCTTTCAAACAGGTAATAATTTTTTTATTTCCTTTTGTGTGTCTTTGTAACATGATAGTTTCTTCGTTTTCTCTGGACTCCAGATAGTAACCCTAGATCCCTTGCTCTACTTCCTTTTTGTGTGCATGTTACTGTTTATTTATGTTTTATTTATTGCATAAGAAAATCAAGGGTGGAGAAAAGTGAAATGCGTGTATCTATCTGGGTTTTAGGAAAATGATTATTTTTTTGTTAATTTTCTATAAGGTTCTTACGAGATTTGGTTTCACGTAGGGCATTAACTAAGTGGCTTGTTGCTAGTTTTGAAGAAAAAGGGGAAATTTTTTAGTTGGAAGGCCTGATTTTTGTGTAATTTTGGTTCACATAGGAGCTTGGTTCTGTGCATAAAAAAAAAAAAAAAAGTGAAAATTTGTTTGTAATGGAAGGAGGGTTTGCTGGAAACACTGTTCAGCCGAATTCATTCGATAAATCTAAAGTTTTGGATGTAAAGCCCCTACGTTCTTTGCATCCTGTATTCCCAGGGGAAACTAATGGTCCGCCGTTCGCTAGTGCGCCTCCTAATGGCTCTTTCCCGTCTAGGTTTTCGCCATTTTCCCCATTTAGTGGACCACAAGGATCCCCATCTACTCCTGTCCTTAACCAAAACCCCTTTAATTCGACTGCTGTGCCGATTCGGTCATTTAGAGCAGAACCACCGGCTTCTAATGGAGAAAATGTGCGTAGCAGTAATAAACGCAAATTAGCTGGGTCGAGTTCGGTGAAAAAGAAAGTGAAGAGAGAAAATGATTCGGAGTTGGAATTAGCTGCACTTACTAATTTCAAACCTGGAATCAGCATATCTGAAAAAGATGACGGCAACAGGAAATTGGTTGAGAATGTGCTTATGAGGTTTGATGCACTTAGGAGAAAGCTTAGCCAAATGGAAGATGCAAAGGAACCACATTCGGAGGTTTTCAAGCGTGCAAACTTGAAAGCCGGCAACATAATGTTAACGAAAGGGGTGCGAACTAATGGAAAAAAGCGAATCGGGGTTGTTCCCAGTGTTGCGATTGGGGACATCTTCTTCTTCCAATGGAGTTGATTGTAGTGGGAGTGCATTCTCAGTCCATGGCTGGAATTGACTTCATGCCGATGAAGGGTAGTGATATAGTGGGAGAGCGAGTGGCGGTAAGCATCGTTTCATCTGGAGGGTATGAAGATGATGCCGAAGATCCTGATGTTTTGGTATACACTGGTCAAGGTGGGAACGCCAGTGCTGATAAAGAAGCATCTGATCAGAAGCTTGTGAGGGGTAATCTTGCTCTGGAAAGGAGCTTGCACCGAGGCAATGAAGTAAGAGTCATTCGAGGTTTCAAGGATGTTACCAACCAAACATCCAAGGTCTATGTATACGATGGGGTTTTCAAGGTCCAAGAATCGTGGATAGAGAAGGGGAAATCGGGTTGTAATACGTTTAAATATAAATTAGTAAGGATCCCTGGGCAGACTGGTGCTTTTGCCACATGGAAATCCATTCAGAAGTGGAGAGCAGATCCGTCTTCAAGGGATGGACTTATTCTTCCAGACCTCACCTCAAGTGCGGAAAGCACACCTGTTTCACTTGTAAATGAGGTCGATGACGAAAAGGGGCCTGCTTATTTCACATATGTCTCTACTGTTAAATATCCGAAATCATTCAAATTAGTACAACCTTCTGTCGGATGTAATTGCAGTGATGCATGCAAACCGGGAAATTCAAACTGCTCCTGCAATCAAACAAATGGAGGTGATTTTCCTTACATTGCCAACTCGATTCTAGTGTGTCGAAAACCTATGATTTATGAATGTGGTTCCTCGTGCTCATGCTTACGTAACTGTAAAAACAGAGTTTCACAGACTGGTTTTAAAGTTCGCTTTGAAGTTTTTAAGACAAGAGATAGGGGTTGGGGTGTGCGGTCATGGGACCCTATTCGTGCAGGTACATTTCTTTGTGAATATGCAGGCGAAGTTATTGAAAAAGTTAAGGAAGGGCAGGATGGGGAAGATGGTGAAAACAACAATTATGTTTTTCATACAAATCAAGTCTATGAATCCTTCAAGTGGAATCATGAAACCGAGTCAACAGGAGAGGGAAGTTCTAACACTAGTGAAGATTTCGATATTCCACCTCTACTCATTAGTTCAAAGAACAGTGGAAATGTAGCTAGGTTTATGAATCATAGTTGTTCTCCAAGTGTTTTCTGGCAGCCAATCACATATGAACAAAACAATGAAGCTTTTGTCCATATCGCTTTCTTCGCTAAGAAACACATTCCTCCGTTGACAGAGCTGACATATGATTACGGCACTCCACCGAACACAGATGAGAAAGAAAGTAACGGGGATCATGGAAAAAAGAAGTGCTTATGCGGATCCCCAAACTGCTGAGGTTATTATTATTGAGACCTAGACTACAAACCTGTATTTGGTACACTAGTAAAACTTGTGGTTCTTTCGAACAAGGTCTGGGATCTGGCTCATCTTTGTCTAATCATGTAATTTTGTATGCATTTTCCGTGTACAGTCTTTGTGGCCTAATCTTATGCCATTTCAAGCAGAACTGACAGACGAATGCAAACCAAGCATGATGTTTTGTTGTTGTTGTGTGATTTGTAGGAAGTTAGTTTTTTGTTTCAGATGCTAAGATATACCAAAATGCATTTCACATTCATATAAATTTGCTTCAGAGAATTGTAATCCGAGTCTCAGTTTGGTTGGCAACGATTCACTGCTACAACTTCGAACTCGTTGGTTCGAGTGCATTTTGCTCTTGAAGATTTCCAGATGATGCTAAAACCAAGTTTTTTTTTTTTTTTTTTGTTAAGAGCTGATCCTAAGGAGGCATACTAACATAACAAACAAGAGAATGTTTTTTTTTTTTTTTGGGTGTTGTCTGGATTTTTTAGGGTTTTGATTTGATTAAGGTTCCGTTCAGCGCTGCTTCTTCACCTAGCTGTTGGAGAAGCGTCGTTGAACACCCAATTTTTTTTTACCAATTTTGGTCTTCATCACTCGGCTTTTCCACCATTTTCTTGTCTTAAACGTAGCTTTTTTTCCTCAATTGTTGCTTCTCAACTCAAACTTAAGGTTTGACAACGGCACCGAACGAGCCCTAACTCAAGCTGATCTGCGTCGTATATTTGATTTTGGTGGAATAATCTTCGAGCGATTTTTTTTACGTACACAAGACTTCGAACTTAAAATATGTTTAAACGGTATCAAACTACTTATCACTTGAATCAACTCCCTACAATGTTTTTGCTGAATGACAAGGTTTTGTATTTAAAAACAAAAACAAAATGATAAAGGAACTTGACGGGAATTATTTTATCTGCCCGAAACAATTTATGGATTCATTTACTCAACATAATTTTTTTCGAACAAATTTACTCGATATAATTTTTGACAAATCTTAAATATAATCTTAATCATACCTAGAAGAGAGGGAAAGAGAGACATTAGAGGAAGAAAGAGGAGTGCTCTTTTTTTTGAACAAATTTACTCGACATAGTTAAGTTAAAATCAACCGTATGTTTTTATTTTAAAAAATGATAATTAAATTTTATTAATAAAAATAATAGAAGGAGCTCGAATTACAACCTAAGTAAAGAGAAAAATAAAAACAATAGTCATCAAAAAACTCAGACATAAAATAAAAATATTAAACTCATAGATACAAAAAAACGAAAGCGAACCAAACATCTAGAATGTTGCTTCGCTACACAATTCTGATTATACAATCAAACAACCTTTTGTCAAATAGGGAATCTGACTATACGTGACTACTGACAAATCAATCAGAAAACAAATGTCGTGAGAGTTTTTGTGCGAGCACTAAAGCGACCGCATAGGTATACAGAAACGTGCTACGAGAGCAGAGAAAAAGCGTGACATAAGAGTAGATAGAAACGTTTTACAAGGACAAAATTTTTTATTTAAAATTGAAAAAATTAATAAAAAATAAAGGATATAGTATAAAAGAAAAGAAATAATAAATATCGACGATCGATAACCAACATTAGAATTAACGTTATCGATAACCAACATTAGAATTAACGTTATCATTGGCTAAACAAAAATTAAAGGAAAAAAGATACAAAATATTGAGAAAAAACTTAAATTAAGAAAGAGGAATCATAATTACTTAATTTAAAGATAAAATTTAAGGCTTTCGAGAGCATAGCTCTCCTATTGGCATGCCATGGCCGGCTCTTGCTTTCTGCGTGAATTGCCCCTCCCTCATGCCTCTTATTTATAGGCAATTAGGGGCTTATGGGGGGTGACGTGGTCATCCCAAAACCACATAATTTTCTTTTTTTTTTGCTTTTTAATCTTTTTTAATTTTACTTTTTTATATTATATTATTATTATTTTTTTGATTTTTCATTAATTTATATTAATAATATTATTATTAAAATAATACTAATAACACTTAAACCCGGTCAAAAATAAGTGATTACAGTTGCCCCTCTTTGCTTGTTCTTGTGAAACGAGAACAAAGCAAAGATCAAAAGCACTCATTTTTTACCTACTTCCTTGTCTTTGGCTTCGGAATCACGTGTTCTTCTGGAACTCTCATATTTTCCTTAGCTGAATCTTCAAGCTTGCAAGCTCTTCCTATATAGAACTTTGTCACCTTCCGATCTTGGAGCTACGGGCTCTTCCTATATAGAACCCTTCACTCTGAAGCCTCGAGTTATGAGTCCCTCCTATATAGAACTTTTCACTCTGAGACGGTAAAGCTCGGAGTCCTTCCTATATAGAACTCTTCGCCTTCAACGCGACAGGTTTTTCCTATATAAAACCTTTTGCGTCACGGATGGATTCTTCCGACTGGGAGTTCCTCCTATATAGAACTGCTAGTCTTCGAACCCTGAAACCGCCAATCCTTCTTTTATAGTACTTTCAGCTTCTGAAATCTCGGAGCTACGGGTTCTTCGTATATAGAACCTCTCACTGCTAGGGCTTAAAAATATAAGCCCTTCCTATATATAACCTTTATCTTCGAATTTTTCTTTTCTCTTTTTTCTCTTTTTTCCCCCTTTTTTCCTTTTTTCTGCTCTTTTTTTCTTTTTCTCCTTTTTCTTCTTTTTTTCTTCTCTTTTTTTCTATCTCGTTTTCTTTCTCTTTTTTTACAAGACTGTTGATATCTTTGGACTTACGCTACTAAGGCTGCCGTATCATGCCCGAAGGACTTACTGATGGTCCGAAAGACTTATCACCATGCTCGAAAGACTTATTGATGGCCCGAATGACTTAACACCGTGCTCGAAGGACTTACCGATGACCCGAAGGATTTAACATTTGGGTCTCACACTGCTATGGCTGCCGATCTTTCTGGACTCACGCTACTAAGGCTACCGCATCATGCCTGAAAGACTTACTGATGGCCCGAAGGACTTATCACCATGCTCGAAAAACTTACTGGTGGCCCGATAGACTTAACAGCGTGTCCGAATGACTTACCGATAACCTGAAGGATTTAACATCTGGGCCTCACGCTGCTATGGCTACCGATCTTTCTGGACTCACGCTACTAAGGCTGCCGCATCATGCCCGAAAAGACTTACTGATGACCCGAAGGACTTATCGCCATGCACGAAAGACTTATTGGTGGCCCAAAGGACTTAACATCGTGCCCGAAGGACTTACCGATAACCCAAAGGATTTAACATCTGGGCCTCACGCTACTATGACTGCCGATTTTTCTGGACTTACGCTACTAAGGCTGCAACATCATGCCCGAAGGACTTACTAATGGCCCGAAAGACTTATCACCATGCTCGAAAGACTTACTGGTGGCCTGAAAGACTTAACACTGTGCCCGAAGGATTTAATATCTGGGCCTCACGTTGCTATGGCTGCCGATCTTTCAGGACTCATGCTACTAAGGCTGCCGCATCATGCCCGAAGGACTTACTGATGGCCCGAAGGACTTATCACCATGCTCGAAAGACTTAATGGTGGCTCGAAGGACTTAACACCATGCCCGAAAGACTTACCGATGACCTGAATGATTTACATCTGGTCTCACGCCGCTATGGTTGCTGTCATCTTTCCTTTCTTTAGTAAATTCTTTGACAATTCTTCAAATATCCTGTCTAAAAACAAGCAAAAATTGACATGCATCTATCTATATGATGCATGCAATGTCGTGCTTTCTTTTTCTTCTTCTCTTTTTTTTTTTTTTTATTTTTCTTCTTTCTTTTCTCTCTTTTACTTCTTTCTTCTTCTTCTCTTTTTATCATCATTTTTCTCTCAGTCTTTTTTCTTATTTTTTCTTTTTTATTTTCTTTTTTCTGTTCTTCTTCTTCTTCTCTTTTTATCATCATTTTTCTCTCAATCTTTTTTTCTTTCTTTTTTCTTCTCTTTTTTCTTTCAGCCTTTTTTTGTTCTAAAGTCTTGCACCCTGAAAGGTAGTTCCTTAGATTTCTTCATCTCTTTACTTCTTCATTGTATGCTCTTAAATCCTCATTTGATCAATCACTTCGAATCTAGATTAACATGCTTTCAAACCTTTTGTGCGGAAGGCTTTTTTGTCTTCAGGGTTATCACCCGTCTTCATAAATGATCTTCTGGTTCTTATATTATTCTTATAGAACCCTTGTCATCTTCTTCGCTTGGCGTTGCCCTATTCAATCACGGGCTCCACTACTTTGAATTTTCTGACTCATCATACAGAGCCTTGATCTATTTCTAGTCACCAGAGTGAGCCAAAATGCTTTCGTCCCTTGAGCTCATCCTTGATCCTCTCGTAACATTTCAACGGGAACTAACTCTCGGTCTCTATGCTTTAAATCTCACCATCATTCATTTTTAAAGTAATGCAAAAGGCAATTTACTTGTATATATTTCATAAAAATAATGATTGTTTGAAAAGATAACAGTCATTTTGAAAATCACAACTTGGAGGGGATACCAAACATTTTGAAAACATTGTTTGGAACAAATGGTAAACATCCTTTTTTATTAAGGACCAAACATTTAAAAAAATTAATGTTTGGAGAATGGTAAACAAAATTCGAAGTATATTGCCAAACATTTTAAAAACTACTGTTTGGGGGAAATGGTAAACATCAAAACTTTGGGAGAAAATGTCAACCCTTTTAAAACATGTTTGCCCCCAAAATATCAAACACCATAGCACATCTGCTTCAAATTGCCAGAGATCAACTCTAATGAAGTGCATATTTAGAAGATATTGACCATTGTGGAGATATATGCAAATGTATAGTTTCTTCTGGTCTAATAGGCTTTTGAGAGGAACAACCCTACCTAGTTTCTACCCCGTTTGAGGTGGCTCTCTTAATCTCACTATCTCACCATGCCCCATCCTTTCCTCATTTGGGTGTCGATCAAGCACTTCGAAGTTTGACGTTCCTTAAAGCAAAGTTAACCCTTATAGGCGGAATAAAATTTGAAGACATTCAACTTGGATATCTATGGATGATCAGAATGGTCTTTGGGGGCTTGTAATGTAGGCCTTTGGTTTATGGTTAAGTGAAACAGTATTTCTGTACTTGTGTAACTTGGATATGCCCATTATTCCTTCCCTTTTTTGGATCACTCTAGACTGCCCGTTTTCGGGTTTTCACCCTAGAGTTTATTTTCTTTCTTTTTTACTGTAGGCTGCCTTGCATTCTAGCTATGTACTGATGTTCGTTTTCTGTTCAAAAATGTTTGATCCTCCAAAACTCCTCGAATCTGAGATTTCTTGAATGAAGGACTACGTTCATTTCTGAGAATTCTTGTGATTGGCAAGCCCAGATGAAATGTTATTATTTCTTTCTTCATTTCTCTTCTTTTTTTTTTTTTCTTTTTCACTTTTTTCTCTTGGATCACTCTAGACTGTCCATTTTTGGGTTTTCACCCTAGAGGTCACTTCCTTCTTCTGTACCTTCAGATCAGTGTATTTTGGTTGGATATTGATGCCAGCATGCTTAGGTAGACTACTCTTTTTTCTTCATTTTTCGGATCACTTTAGACTGCCCATTTTTAGGTTTTCACCCTAGAGGTAATTTCTTTTTTTGAAATTGGCAATTTTCGGGCTGACTTGTCTTGACTTGGCTTCAATTCGAGCTTCTATACTAATTTTCAAAACTGATATTTACTTGAAATGTGGATTCCTTGTGTCTCTTGCTTACAGTTGAAGTCTCGTTCTTGTATTGTTTGATCTATGTGTGAAGCATATACATTATTCTTTCTTTCTTTTTCTTTTTTCCTTTTTTCTTTTCTTTTTTCTCTTTTTTATTCCTTTTTTTCTCTATCTCATTTTATTCTTCTTTTTTATTTTATTTTTCTTTTCTTTTCTTATTTTTTTGTTTTGTTTTGTTTTGTTTTTTGTTTTAGACTGCCCATTTTGGGTTTTTAGCCTTGAATCTATTTTTTCTTATTCGAGTCCATAAATGTATCCTCGAATCAACACGTATCTATACTGGGTATTGATGTTATCTTCCGCTCGAAGTTAATTGCCTCTCTGCAGCTCTTCTGATATTTACTCGATCTGAATTGCTTCGGCCTTCTGATTGTCATTTCTCTTCTTTTCTTTGGTTTTTCGTTTGGACATGTCCTTGTTTTCAACCACTTTCTTCTGATGATTTTCTAATCTTCGTATCCAATCTATCTGGTTTCATTTTGTCTTCTGGTAAAGTAAAAGAATGCCATTCGTCGTCACATTCATAGATGTCCTGAGAAAGCCTTCAGGGGTAGAGGTTTAGAGTCAACTCTTGTTTCAAGGATCTTAAACGACAAGTGCCTGAGAAGATAAATTCCTAAAATGGGAACTGCCCATTGTCTAAACACTCGCTTTGTTCCTCTGTTGGCCTAAGTAAACTAGCAGATACTCACATTTACAGTATCCTCACAACATTCAATCTTTTCTAAATATATGCAACTTAGAGTTGATCTTAGGATCTGAAGCAAATGTAGTGTTGCATTTAAAATTCGAGGACCTGGTATAGAAATGATATATACATATGTCCATTCAAAAATGCGTGTATATGCATATGGGAGAACAAAAACTACCCCATAAAAATAAAATGTTTAAAGAATCAAGAATGTAAAAATGCTTTCTAAATGGAAATGTGATTTTTAATTCTAAAAAATATCTGTTTGAGAGTTTTTTTCAAAGCATTGAGAATTTCTTTGCGAACTGATGGGAAAACCATAGGGACCTCCAGACTGCCTCCCGAGTACTAACTTATTCCGGTTCTTTTGTAGTGTAGGCTTGCATCTTCTCTTTATTTTCCACCGCTGGATCAACTCTCTCGTCAACCAGCTTCTTGATTTTTTATTAACGACCCCAAATTTCTTAGTGTTATGCCCCGACGCCTCAATGTAGAACTCACATATACTGTATGGATCAAAATTGTGAGCAGATGAGTTGGGCGTAATCTTTATCGGCCTTGAGGTAAGGTACTAACCCTTGACCAGATGAGGCCATATGTCCGAGATGGAATACTCCGAATATCTCTAAATAGATACTTGTTTGAGGAATTTTTCTCGGTGATTCAGAGGAATATGCTTGTTTTCTTTTCTTACGATCACGAGAACCTTCGAAAGTGGTACCCATTTATCTCTTTCTTTCCTTCTGCTCCTAGACATGTCTGGTCTTTTAAACTTAGGTCCCAGAGTGCATGTTCGATTCTCTATCCGACTGTCATGAAGTCCTCAAAGCTGGCATTCATTTGCCCAAGCACCTTATCAAAGAAGAAATAAGAAATGTGGCATGGAAGTCATTTTTTTCTTCATCTACAGGAGGTTGCACCTGGGTCGCTAAACACAGACACCTTAAAGCACATCCTTGAAGCTTTCCTCAGGTTTCATCTTCGTACCCTGGAGATACTGACGATTTGGTGCTAGGTCCAAAACATATCATATCACGGTAGGTCCTAGTAGACCGCCGGGGAAGTAGTGGATCGGCAATTTTTCAATGCAGTCCTCCATTTTTTTTGCAGAATATGGTCACGTGAATCTTGGGGCATCTTGTTCCGTCATCATGTGCAAATCTGGGAATCTTTAGAATCTGGAGGAACGACCAAACCAGGGTTCAGACAGAGCTTTCTTGCATTAAAGGCATCAAACTTCTTTTTTCTCTCTTTTTCTCTCGAGTCCATCTTCTAACTGCTCGAATCTTAATTTTTAAGTGTGTTCAATTCTTTTATTCACGATAAAACTCTAATTGTTCTTTGGATTACCCCCTAAAAATTTTATGCAAGGTAATGATAATATTATGTAAAATATGTCATGGTTGTACAATGTAATGTAATGCAATGCAATCCTAAAATATAAACATGAATGCAGTAAGGTATTGATTCCAAAAGTGATCCCCATAGAACGATGTTCATTGAGGCCAAAAGGTTTCATTATATCAGATATTAGATATTTACAGTTACTAATAAGCTTCAGTGCCTACTTTCTTAACTTCATCCAGTAGTCCGGTCAGCTTGCCTCCGTGGTCCAACACTTGGTCCATGTTCTGACTAAGCCTGCCACCTTGTTGAGCCACCTTAGCTGCTCGGGTAATATTGATCTTCGGGTCCTCATCTATCCCCTCCTTAGTTTTTCGCAGCTTGGAAGTTGTCCCTACAACATTTTCAGCAGCAACATGTATGTTAACTTTTACACGAACCTCGTATTCACGCAAAGAAGTCTCGAGCTATTCCACTTACTCCTTACTTTCCAACTGAAGAGTGTTGGGTTGTCATTGCTCTGTTATAAACTTATTTCCAAAACTCTTGTTAATGGCTAAGTTATTCTGTAGCTCATCTCTGGAGACTGTCGTACCTATTCCCAATTTCCTCAAACTTACCTGATAACAGCCTGACTTGATTCTCGATTGACTAGTTTCTCTTCTTCCAATATTCTGAGTCGTCCTTCAACTGAATAATACCGTTCATTTATTCTTTAAAGGTAACCCAATCTGATATTCTTAAACACTCAGTAAAGCTTCTGGTGATCATTATGCAAATTCAATTTTATCCAAGTTATCTATCTCTTATCTGAGCTGGCTGAACTCGAAAGAATATCCCTCTTTTGGGATGCCCCTATCTCCGATCTTCAAATTTAACTCGCTTGAGTGACCCACTTCGGTATTACTCGAACTTTGTCCTGGATATCGATTCCTCCTCGACTTTGCCCCTCGGGTGATTGTTATCTCACTATAGAATTGGAGAACTTCATCTTCTAAACCTAAAATTCTCATCGCGATAAGATCTTAAACTCGTTCCTTAGGGCCCTGCAATCCTCAATACCGTGACCCAAACTTCCTAAACGATAACTGCCTCTAGCACGTGTGTCGTAATATCTCAGATAAGACGGACTCTTCGCTAGAGACTTCACTGAGGTAATAAGGCTCTTCTCGATGAACATTAGGAGTAGTTCGGTGTACCTCACAGGAATCGAGATATACTTCTTTTCATTACTTGCTTCTCGGGTTTCTTTTGGACCGAACTCTACTTTTTGAAAGCTCGACTCAAACATACTTTCCGCCTGTTTATTGATGCGAATCACAAAAGAGTTCAATTTGTCGTATTTAGCTGGCTTAGAGGTAAAATTCTGACTATCATGTTTTCTATTCTGATCCTTAATCGGTTCTTCTTTCGGTTCGATAGATCGCTTACCTTTCGTCAAAGTACTCATCTGATTCATCACCTCTGCCCTCTGCTTCTTTCAACTCTTGCACTTTACTTTGCTCATTACCAGTACCGTGTCTTCTTACCATGTCTGACCTGAAGTCTTCATATGGTTCCTCTTCTATTGTCTCCGATCTTGCTCTGGGATAAAACCCAGGATCCGTGCCCCCTAATATCTGACCAGACGACCCTTTACTAATTATGAACGATTTCTGAGATTTGAGAAACCACTTCGGGAATCAATACCCTATAAATGCGAGAATGCATGCAAATGCGATGTTGGTTCTCGAACAGTCTTTAAAAAACTTTCAATACAGAAGAAAATGTTTGTTTGCAAGAAATTAATAATGAATTACAGGTAACAGTTGGATTTATTCTGGAGACCCTGACTTCGAAAAGCAAAACCTGTGCTCCACATCTCGACGTCGTCTTCAGGATGATGGATGACTTCGTCTTCTCCTCTTATTCTATTCCATGGACTCGTGACGTCATGATCTTTATTTTGTGGCTTTTGAAAAGGACATCAACAAGTGCATGCATAATGCAGACAAGATCTTTTCTTCTGTAGATCTGGGTGCAAACGAATAATACGTCTAAACATGGATGGATTTTATCGATCCTAAGGGAGTACTTTAATTTTTTTGGGTTAAAATTCTCAAGGATCATTTGGTTTAAAATTTCCCCTTTTTTATTATCAAAAAGTTTTAACTTACTTAAAAAATAAAACTTTTAGGTTTCTTTTATTATTATTATTACTCTGAAAGTTTTATGAGGGAAAAAGATTCAAAGCAAAATAATAATATTTTCAATTTTTTAAAGGAGTTAAATTAAAATCTTTAAGATTTTTACAAAAGGGTTAAATGTGAATATTTAAAATTGGGGTTTTGCGGCCCTGACTGAATCTTCTGCGACGCATGTGCCTTACTATCGTACCATATTCTTTCTCGATTGGTCTTTGCTCGACCTAACTTGATACTGTAATATTATCGTTTCCGGCAAAACAGACTTTTTCTATTTTGAAAACCTTTTAATGAACTGTTCTTGAATCAACACTATGTCATGATATGCAACATGAATGCAAATAAAGACGTTGATTCCGCTGGTAATCACCATTTCGAACAACTTTCATAGGGATTAAATGGTCCAAATTACAAAAAGAGTCCACATTACAAAAGGAGTCCCTGTTACAAAAAGAGTCCCTATTACAAAAAGTCTTAATTACAAAACAAAGTTCTACACATAAGCCCTAGCTCTACCTCCTAGCTCCTCGATAGCTCTGAGAAACTTGATAAACCTTGGTGCTTCTTCCATGTCCGGGGTTACGAAAGGTCGGAGAGCCGTGGCTTCGGTAGCTAAGTCATTCACACGCCTTGCAACTCGTTGTATGTCCACCATAAGGGTATCGTGTGTATACTTTGGCATTACATGCTTGCTCGGCAAATCGTTACCTCAGATCTGTTGATTAATCTCTGACCGATGTCGCACGACTGGATCGATACCGTCATTCTTAAGACACATTTTTTCCATGATGAAAGATTTTCTAATCGGGCAAACTACTTGAATCAACGCCTCTATGTAATGTGGATGCAATGATAATGCAACAAAAGTATGTGTAAAATAAAAATAAAAATAAAACACAAAAAGAAATGAGTTAGTACTAGATAAAAATAATGAATACATAAATAAAAAGACAAATTAAGTAAGGTAAACAAACAAAACAACCATATTTATCCCGTCTAAAACACCTAAGGTTATCCGCATGGCTCTAAAGGGGTGGGTTTCTATATGTTCTCTACATGCAGTCTTGGTTCTAGGAGGTACCCGAATTGTCCTTGTTGTCCCATACTAAGAGTAGCAAGACCACCGATCATCACCCATTATAGACTCCTTTCAACCGGGTTCAATTTAGGGGGACCCATTCGCTTATGGCCGTACGAAGGAACGATATCCTTACGAAAGCATAAGGTACTCGAGCCCCGAAGGTACTTGCTAGGCCCATACGGGAGAACGATATCTCCACGAAAGCATTAGCGTTTTCCCTCCACTTAAAAATGGGTTTATATGCCATATTTTAAATGCGTTAAAATAAATGCGCACTTACAACCGAATATTAATTTAATAGTCACTTTAATCCGGAACTTCTAATATTAATAAAGCGGTAATTATTTGAAAAAGCTCGACTCACTTTATTTTGAAAACAAAAAAAATGTCCCCAGCGAAGTCGCCATCTGTAGCGATGTCCCTCTAGCTAAAAAGTGTGTTTTCGAAGTGTTTGTTGTCTTTCAGATATAAAAATGTTTATTCCGTGGGGTTTTTTAAAAAACCGGGTTTTATTTTGAAATTGGAGTCGCCACCGGCCGCTTAGGTAGGCCGGACACCATAAAACCAGATATTTGAAAACTGTTGGGTTCGAGAGTCGATTACGAATGGGGAAGGATTAGCACCCCCACACCGCCCAAAATTGGTACTTTAATAATTATCGCTTTATTAATATTAAAATTTTCGGATTAAAATGATGATTAATTTAAAATTTGGTTATAATTGCGAGTAAATTTTAAAGGCCCCGTTATCCGAGAGCAAACGCCCAACCACTATCACTACGCCTGATACTGGCCCCGTTTACCCTTAGATAAAATGGCACCGCATTGACAATTTATATATCTCGATATGCAATCTTAGTGAGCAAAATATAAAATATGGCAAATAATTTAAATACAATACAAATAAATATTAACATAATAAAATACTAATCTAACATAAATAGAATACTAATCTAAAACATACATACATAAATATTAGTCTAACTCATAAATAAAAACAAATCTTACATAAATAAAATATTAATATAAAACATAATAAATACTAATCTAAAACATAAATAAACATACAAACTAAAAAACACAATTTTAAAATTAACTACTACTTCATTAAATTATAAAAATTACAACAAAATTAAAAATGAAAGAAAATATACCTAACTAGGAGCTCGAATGACGAACCCTGAGGAACCCCACCGAGATCTACCACGACCTCTCCAAAAATATTAACTAGACCGGACCTAAAATAAGACCCCGATCGAACCGGTTAGGACCGTGGGCACTGCCCCTGTCCTTGGCTACCGAGAGCATAGCTCTCCTATTGGCATGCCATGGCCGACTCTTGCTTTCTGCGTGAAGTGCCCCTCCCCATGCCTCCTATTTATAGGCAATTGGGGGCTTATGGGGGATGACGTGGTCATCTCAAAATCACATAATTTCCTTTTTTTGCTTTTTTTTATTTTACTTTTTTATATTATATATTTTTTTAATTTTTCATTAATTTTATATTAATAATAGTATTATTAAAATAATACTAATAACACTAAAATCCGGTCAAAAATGAGTGATTACACACACAAAATGAATGAAAGTTAGCTCAAATCTCCCAGAACAGCCACAATTGGCTTGGAATGAGAAGATATCTGTTATGACCATTTAGCTGATACTTGGAAATGGAGTTTCCAACTGCATTGTGGATATATATATATATATATATATGCGCGCGCGCGCGCTTTTCTCCCATTTTCATTAATCTCACCAGGCTTATCTTTGAGATTCGAATTGACAAGCAAAGGTTTTTGCTTTTGATCTGGGTTTGGGATCTCACTCATTTTCTTCTAATCATGCGACTGTATATGCATTTCATTTTTAGGGTTTATAGCCTGTTCTAGGGAGGCTGACTATACTCGGTCCATCACTCGCACAAGTGACAACTTATGAAAACCATATATGCTGGTTTATTTTGTAGGCTATATTGCTGGAAGTTGGTGTTCTGATACTTCAGATATGCCAAAATGTCTGCTATTTCACTTAATTTCTTGTTATGCCAAAAATGTAATAACCAATCATTTACCATTTGATTTTTTAAATAGTGAATTTTCCGTTTTATAGAAATTAAATAGTTCAACTATAATTCTATCATATAACAATTAATATATATATATATATATATCTCTAAAGGTTGTGTGTTTATTTTGTAATAAAATTTAAATTTAAGGTTTAAAGATTTTTTTTATTAACTTTTTGAAAATTCAGCGATTAAGATGAACATTTCAGTATAATTAAGTGATCATATGTGAACTTTTTCAAACAATTTATTTTTCGCGTTCCTAATCCTTCCCTTCCGGGGTTTTTTTCTTTCCCCCCCCCCCCCTCATTTTTCATTTCTCTCCTTCTTAGGCTTTTACTGTTTCTCTGTCATACCATTCGTCGGAAAACCTTCTCTGTCTACCGGGAAACAGCACTTTTCCTCGGCGAAGGTGGTCTCTGATTCGCCGGAAGCTACTAATCTTTCCAGTATTGCTAATTTCTTATGATATTTTAAGCATTTCTTTTCGTGGCTCGGATTTGGATCTCCGAGTTTGTGTCGGTTCCCGTGTCGTGAGAACGTGCGAGTTTGGTTGAAGATCTCTTAGATAGAAGGCGAGCGCTTGTGCATTACAAGTGAACCAAACAAGGGTTTTGTTTTCTCTTCAATTTTCTCTTGAACCAAACAGGGTCAAGGGATTTAATTATTGCTTACTAATAGTTAGAGCAGCGATTTTGTTGTTGTTGAGCGTATAGGAAGATTAATACTAGCAAAAGTAACAGTAACAGTAAGAGCAGATTAAAGCAGAAGCAAAACGAAGTTGAGCTGCTTCTTCTAGTACTTTATGCAATTGGCTTCTACATCTTTTGTATCCGCCGCTCTCTTCACCTTTCTCGCGGTACTTCGTTCTTTCTCAAATTTCTTTTGGGTCCTTTTCCATAAGCTTGGCTTGTTATATTTTGTAAATTCAATTGCTGGTTTGCCGCAGATCATTTCTCCAAACTACGTGGTTTGTGTGACGGATGGCTTTTCTCTCCTCCTCGCCTCAATGTATGTTATATAAGTTTTTTACTACTTGTTTGAATGAATGTAATGCTCAGTTCGTGATTAGGATTAATTTCTCTCGTCTTCTATTCAATGTAGGATGTTTCTGATGCCCAGTGGAGAAACTTCCGATCAAACTTACCCATCCTTACCCTTGTTTTTGGAATCTTTACCTTGCTTGCATTATCTGCAGGAAATTATTTCATTTGAGAGCCAGAGGGATGTCCATTCTTTGGCTTTTCCTTTCTCTCATTTACCTTTCTTATCTTCACGGAGCTTGGTTAGTTTAGCTTTCTATTTTGCTCCTTACACCACTCCTTTTCTTGCTTTACTGCCTTAAAGCTCACTTTTTCCCCATTGTTTTCGCAGCATCCTCTTTATCTTTTTAATTGCTTCAGCAAACTTTCTCCTAGTAAAGGTTCAATTCTTTCCACTCTTTTATTTCCTAAGAATTGTTCTCTGTTTTCTAGTTTGTTTTGCATCCTTCGATCATCATTCTTGCCTGCAAATGCATTTAATTTTAATACCGTCACTAGATTCCTGTTTCTGCAGATGTTTGCACAAGCAAAGTACTTCGCGTTTCTACTTTGGGTTTTCAACCTTGTTTTTATTCTTTGCAACCGTATTTATTAAGGATATCCATTCTCGAAATTTGGGTGAGTAGTCTAAGCTGCAAGATTTTCACATAGTTGGGATGATAAATGGCATATATGCATATTGTATGCTAATCTTGCTTAGTGTATTTGCCTTTTTATTTATTATTATTAGTTTTTTTTGTTGCAAGCAGGGAACAGTGGAAGTATTTGGACAACTTTCGAGGCACATTTAGATGACACATTTGCTTTAACTTTGGTACTTCCTTGCATTTACAGTTTATTGATATTAAATTTAGTAAGTATAATGGATCCTTAGTAGATAAAAAACTTCTATATTAATGTACAAAGGAAGTGATATAACATTCATATCCAAACCAACATTTTGAATAGGAGAAGCAGAATTGTATTACTTTTCATAGTGAATGTTGTATAGATCAGCCAGAAGTTAGTAATCCCTTTTGCCTGGAATGGTCCATCTTTGGCATTCTGCTATTGTTCTTTGGGTGGTCATAAATTGGTTATATAATGTCATGAATTGCTTTCTAGTACTGTGAAGCTTTCACTAAAATTGAAGGCCTCATAAAGTAGCTCTGACATATAAAAGTTGAATAAGAAGGACAAGCACTTAAAACGAATCTCTTTTGCAGATTGTAGTTTTACAAGCAAAGGTCAACTTGACAATAAATGTGTATAAAAAGGCAATTTACTTGTTGTCTGTCTGTCCTGATTCTACTACTGAGAATTCTGAGTAAAAGACTGTCTATAACAAAATTGTTTAGGGTTCTCAAAGAAGAATGTACTTCCTTCTTCAGTGGAAGAACGATACCGATTCATTAACTTGATAGCTCTTAAGCTAATAATTAATTGTTCACATACATCTTACAGAAGGTTTTATAACCTTTTTTTTGCTTTTCTATTTGCAAGTTGTTTTGCGCATGATAAGCTTTGGCTACGATTACCATTGGGCACACTGAGATTCTCGTTTTGATAAAGAGGTATTTTCCTCTCTTTTTTTCTCCCTCTCCCTCACCTCCCACTCTCTTGTAACTTCATTTTTCTCCTTCAGACTCTCATTGGAATTGTCCTCTTGTATCTGCATTATGCATGATTCCTTACATAAACAGTGCACAATCACATCATAAGTAATCTAGGATTGTAACTTCACCTTCAGAATTTGTTTGTGTTCAAGGACATTAGTTATTCTTTGCTTCATTCTGCACTTGTGCATCCTTTAAACTGTTGCAGTGTTTCCATTTAAGTTTAGCATCGCCCTTGTGCTTTTTATTTTCCCAGCAGGTCAATCTTTGAACTCTGGTTTTGAGAGTAACAGTGTGTCTAACCTTAACATATTTATCATGAAGAACAACTTTCCCTAGATTTTTAAGATATCTTGCATTATGGATCTATCCGTTTGAAGAACTCTCTATGTTTCCTTTTCTCTTAGGAATTTACACATCGTATGCTTGCTTGAGAGTTTATCTTTACACATATGCAGAATTTGTGTATCTTGCCTAACTAGAATATCAAGTTTTCAGATAATTTCCTGTTTCTGTAATTGCAGAAACATATCCAAAGATGCAATGTTTGTAAATCAGGAAAAAACTGTTATCAAATTCCACAGGTTACTTGCTAACTAGATAGGAGCACTACTTCTTGTTACTATTGGCTAAAGTATTTCTTCATTTTCTCATAAATTCATGTCCTGTGCAGGAGAGAAATGTCCATATCAACGATTATACCTTTACTACGTACCTTAGTTATCTGGTGTATGCACCGCTTTACATCGCAGGACCAATCATGAGTTTTAGTTCATTTGTCTCCCAGGTTTGTCACTTTGTGATGGATACTATTGCTTCTTCTTATATCCTCTCTCTACACCGAATCACCCATGCACATGAATGATGAGATTGTTGTTAAACATTAGATACCTTCTATATTTGAAGTGGAACCACGGCCTGCTGTTTTATCATTTTATGATGGAAATGTAAGTTATTTTATAAACAAACTGGAGAAACTATTTAGTAGTTATATATTCCCAGCTATTACTAAACGGTGGATTTAATTGAATGAATTCTTGAAGGTAAATGTGAAGCTAGAAATCATTTAGCTATTACTGCAGTTGTGCAGAAGCTAGTTAGAAATAGAAAATTATTATTTTTTTGTTCCATATGAATTGTCTCATGATCTGTCTGATCTACTAAAGTGCACGTCTAAATTACATACCTAAACATAATATAGGTTGTTAACGTGTAAATAGAAGAGGTTTAGTCACTTTGTATTTGTATCAAGTCAGTAGTTTAAATTTAGTCCAACTCTTATCCTACTTATAGATAGATATAACTTAGAATAGTCCTAATTAGACTAAACTACTTGTATAGTCTTTTAAAAAGACTTTTCTGTAAAGTGAATTAATTATTAAAATTACAAAGAATAAAATTTGATATTTTCTCTGTTCAAAACCTCTATTCTGCATGGTATCAGATTAGGTTTTTTTCTTGTCGATTCATAATTAAAAAACCTAGACTAAATGGCCGGTGAGGAGAGTTCTGCAGCTGGTCCATCCCAAACCAGCATTAGTGATACCTCTCCTGCTACCATCACTTCTCATAGACTTACTGGAAACTACTGTCTTCCTTCTACTGAAGATTTCCAGAAATTTTTCAGCCAAATGACAGCAGCCAGCACCTTAGCTCTTACTTCTACTGAAGGTAATCCTTCTTGTGTGAGCTTGGCTAGTCTTGATACTCTATCCACTTGGATTGGCGATTCTGGGGCTTCTGACCATATGACAGGGAATATCACCTTGTTCAAAAGCCTTCAAAAATTGAGTTCTCCTTCATACATCAAAACAACATAATGGCTCTTTCTCCGAGTTTACAGGGAGTGGTTCAGTAAAACTCAATCAGAATATTACTTTAAATTCTATTTTATATGTACCAAAGTTGGCTTGTAATCTCCTCTTTGTTAGCAAACTTTCTAAGGATCTCAACTGCACAATTAAGTTTGCTTTCAATTTTTGTGAATTTCAGGCGATGGATTCGGGGAAGGTGATTGACAGTGCT
Organism: Hibiscus mutabilis; assembly: GCA_019671005.1. Classification (NCBI taxonomy): domain Eukaryota; kingdom Viridiplantae; phylum Streptophyta; class Magnoliopsida; order Malvales; family Malvaceae; genus Hibiscus; species Hibiscus mutabilis. The sequence goes on from CM033719.1 coordinate 65,497,065, forward strand.
AGGTTGTATGGGGGACTCTATATTCTTCAAGGACAGACAAATCAAAGCGTCTCTCTTCATACTTCTATTTTTGATACTTCCAATGAAATCTTGTTATGGCTTTTGGTTAGGTCATCCAAATTTCCATTACCTTGCGAAGATGTTACCTCAGTTATTCAGCCACAAATCTGAAATTTTTTTCATGTGACATTTGTTAGCTTGCCAAACAAGCCAAATCAACGTATCCAACTTCCAAGTATACATCTTCCCATCCTTTTTCACTGATACACAGTGACATTTGGGGCCCTTCGAGAGTAAAGAATGTAAATGGAGCTAGGTGGTTTGTAACCTTTATAGATGACCTCTCTAGGATTACATGGACCTTCTTAATGAAAGAAAAATCTGAGGTTGAGGAGATTTTTAAAAGATTTGATGCAATGATCGAAACCCAATTTCAAAGTAAAATTCAAATGTTTCATAGTGACAATGGGAGTGAGTATTTCACTCAAACTCTAGGATCATATTTTCAAACCAAAGGTATTGTTCATCTCACTTCTTGTGTTAATACACCCCAACAAAATGGGATAGCCGAAAGGAAAACAGACATCTCTTAGAGGTAGCTAGATCCTTACTTTTTCTACCAACGTACCAAAATACCTTTGGGGGAAGCCATCCTTATTGCTACCTATCTCATTAATAGGATGTCTAGTAAAACCTTGAAATTTCACGTTCCTAGAGATGTGCTACTTGAATATTTCCCTAATTTCGAACCCATATCTTCTACTTTACCTTTGAGAGTGTTTGGGTGTACAGTCTTTGTCTATAATCATCAACAGCCCAAGGGTCAGTTAGATGCTAAGTCTATCAAGTGTGTGTTTTTTGGGATATTCTTCAACTCAGAAGGGCTATAAGTGTTACTCACCTATTACCAAAAAGACATACACCTCCATGAATGTTACTTTTTTCGAAAACAAACCTTTTTTTTACCAAATCTGAAATTCAGGGGGAGAATATTAATGATGAATTTCAGTTTTTTGACAGATTCCAATAGCCCACTGCTGTTGATAATTTCCAGTTGAGTTCAACCCTCCAGCAGCCCACTGCTGCTGGTAATTTACAGCCCAAATCAGCCATCCAGCAATCCACTCTGCTGTTGATAATTTCCAGCCGAGTTCAACCCTCCAGCAGCCCACTGCTGCTGGTTATTCACAGCCCCAAAGTTCATCTTTGCAGCCTACTGCTTCACAAATTCAGGAAAATCAGAATGTTCAGCCTGAAATTTCCTCTCCTAATTCTCAAAAATCACATACTCATACCACTCCTTCAACACCCTTACCTCCTCCTAATTCTAGACTCCCTAAAACTCCTCAAGGAACTCAAAATACATCTCGTGAAAGAGGAGAAATTAGTGTCTACAAAAGGAGAAAAAGGCCAATTTTGGAATCTTCCATACAACCTGGTTTCTGCTAAGAACTCAACTTCAATCCTACTGCCTTTGAAGATCAGGAAGGTAACGAGTTACCTGGTAAGGATTCAGTCAATAATGACGTTCATATTCCTTTAATCAATACTACTGACCTTCCTATTGCTCAGAGGAAAGGTGTAAGAAAGTGCACTAATCATCCCATACAGAGATTTATTGCATATGGAAAATTGCAACCTTCTTTTCGAGCATTTACAGCTAAAGTTGATAGCATCCAGATTCCACAAACAGTTGAGAAAGCTTTGAGAGATCCTAAATGGAGAAAGGCTGTCGAAGATGAGATAAAGGCTCTTAAAAGTAATGAAACTTGGACCTTGACTGATTTACTACAAGGGAAAAAAACCTGTTGGCTGCAAATGGGTATATACAGTGAAGTACAACTCTGATGGAAGTGTGGAGAGATTCAAGGCAAGGTTAATAGCAAAAGGATTCACACAGTCTTTTGGGGTAGATTATCAGGAAACTTTTGCTCTTGTTTCCAAATTAAATACATCAAAGGTTCTATTATCCTTGGCTGTAAATGAAGACTGGAAACTCCATTAGTTAGATATTAAAAATGCCTTCCTTAATGGCAACCTAGAGGAAGACATATACATGCAAGTGCCTCCAGGAATGGAAGAAAAAGCAAGTGACCAAAAAGTTTGCAAGCTAAGGAAGTCCTTATACGACCTAAAACAGTCTCCAAGGGCTTGGTTCGAGAGGTTCACCAAAGCTGTTGTTAAAAATGGTTACAAACAGTGTCAAACCGACCACACACTATTTGTAAAACTGGGACCAAGTGGAAAAAGGGTAATCTTAATTGTCTATGTCGATGACATTATCATTAATGGAAATGATGTTGTCGAAATAGAGAATCTGAAGAAACTATTGTCCAAGGAATTTGAGACTAAAGACCTTGGAAGTCTCAGATACTTTCTTGGAATGGAAGTGGCAAGATCCAAAGCTGGGATTGTTATTAATCAAAGGAAGTACATCCTTGACCTACTCTCAGAAACAAGAATATTGGGATGCAAACCCGTAGAAACTCCTATGGACAGTAACTTTAAGCCAAGGAGGGAGGAAATGGGAGTTCCAGTAAATAAGAAACAATATCAAAGACTCGTAGGTAAAATAATTTACTTGTCTTTGACCAGACCTGACATTGCTTTCTCTGTTGGAATTGTAAGCCAACGTATGAATGATCCAAGGGAAGAACACCTTGATGCAGTCAACAAAATATTGAGGTACCTTAAAATAACCCCTGGACATGGCTTAATTTTCAGGAAAAGTGATGATAGAACAATAAAGATTTTCACTGATTCTAGCTGGGCTGGAGAACTAACGACAGGAGATCAGTAAGTGGTTATTGTTCCTTTGTTTGGGGTAACCTAGTGACATGGAGGAGCAAAAAGCAATCAGTGGTAGCAAGAAGCAGTGCTGAAGCTGAGTATAGAGCACTAGCTCTTGGAATTTGTGAAGGAATTTAGCCAAAAAGACTACTTTCAAAATTGAATTTTAATTGTAGCAAACAAATTGAGTTACAAAGTGATAGTCAATCAACATTAGTATTGCTAAAAATCCAGTTCACCATGACCGAACTAAGAATATTGAGATAGATAGACAATTTATCTCAGAAAAGGTGAACAATGGAGCAGTCAAACTCAACTTTGTACCTACTAAAAGTCAACTAGCTGATGTTCTCACCAAGTCCCTTCCAAGAAGCACGTTTGACGAGTTTACATCCAAGTTGGGACTCTACAACGTATACTCACCAACTTGAGGGGAAGTGTAGGTTGTTAACGTGTAAATAGAAGAGGTTTAGTCACTTTCTATATGTATCAAGTCAGTAATTTAAATTTAGTCTAACTCTTATCCTACTTATAGATAGAGATAACTTAGTATAGTCCTAATTAGACTAAACTACTTGTATAGTCTTTTAAAAAGACTTTTCTGTAAAGTGAATTAATTATTAAAATTACAGAGAATAAAATCTGATATTTTCTCTGTTCAAAACCTCTATTCTACACATAATATAAATTTTGTTACACAACTCATAAAAACATGTCTTTCATGATTATTTTCAGATTCATGGATTTGATAGATCTCTTCGTAGGGATGGAATTGAAAATTACATACCAAAACTAAGGGGAATTCATAGTGATCTTAACCATCCTCACAACATTGTAATGAACCAAATCCAATTTCTCTCAAATTTATATTCCCCAAATATTGCACTGCACCTTTCATTCTTTTTTCTTTAAAAAATTATGTTGCTTATTGTAGGTTAGTTGCGTGTATATTAAGTGTTGTAATCTTATCTTATCTCATCTAATAGTTAGAATTTAAGAGTTTAAACCTAGATAAACTCTATCTCATTAAAGGATAAGAGTTCTATCTCTTAGTTAGACTACTCTAGGTAAACTACTTGTAAAGCCTATAAAAGGACTACTCTTGTACAGCATTTGTGAATAAGATTTAACAGAGAAACACTCTAAAAGGTTCTCTGATTTCTACATGGTATCAGTTTAGGTCGATCCTTTCTTCCAAATCTCAATTTTTTTCCTCTTCTCTCAGCCTTTCTTTCCTATTTCGAAATCCATGGCTACATCAGACCCTGTTGCCTCTGAAGTTAGCTTTTCAGTGAGACCAGCAGAGTGGAAATCCCAACGGGTCAAAGCCCCGAGAGAAGCACATGTTGCTTCGCATGATAGTCCTTCCAGCAGCTTTACTAAGCAGCAGATAGAGGAGCTCCAACAGATGTTTGGTCAAATGTCCTCTAAATCGGATTCTACCGTGTTTCACAGCACAGTATCATTCTGATGGAAGCATCGAGAGGTTTAAGGCAAGGTTAGTGGCGAAAGGATTTACTCAGTCATACGGAGTAGACTATCAAGAGACCTTTGCACCTGTGGCAAAACTGAGTACAATAAGGGTGTTACTCTCATTAGCAGTTAATAAAGATTGTAAGTTGCACCAACTAGACATCAAGAATGCTTTTTTGAATGGGAAGCTGGAAGAAGACGTATATATGCAGATTCCACTAGGCTTAGAGGATGACTCAATGAAACAGAAAGTGTGCAAACTAAATAGATCCTTGTATGGCTGAAGCAATCACCAAGGGCTTGGTTTGACAGATTTGCGAAAGCCATGGCGAAGAATGGGTTCAAGCAAACACAAGCTGATCGCACCTTGTTTAAGAAGGTAGCTTTAGATGGTAAAAAGACTCTCCTTATTGTTTACGTTGATGATATGATTATCACAGGAGATGACACAAAGGAAATTGAGAAACTAAAGGCTTTTTTGGCAACAGAGTTTGAGACTAAAGACTTGGGAAGTCTTAGGTACTTTCTCGGAATGGAGGTGGCTAGATCAAATGAGGGGATAGTCATAAATCAGAGGAAGTACATCTTGGACGTGCTCTCGGGAATTGGAATGGTTGGATGTAAACCAGCAGACACTCCAATGGATGCAGGCTTGAAGTTTGGAAAAAATGGCACGAGTACTCCTGTGAACAAAGAATCCTACCAAAGGCTGGTTTTGAAACTGATTTATTTATCACTCACAAGGCCTGATATAGCTTATCCAGTGAGCATAATCAGCCAGCACATGAGTAATCCTAGAGAAGAACATATGGAGGCAGCCAATAGAGTCCTGCGATACTTAAAATTTACTCCAGGATTTGGACTTATTTTCAGGAAAAATCAGGACAGATCTGTGAAGATTTACACAGATTCTAGCTGGGCAGGAGAATTAATAGATAGAAAATCTGTGAGTGGCTATTGTTCGTTTGTGTGGGGAAACTAGGTCACATGGAGGAGTAAAAAGCAAACTGTGGTGTCTCGAAGTAGTGCAGAATTAGAATATAGGGCTATGGCCCTTGGAATTTGCGAAGACATGTGGCTTAAAAAACTTCTCACCGAGCTGGAGTTGGATGAAAAGCAGGAGTTCGAGGTAATGAGTGATACCCAATCAGCAATGAGTATTGCTAGGAATCCAGTACAACATGACCGGACTAAACATATCGAAATTGACAGGCATTTCATCTATGAGAAGGTAAACAGTGGTGTCGTAAAGCTGCACTATGTTCCTACTAAGAGTCAACTGGCAGATATCTTCACAAAGGCACTTCCGAGAGTGATCTTTGACGAGTTCTCATCCAAACTGGGAGTATACAACATATACACACCAGTTTGAGGGGGAGTGTAGGTTAGCTGCGGGTAAATTAAGTGTTGTAATCTTATCTTATCTCATCTAATAGTTAGAATTTAAGAGTTTAAACCTAGATAAACTCTATCTCATTAAAGGATAAGAGTTCTATCTCTTAGGTAGACTACTCTAGGTAAACTACTTGTAAAGCCTATAAAAGGACTACTCTTGTACAACATTTGTGAATAAGATTTAACAGAGAAACACTCTAAAAGGTTCTCTGATTTCTACACTTATGCATGTGTATTTTAGACTGTATATTTCCAGTAAAACACACTCTGCTTATCAGCGACTTGGTATGTGTCTAGGTGTGCCACAAAATCATTACTCAATTGATTAGGTTTTCTTGTTACTGTAATTTTTGCACTGTAATCGATTACGCTTTCTGCTTATCGGGTAAAACATTGCACTGTAATTTCATTAGGTTTTCTTGTTACTAATTTTTGCAGTTAGATGTGCCACAAAATCATTACTCAATTTTAGAGGTGACTTTGTATGGGCTACGCTGGGTATTTGGTCTGTGTCTTATGGAACTAATGATTCACCTGTTTTATTTTAATGTTTTTGCTATTAGGTGAGTTTCTTGATATTTATAGTTGAAGTTTACATTTTAGTTTAGGGAATCTTTTAGAGCCTGTTTTACTGTATGTTAACTTTTTTTCTTTTTGCAATGCCCAGTGCATCATGGAAAGTGTTATCTCCTATGGACATATTCATCATTGGATATGGGGTAAGGAGTTAAAGTCTACTTATCTAAATCTTTCTTGGAATCCTTCAAATATGACAGGTTACATATTCGCATGTTAAGGCTATGGCAGAGCCTAAAGATCTAGTATATATGTGAATGGAAATACCTCTGGCCATTTTCCCTAACAGAGAAGAGAAATGTTTGCCTAAAAATTGAATGCTATTATGTAAATATGAGTAAAAAAAATGATCTGAGAATTATGTTCCACTGATAACTTATTTTTTTGCTTTGCACAGAAAGCAAATCAAGAAAATTACATTTATATTTTTGTTCTAGTGTAATCTTTATGGAAAGGGCTCGTGGAGGTTGGTTATATATCTTGACTATGCATTGATCCTGAAGCACCCATTTTTTAAGAAATATTTTCATTATCTTACCAGTGGTGAAAAGTGAGGTCTTAAACTCCTTTCCGTAAAGAGAATAAGGAACTTACAGCATCATTAAAGAATTTTTATATGACAAACTCTAAAATAACTTGGAGGTTATATTGTCTTACGCTGCTATATGCCATAAGTTTTCCAAGTGTAAATGCATAATTTATCAAAATTAAGTCTAATGCTATTCCTTATACTGGCACAGGTCATAAATTTCATGTGGTTAAAGTTTTTCCTTATCTGGCGCTATTTTCGGTTTTGGTCCCTGGTATGTTCGCTGTAAGGATGATGTTTTGTTTAGGACCTTTTTCCCTTTATACGCCTCCTTATTGAGTTCCTTCTTAGGTGAGTTTCTACCCATATGAAGAAATTCATTGACACTTTCATAATTGTAGATAGCTGGAATTGAGGCTCCAGAAAACATGCCAAAGTGTGTCAATAATTGTCATAACTTGGAAAGCTTTTGGAAAAGTTGGCATGCGTCCTTCAACAAGTGGATTGTGAGGTTTTCATATCCCACACTTTCTCTACAGCCCACTCTCCTGCTTTTTCACATTTGACATGCCAACTTAAAATATAATATAACTTTTAGGTACTTATATATTCCTCTTGGTGGGTCTCAACGAAAGCTACTCAACATATGGGTTATATTCACATTTGTTGCCGTATGGCATGATTTAGAATGGTATCTCAAGCTACTGGGTTGCTCTTTTCTTTGTTCTGTACAAGTTAACTATTCCTTATGTAACTGTCTATTGCCTTTGGTCATAGGAAACTTCTTTCATGGGCATGGCTAACATGTTTATTCTTCGTTCCTGAATTGTTGGTGAAATCTGCAACAAATGCATTCCAGGTTAAGTCTATGTTCTCTACTGATTATTAATTTTGCAGGACTTTTTATAACTTTTTGAACCTTGTTAGTTAGCCAGAAGGCACAGCCTTGACCTGTCTAACATCATTGTCTGGGAAGTACTCTTTTGCTGTGAAATGTTGATCTCTTATCATGCATGCAAGTGAAAAAGAGGTTGTATAAGGCATAAATGGCTGTAGTCTTGTGGGTTTTCCACTATTTCGCCTATGTAACCTGGACTTGATGCATATTTAAAATATGGCTCAACCAGAAGATAACTTCCACTGGATCCCTTTTTACTTTCTAGAACTAAATAATGGAAGGTGATAGAAGTGTATATACTGTTTATTTGTGTAAATTTTACATGTATTTGCGTTCCCACATTGCTTAATTTGGTCAGCCTGAAGGAAAAAACTTCAGCAACACTGTAACATGTATTTGGGTGGAATATGGCTTAGTTTGGTCAGCCTGAAGGAACGAACTTCAGCAACACTTGTATTTTTGCATCCATGGTTAATATGCATGGGAATTGCACTGATGAACTTTATCACCCTCGAATGCATGCACATCATGTCATATGTAAGATTTTTTGATGAGGTTAATGGCTTAATCATTTTCCTGCATTGATGCAAGCATCATAGGATTTTTAGGATACGTTCAATATCTATGTCTAGATCCTAGATCAAATGAGGTACTGAGATGACACCCCTATATTTGAGGATTGCTTTTATAAAGAAGGCAATGGAAAATTTCTTCTTTTCTAACAAGTTTCGTGATTTCTTAGTTCAATTTTCAATGTATTTTTTCCCAGGCCAAGGGCACTTTGGAAGGATTTATTTTTTGTGAGCTTAGAGCAGCTGGTGGTGCTATCACAATCACTTGTCTCATGGTCAGTCTTAGTGTGTGTGCATAGAAACCTAATATTGCGAATCTCATAGACTCCAGATTTTTCCATGCAAACATTTTATATAAATCTGTTGTTGTGTTGTGTACTTGTGCTTCACTGTTTTATGGTCTAGGAGTTTTTTCTGTTATAGAAGTTACTACAGTTGTTAGCCTTCTCTTCAATGCACCTTTTGCTGAACAGCTGAATGCCTGAATCAATGAATTTTCATGGGAGCTTTGTTCTGTTAACCGATGTTCACTAGCAAAGACAAGCCTATTTTGAAAATTTTACCTGTCAAATTGATGACCATGAGTTTGTTCTTTCTTGGATTATTGAATTTTTTTAATGCCTGTTGTTTAGGTTCCTTATGATTTATGTTTTTCCTATTTTCTTGTTGCCTTTTGCTTTATGCTTTTCGAGAAATTGCTTTAAATCCGATGCAAAAGGTAAAAAAAACGATATCATAGTTGATTTGAAAGGGAAAATAATTGAGTGCAGCATAATTATTGCATAATTAGTCTATATATTATGGTATCATGAATTTTATCATTTAAAATGGTTACATATTTCATATATAATCCTTTAAAAAAATAATTTTGCTTTTGTATCCTAACATGCTTTTTTCTTGCTTGCTTCCAACCGCAAAAAGTAAATGACAAAAGCACCAACGAAATGGAACCTTATTCTATGGAAAATAAGCAAAAATATGATTAAATATATGTCCTGCAGTTTATGACACAAATAGATTCTCCCCATGGGAAACAGACTATGCATCCGCCATTTACAAAGCTTTTCTTTATGCCGGTTGCTAACCTTGTTGGCTATGTTATTGGTCCGTCGGGCTTTAGTTGGTTGATTTCTCAATTTCACAGCAAAGAAGGTATGGAAGTACCTTTCACCCTGTTTTATCTGTCCCGTGTACCTTGTCGTCTGATTAATGCTATACCCCTTTTTAAGGACTGCGTGTCTTGGGTTTATGATTCTAACATTTTACGTGGGAACTAAGGTAAGTGGCATAAGACACCTTTTACATGCTTAAAAAGTTCCATCCTGAATCTTTCTCCTTCCTACTGAATGAAAGATTAATTATTTTCTGTGTGCCCGTCTGGCTAGCACTAATTTCCTTTTACATGCAGCTTATGCTTCATATAAGTGATGCGAAGCAAAGGATGCATTGAAGTCCATTTCTAGTGTGCAAGATGCATCCATCTTTGGATCGTTGATCTGGTATGCATCATGATACTATACTATAACCATACTGTTCGGTCATACTTGTTTAGAATACCGGGAAGAAAGGCTTGAGATTACTATGGAGATTCATGCTACATATAATTTTGGTCATTTGAGCCTTGTCTGGTGTGAAAACTTTTGCATCCTGTCTTACCATCAATTACTTCTGTATGAAAGATCAAATGATAGTTTTGCATATTGATATCCTGCAGGCTACCAACAACAGTTTCAGTAAGTCTTTTTGCTTAAACGTCCATCCTTGCACAGTGCAATAAGCATCAATTTTCAGGTAGTTGACACTTGATACTGCCCATTATTTACTTCAAATTCCAGTTATCGTAGGCAATTAAATGGAAGGAGGGGGGGCTTTACATCTATGTATAGCGCCCATCATATTCTTGGATTCTCCTTGGCCAATAAGCAAAAACAGTTTTAAGGTAGTTGGATCTTGGATTCGAGTAACGGAAGCAACTTCCATGTTTAAGGTTATGGTGAAATAAGGATTGTTGGCGCCGTAGGTGTTGTCTTACAATAGGATTCGTACCATTGGATTTACGACAATAGTGATGGTTTTTATATGAAGTATTAATTTTATTGTGAACATGTGATGTAGTTAAGTTTTTTGACCGTCCTGGTTAAGGGTACAGTTTAATCTATGAACTGTGGAACTGAGTAATTTAATCCTTGAATGTTTGATATTGAATCAAGCAAGTTCAATTGACAACAATGTCAATGAAAAGCCATCTGGTTGACGACGTCGGTTTTTGAAGTTGAAATCTAGCAAAGCATATGTTGGTTTTAGTTTTAGCTATACATTTTATATTGTCAAGGTTTTTTTCATTAAATAAGGAGGTATTACATTCTTAAGGCAAATGTCGAGATTTGAACTCATACAAGATGGGACAATATGAGCATCCTTAGTCACTAAGTCAATGAGTGAATCTTTTATATCGTCTGATTTTAAAACCCCACAGGCCACAGTAGAGAATTTTTTGCTCACCGTCATCAATTTATATTGATTAAATCTCGGCAACAGTTATATATAAAAGAATCACTTTTTTATTAAGTATAGATATATTTACATTCTCAAATTAAATGTCGGAACTTCAAATCTATAAAAGATGAGACAATATGAATATTCTTGAATATTCGATCAATTAGTGGATCTTTGCATTGCACTCTTTTGTTATTATGCAGGGCTGAAAATATATATTTCCATCCTTAAAATCAGATTAGGTACTTTCTTTTATATTTCTTAATAATTCTATTATTTTTAGATGTTAAACTGTTTTTCATGCTGCCATGCCATAATTTCCTTGTTTTTTTAACAATAGTTGAGGGATGGATGACCAAATTGTAATTGTAATTGACCCAATCGGTTAGATGAATTGACTAATTAAACAATATTAGATATTTTTTTAAACAATTTAATATTAAATAAATAAAGAGTATATTAAACAATTAACAAATGTATGTTTTGGGCTCGAATGTCATCAATTAAATTGCTAAGAGAGGGTAAATTGACTTTGTGATAAAAGTGGTGGAAGCAATTAGAAATTAAAAATTGGATACAAGAATTTATTGTGGTTTGACTTTTAAATCAAGTTTACATCCACTACTTTAGCTTCTCATTAAGGATTTTTCATGAATTCGTTAATATGTTTTCTTTTTCAAGGATCAAGAGTAACATTTACACAACAAAAGATTTATGCCCTCTCAAAGAGAACACAAATGAGCAAATGAGGAAAACATCACAAGGGTGATATATTTACAAGTTTAAGCTCTCACCCAAAATCTAACACTTGAGAAAATATAACAATTGAGCTCACGAGTGTGTTTTACAAATAAATATGACAATTTAACTCAAAAACAAATTTCTCTATACGAGTGTCGGTGGATGTTGTTTTATCTTCCATGGATGCTTGAAGACTTCTTTTAAACCCTTTAATGAGCTTGTGACCGTTACTAGCCATTGTGATTGGTTTGGAGCCGTTAGGGATAAAATTTTTAGCGTTAAATGCTCTTCTGGTGCAGGGGTATCGGTACTCGTTATAGGGTATCGGTACATGCTTTAAATAGAAAGAGCCGTTAGACACAAACAACAGGGCGTATCGGTACTTGATACCAGAGTATCAGTATGCACCCTTGCGTATCGGTACTGAGGGTCAGTACCGGTACGAAATCATGCTACTAAAATTTCTTTAAAACATAGTGTATCAGTACTCGACTTAGCCGTACCGATATGAGCCACATGGTATCGGTACCTAAGGCCTGTTTTTTACTTTTAAGACCTTCTGAAAATATTTGTTCAAGTCAAAATTATTTCAAACATATTTTTCAAGTTATTTGGACTTTGAATAATTTTTGCAATATTTGAATTAAATCTAAAAATATTTTTTAATTTGTTATATCAAAATCTTTATCTCAACATGTATATATATAATAAAATAGTTTGTTTTTAGCATAAAACTAAAAGCTATAAAGTTCAAATCTCATCACTTATAGAAATAGTAAAACCAAGTTAACATTACTCCATTTTCATGGTTTAAATCACTTTATTTCCATTAATAGTATAAATCTTCGCATATGAAAGATACAATAGAACTAACGAGTTGGTCTAAGTGGTAAATAGTTTGATACCGCTTAAGTAGGTCTTGAATTTTAATCCTTGTGTATGTATAAAATTTTCGCTGGGAGACTCGCCCACCAAAATTGAGTGTGTGACACAGTCGATCTGAATTAATAAGGGTAGAATCTTGGAGAATCAGGAGGAAAAAAATTAGAAAGTAAAATAGAAATATAATATCTAAAGCTCTAACTTGTTATAAATAATTGGTGGGAGCTACCAATTATCTAAAAAGAATTCTAAAGCATAAAGGCTTTCTAAAACTTTTTTTTATAAAGACGGGCAATGTGTTGTTGGTGTTGCATTTAGTATAAAAGAGGTTAAGTAGTAATTCTTTTTTTTTTTTTAAAGTCGTACTGAAAGGGGCATTTAACTGACTCATACTGCATTCGTCTTTTGTAGGGTTGCAAATTATCACCAAAAACAACTCTTATCTTCCACTAATTAAAAAATGGCAACTAAATCTTGATCCGATTAATATCATTATTGTTATACAATATCTAGCTAATGGATTTAAATGAAAAAGATGATGATATTCATTTTAAGAAAGCCGAGTTTAAATCGCTTTCTCTGCAAGGTGTGTGTAGATTGTCAAATGACTAAAAATATGTATGAACATATATTAATTTGTAATCACCTCAAAACTATTAAAAAATAAAGAGTTTAAATACTTTTAAACGAATGCAATAATCTTTGATTTAAGAGTTTCGAAAAACTTAAAATTTATTCAAGTATTGGATGTAAAAAATTATTTTCGGCGTACTCAATTGTCACACACCCATTATAATATGGTTGACATATCAATAAGTTTTTTTTTTAAATATTCTGGTATAGTTAAATGTTGATGTATGCTACTTACTCTAAGTCTTTTTATAAATATAGGCATACCATGCAGACTACGTTATTCGAATTCGGATCACCTAAAAAGAACAACGTCATCCTTTATAATTAGAACCACTTAATGGTTAGACATATCAATAAGTTCTTAAATGATACTTAAAAATTGGAATAAACGAGATACATGGATGTTTTTTTGTCTCAAATTCTAAAAATAAAATTTAAAAACTCAACCAATAATATATCGAACAATAATCAAAATATAGACGGGCCCTGTTCGGCAATTAGCTGATAGCATATTACATTAGGTGATAGCTTATTGCATTAGCTGATTTGACTAACGAATTATATTAGTTGATTGTATAAAAGTGTTTGATAAAATTAACTGATAGTTGATAACTGTTTGATTATTTAAACAAGCAAAATGACATATATGAACATGATTATCTTCGATATTTGCTTGAATAGTTTATTAGTTATCAATATTTTGTATCTATTAATATTAATTAGATTATAATTTTTTTTAATATAACATTACTAAGCATATTTGAATGATCTATATATTAGTTTATTATTTATATAATTATTTTTAATATAATTTAATTAATTATTAAATTTAAATACAAATATAAATGTGTGAGAATAAAAAGAAAAATATTAGTTTATAAATGTCAAAATATAAATACGTGAAGAATTAAAATAGAAAAAAAAATTAAATTTAGGTTATTTGATGATTTTTGATAATTGTTAAAGTAAAAATATCTTTATAACTATTACGTCAAAACCTCTAATTTTAAAAAGCTCATATTAGCAGCTTTTTTAAAATTAGAGGTTTTATCCCAATTCGCTATTATAATCCGCTATTCACCAAACATAAAAAATTAACGAATTTGACCGGTCAAACATCTAATATTAACTTAAACCTCTAATTTTGACTTAAACCGCTATTTACCAAATATGGCATCAACGATTTAATTTTTGTAATTTATTTAATAAATTAAATATGTGAATTTAAAGCTGGGTATGGATCAAAAATTAATTCTCCAATCAGTGATAAACTAATACTTAAAAATAAGATAGTTTTTCTTTTTAAAAAATAACCATTTGTATAAATTAAAATTAAAGTAGTTATTTAAATGTATTTTTTCTTAATGAAACGAAAATCTTAAATCCGTTAACGTAATCTCTACAAACAAATCTAAGATATTAAATAGTATTTTAATTGTGTAAATAGATAAAAACTTTAATACACAGTCTCTGTAGTTTACACAGACCTTTTAGTTTTAGGGTTTAGGGTTTAGAGTTTAAAGGTTTAGGTTGTAGGGTTTAGAATTTAAAGTTAGTGTTTATAATTTAGAGCTTGTGGTTTAGTTTTTTAGGGTTTAGGTTTAAATATTATTTTGTAGTAAAAATATGCATGCTTGTGTATCAAATTTAAACCCATATAAATATTGTATAAAAGTTGAAGTAGAAGAAAAATCCAATGCTATTTTCGGTACTTTTTTCTATGTCTCAATATTAAAAAATTAAATTTTAAGCTCTAGCTATGAATTCTAAATCATAAACTCTAAACTTTAAACTTTAAATGTACATCATACCTCCAATCCCCTAAACCCTAACTCTAAATCTAATTTTTTTAGTACAAGTACATAAATAGAAAGCCTAAAAAATTACAGATGATTTAAGTATGAGCAGAGGTGAAGACAAAGGGTTGGCAATGGTAAAATATCCTCTTTAGTTCTTTTAAGAATTTCATTAAGATATGGAAAATTTGCTTTCCAGTCCAAAAAATGATAGATTCAATTTAGTCCAAATAAAAAATTATAGGCTTGGGGTATAAGAACCCTTCAAAAAATTTTATATAAAAAATCAATTAAGTTTCTTTTTTACACACAATTGAGTCCTTAAGCTAGCAAATTTTATTGGTAGATACCTTTGATTGACGATTTTATCACTGGTTGTATTATGTTAACGTGATAATTAACGTGTGAATGATGACATGATAAAAAGTTTTGATTTTTTTTTAAATGATGACTTTTTTAAATTCAACGTTGATTGAAATTTTACGAAAAATTATAAAAATTGAAAAAAGTTTAATGAGGCTTCCTCATGGTCTAGTTTGTATGATTTTTATTAATCGAAATCATACTTTTTTGATAAAAAAAATGAGAAAAGTTTAAATAAATAAAATAATAAATAGATGTTAGAAAAGTACTGAAAATTTACGAAATGTGATAAAAATTTAAAAATATTTAAGAAATTATCTCCTTTGAGATTCCCTTTTACAAATTGAAAAGTGATGCCAGTAGAGTCTACGACGATATGAAACTCACGAGTCTCAGGGTCCATTCGGCTGCGCTTTGTTGGAGCTACGTTTGGCTGCTGAAAGTAGAAGTTTTGCCGAACGCTTTAATTTCTGTGCTGTTTTATCTTATTTTCTTCAGCAGATTTGCCTCAAATACAACTGTTAGAGAAGTTGAAATTTGGTGCTTTTTCAGAAAACGTCTTCTCACCCAACTCAGTTTTTGCGCAGCTCCGCCGAACGCTTCAACTTCTGCGCTGTTTCATCTCATTTTTTCCTGCAGATTTGCTTCAAACACAACTGTTATAGAAGCTGAAATTTGCTGCTTTTCCCAAAACACGGCTTCTCATCCAACCTAGTTTTTGCGCAGCTCCGCCGAACGAAGCCATAGTTTGAATTTCAAATTCTGGTTTTCTAGATGCAACCAGCATAATAAAACGGCACCTGTTTTAAGTCAAAAGTATCGCATAGGTGTAATCTTTGTCCCATCAAATTTAAGTTGTACAATAGAACTTCATAAGAGATAGTTACTCCAATACAAAGTGAATTTCATTGAAAATGTATTTGAGAAACGACAATAGACTCGAACCAATACGAGTGAAAGCTTGACTGGTAAAGAAGTTCAACTTTTTAAAAACAGTTTTACATATTCTTGATATTTTAATATTTTATTGAATATTTTTAAAATATTTATTGCTTTCAATAATTTTTAATATTTTTTAAAATATTAATTTGTTATTTTAATATTTTTAATAAATATTTTAACCGACACTCGTGTCAACACAATAACGATCAACGACAAAAGTTATTGGTTAAAAAATTCAATTGATAAAATTGTCTAGTTCAAAGGCTCAATTGAATATAAAAAAGGCTGGGCTTAATTACTTTTTTTCCAAAAATGTTTGAGAATTTCTTATACCTTATGACAAAATTATATAAATTTTAGTTAAAATAATGATGAAATTATATTTTTATCATTTCAAAAACTATAATTTATTGTTGATTCTCCTAAAATATTTTTTAACTTCGCGTATAATAGAAAAAAAATTATTAAAATTGACAATCAATACAAAATTAATATTGTCGTTTACAACGTAAAAAGTTAAAAAAATGATAGTAGAGAAAAAAGAAAAAGAACTATAGTTTCTCTGGAAAAAAAATGTTAGAATCATTTGAAGTATAGATTATTTTGGGTTTGTATTTTTTGATTAATTAAAGATAATTATATTTTTAAGGTAAATGTTAAAATTTAAATATATACAAACAATACGAATACCTTTGATCACTTTTAAATCTAAACTGGACGGAATTGAATTGTGTAGGTTTTGTATACTTAAAATCGAGTTGAGTTAAATCAATCGAATAAGATCTTTTGAGATCGAATCGTAATTAGAAGGTCAAAGTCAAAGCAGCAGATAAAGAACGGGTGCAATTGCATCTATACTCGTCGACCGGACCGACCAATCACCCTGGATTACAGCTGATTCTAACTGCCGGCCAAATTAAACATACGTTTCACGTGACTTAAAATCCCACTAATGCAATGAAATCATAATTTGTGGGAAATGTCACAGTTAACCCGGTTTGATACCAAACCGAACTTATCTTATTTTATTTCCCTGTTTTTTCGGCTGGAATAATCAACTTTTTTAGTATGGATCGGTTTATGTGATTTAAACTCATTAATATATATATATATATATATATATTAAATCATGATTTTAAGAAAATAAATTACTCGTAATATTCTTTTATTAATAATACTTATTAATTTTATTGAATAAATAAGAAACATAATAATAAAAAAGTTTAAGGGTTATTTTGTTCCCAAGTAAACTCAAATAGTAATATTTTCCTTACTTTTTATTGTATCAATTTTACCTCAAAATCATTTAATTGCATCAATTTTGCACTTTATTGGCTGTTACAATGTTAATGTGGTAGTTAACAATGCTGACGTGGCAGTATACGTGTGACGCTGACGTGGTAGAGGGGCTGAACTAAATTTTGTTAGTCAACTTCGAGGGCATAATTGATTTTCCTAACGAGTTTAAGGTCATAATTGATTTTAATTTAAAGTTGAAAGTTCGAGGGATTATTTAATCTTTAAGCTAAAAATAGGAATTTAAAAAATTATTAAAATTTTAGAAACATTAAAATATTTATAAAAGGAAAAAACTTTGACACACAACCGTGTAAACTAGCTTGTTAGATCTGGGTTTAGAGTTTAGGTTTAGGGTTTAGTAGAGTTTAGGTTGTAAGGTTTAGAATTTATGATTTATGGTTAGAGTTTAGGGCTTGTTACACAAACTTTAGTTTATACAAGCTTATCTTCGTTGGCTGTTGTTGACTGGCAGAGCCGTTAAATTCTGTGTATGTGGTCGCTATCTGCTTCAATATTAGTCGTTATCGCTAATTGTCTTGCCATATCAATGATGTCAAATCAGGTTTGATGACGTTATAGTAGAAATAAAGAGTTTTAAAATCAATTAATTATTTTAAATTATATTTTTTTTAAAAATATACATGTGAAAATATATTATCACATCATCAAAATCAACTCGTCATAATATTATTGGAGAACATTAATTTATTAAAGAAAATGACATATAAACTTGCTAACATAGAAGTTGTTAATTATTTAATGGTAAAGTGCCTGACATGATAAAGAGAGACTATTGATAACGGATTTGTTAGTCAACAATAGTCAAAAGGGAAATATTGATGTAATTCAAGCGTTTGAGGGCTAAATTGATTAAATTCAAAAGGAGGAACAAAATTGTTGATTTTGAATTATTATAGCGGTAAAATTACCCCTTAAGCATTAAATTAAGCATATACATAATTAATTAAATTAATTAATAAATATATTAAATTATTTGTTTGAATATTCAAAATTGATAGCTGAACATAATTAACCACCTAATCCGAATAAATATATTACATTATTTTTTTAGAATCTAATTACACTAAATAAAATTCAAATTTGTTTTATACTAATTTATGACCATGGGACGAGTGGATGGGTGGATATGATTAAACACTCATCTTCTTTTTTCCTTAAAAATCTTCTCATTTTCAACTTTTAATATTAGGAAAATTCTAGAACGGGCGACGCACACCATCGAACACCACTAACGCAATACACCGCTGAACACCATTAATTTTTTAATGACTTTTAAATGATTATTAAAAATGTCAAAGACTTAACATGTAATTAATCATATTTCAAAATAAAATTAGAAGAAATTATCCCATGAACTATTCTCACCACCCCATTCACGATTTTATCTAATTAAATAAAACCGCATCATCTTTATTTTACACGTCATATTTCCTTATTAATTAGAATTTCCAAATCATCTTCTTGTTTAACCCATTATCTAATACTCAAATCTTCAAACGTCAAAGCTCTATTTTTTTCCTACTCTTTCTTTGATTATCATGCCACCATAAATCCCAAATTCACCATAAACAAAGAAAAAGATTCTGCACTGTTTCCGCTGTCCAAGTCTATAAAAATATAATCAGTTTCTTAAACAAAAACGCCTATTGATCCATGCTAATATTTCTTAAACAAAAATATAATCAGATTCTGCTCTGTATTTCTACGGCCAGTCTTCTTTGTTTCTAATCCATCCTAATGCTATGTTCGAGTCTTTTTCAAGAATTTAACTAAGACGTCTTTTTAAAACATGGAGATTTTATTAAAAATCTATTAACCATAATAAATATTTTATAGTTAGATGCGGAAAAACCACCCAACTAGAGAAGGCTGCCCATGCTTTTAATAATTTTATTCAACGGTAAAATTGACGAAATTAATTCTTCATTTTTATTGTAAGTTGGAATGGCCATGGAAGTCGCACATGTTTTTATTACTTTTATTACTTTTTTTATTGATTGTATTTTTTTTACAGACTTGGCAGCGAAAGCAGAGAATATTTTTTTGCTCGTTTTTGGTTTATGAATTTAAAGTTTTGTATCGATTTTAAATCTTATTAAAATGGTGAATTTGGACTTATGGTGTCATGATAATCAAAGAAAAAGTAAAGGAATAAAAATGGAGCTTTGACGTTTAAAGATTTGGGTATCAGATGATGGGTTAAACAAGAAAATGATGATTTGGAAATACTAATTAATAAGGAAATATGGCTTGGAAAATAAAGATGATGTGGTTTTATCTAATTGGATAGGACCGCCAATGGGATGGTGAGAATGGTTTGTGAAATAATTTTTTTTTAATTTTGTTTTAAAATATGATTAATTACATGTATAGTCTTTGAGATTTTTAATAATCATTAAAAATTAATAGTGTTCAGCGGTGTATTACGTTAGTGGTGTTCAGCAATATGCGTCTCCCGTTCTAGACTCATCTTTAATCTTATCTATCTATTTCGTTTATCAAATCGTCATAACTTAATATAAAATTAATTAAATTTTACGTAGCGTAAAAGTAATACTTTTTTCACCCTAATTAATAAAATAAATCAATTGATTTAATCTAATTAATTAGTACTTCTCTCACCCTAGGGTGGCTAGACAAACTTAATAAATTTTTAAAAAGCACGTGTCTTACCTTTAACATATGAAAATTATTAGGTGTATTTTATCATCTTTTAGAAGAAAAGATTTGGCGATTAGATTCATTGGACAGGCAGATTCTTCGACGGGTAAATATATGTTTTGGTACTCGTATTTGGATTCAAAGTTTAATTTAGTATTTGAATTTTTTTCAATTAGGTACCTAAATTTGGCTTCAAGGTTCAATTTGATATCTATTTTTTCTCTAATTATATATTTAAACTTAACTTTTTGATTCGAATTAGTATTTAAATTTATCATATTGGTTCAAATTGGTTAAAAAGTAAGTACAAATAAGCCAAATTCATATACGCTATTAGACAAAAAAAGTTTAGATACCAAAATAAACCTTAAACCCAAGTTGAAGGACCAAATTATATATTTACCTGTCTTCAAAACATACAATTTTGCTAGTCTGAGTGAACAAATCCTATTGGCAGCATGGCTGCACACAAACACCAAGTGGTGGGTTGAGCAATTTTTATACATATAAAATTGGCTGAAGTAATTTTTATGGTTTTAATTTTTTATTATTGCCTCTCCATTTATGAGATTTTACTGTGATTAATTTAGATCGATCCACGTTATATACTGATTTTGGTAGATGAGTCTTTCAGGGGACACAAATTATTTATCCCTTTTTGATGTCCGAATATTAAAAAAATTAAATTTTAAGCCTCAACTCTAAATTGCAAATCCTAAACCATACACCTAAAAAATATACTCTACCCCAAATTTCTTAAACATAACCATAAACTCTAAACCTAATTTTAATTGTGTGAGCATAAATAAAGGAACAAAAAAAAGTAAAAGACTTCTATTCATATCTCAAAAAAAGTTTTCTACACACAAGTAACAAAAATCTAAATCTACTTAAGTGATATATAAATTATTTATCACTTGGACCAATACCAACTTAAACGTTCAAACCCACTTCGAACCCACAATTCATAATTGCCCTTGGCATTTTCCCCTCTTCTCTTCACTCTGTTTCAGCTTGTTTTCGGTAAACAAGCAACCCCACAAACCCAATATTACCATATCACCAATCTGTATATTTATATATTATGTATATATAATATCAGCAGAGAAACAAGAAATTAAGAACAAAACCTCAATCTCTTAAGCTTATACAAAACCAGTACCCAACTTTGTACAAAAAAAAGAGAGAAGAAATGAAGAAGTCTCCAGATTGTTCTTCCATTGCTTCACCTTTACCTTCTTCTTCTTCATCATCATCATCTGAGAAACCCAAGAGTAAAAGAGCTATGAAACATCAAAACACTAAATGCAGCTCGAACGCCAACTCCGCCAGAAGAAGCTCCATTTACAGAGGAGTCGCCAGGTTTGTTTTAATACGAAACATTCAAAGCCAGCGTGTGGGGTTTTTTTGGTGAATTTTGATTTGCTTGTCTGAATTCTTTCTTCTTTTGAACACTCGAACACAGACATAGATGGACAGGGAGGTTTGAGGCTCACCTCTGGGACAAATCTTTATGGAATAACATCCAGAGCAAGAAGGGAAAACAGGGTAATGAATTCAAGGACATGTCTCTAATCCCTTTTTATTGTTTTACTTTATGTTTTTTAATATATTATTATATGGCTTGGTTTCAGTTCCGGTCTGATTACTGACTCTGTTTCCTTTTATAATTCTCTGTTCTATGTCAACATGCATTTACGCATTTGTCGCCTCCTTCCTTAGTTTATTTGGGTAAGTCCTCCCTCCATTTAAATAATTCAGTAAATACGTTTATTTTAAGGAGAAAAAAAGGGGTAAAATCCAGTGTGATGACGTGCAGGGGCTTATGATAGTGAGGAGGATGCAGCACGAACCTATGATCTCGCAGCACTCAAGTATTGGGGCCCCGAAACCACCTTGAATTTTCCGGTATTTTAAACAAGTTACTTTGGGTTTTGGTTAGTGGAAAAGGCAGAGCAATTTGTGAATATTGTCACGGACCAAACTTTTCGGATCGAGACATTGGCGCGAGCATCAAATAGGGAGGTTGTGCGCAATGCAACGGGCTTGCCAAATGTGGCCCAGCACTCGGAGAATGGCGAGGACCATACCTTTGGGACCAAGTCGTTAGCGCAAGAACCAGCCAAAGAGGGTTTGCGCGGCGTAACGAACTTGCCAAGATCATTAGACTTGGCCCAGCACTTGGAGGAAGGCGTGGACCAAACCTTTGGGACCGAGGCATTGGCGCAAGAATCAGCCAAAGAGGGTTTGCGCGGTGGAACGGGCTTGCCAAGACCATCACACTCGGCTCGGCACTTGGAGAATGCTAAAGAGCCCGCAAGCCCACAAGACTTAGCCAAATCCATGGAGGATTCAAGAGGGTAATTTGGTCAAAGAATTATCCATTTATTTGAATATAATGTGTAGATAATGTTTGTGATAATTAGAGATTTGAATTTGAGATTAGATAAGATAAGATCAATCTCGACCGTCGATGTAATTTAAACTGAGCCGTTGGATGTAGGGGAGTTCAACTATAAATAGAGGCTCCCTCCTCACTTGTAAATCACTTCACAACTTCACTACTTCATACTTCACTTTGAGTAATACAAGAAGCATTTACTCTAAAACTCTTTGAGTGTTCTTCGTTGTTCTAGCTGCCAATCTCTTTCTGTTGTTCTTTGATTAGCTTTCGCTTAGAACGATCTTTCGTTCAAGGGCTTCGAGGAGTGTTTGATCTTCCGGAGCGAGAATCCTGGCTGAGTTAGGTGTTTGTCGAGAGAGCTTCACCTAAGACTGTGACAAGGTACTTCAGGGTGACTTAGTCGACGTTTCAACCGAGAAAGCGACTAAGGTTCACACGATTCATCTGGCAAAGGTGTAGCCCCGCGACACAAGTGGTGTCCGTGACAAGATCCATCGAAACCTGGAGGGCTTGTCGGAGCCATTGTCGAGCAGGAGTACTCACAAGGCTGGTTGAAGGCTGACTTAGGCGTAGGAATCGACTGATTTGCGTCGAAGGCATCTAAGGCCGCACGGATCCGCTAGAGTCAAAATCTAGCCCCGTGACAAGTGGTATCAGAGCAGAGCCATGAGAGTTGGTAATAGAGAGAGCCACGAGAGGTGGAATCAGAGAAGTGCCGTGATAAGTGCTATCCGAGCGAGTCGAGGAAGGGACTTGCGTTCGAGCCAGCTCGCAGTTGCAGTCAAGCGTGGTAGTGACTTGTGTTCAAGCCAACTTGCAGGTGCAGTCAAGTGTGGTGGATTCCAGCTTGTAGTTGCAGTCAAGTGTGGTGGATTCCAGCTTGTAGTTGCAGTTAAGCGTGGTAGTGGTTTGCGTTCGAGTTAGTCGAAGTGATCAGGGATCAGACTAGTTCGTGGCAAAGTGGTGATTGAGATGGCACCAAAGAAGAAGACACTGACAATGGACGATGTAAGAAAGACTCTGAATGAATTTGACGAGAGGAGCAACCGTCTTGAAAATAAGGTACAATCGAATCTTGAATTCATAACAGTCATGGAGACTTGGGTCGATAAACTCTTGGACTTCGAGAAGGAGGCCAAGGTGGTGTTTGAACAGCTAGAGTCAGTAAACCTTGAGAAGCTGGGTTCGTTGGATATCGAGATGTTAGAGTCTCTGGAAGGGATCCAGGAGGAGGTTCAATGGGCTGTTAATGGCTTGGATGTGAAGATATCTGAGCGTGGCAATTCCTTAGAGGCTACAGTGGAAACTCTAAGAGAGGAGGCCAAAAAGACCCAAGGTGTTGTGGAGTCACGTCTTGAAAAGTTAGAGTCTATGGAGGGCAAGTTCAATGACGAGACGCAACGCATCCTCAACGAGTTGGAGGTAGTTCGAGAGAGTTGTGCTTGTAAAGCTAAGATGGTGGATTTGCAAAAAGCGGAGGATTCTTCCAAGGAGAAAACCGCGAAGGAGATCCAAGAAGTTCTCAACTCGGTGTACGAGAAGTTGAACCAACAAGATAATTCCCTTCAAGATGCAGTGGAGGCAATTAAGGCGGAATTGGAGTCGTTGGGAAAGAGGGTTCTTAGACTTGAGAAATCCGAAGAGGAGGCCAAGCAGACCCAATGTGTTTTCGAGTCCCGTCTTGACGAAGTAGAGTCCATAGATGACCAGTTCAAGGATGAGACACGAGAAGTTCTCAACAAGTTGGTGACATTTCGAGGGAGTAATGCTAGTGAAGCTGAGATGGAAGCTTTGCGAAAAGAAGTGGATGAGCTCAAGAGGGAGCTGCTCAGTTGCAAGACGACAATGAGTGAATGTGATGCGCTCAAGACCTTCTTAGATGGATTTAGACCGGGGGCGAAGCTCGCAGTAGAGCAGAGAGATGCCCAGAGACTTTCAGAGGCTTTTGTTGTTGCCAAACCTCTGACCGAGCCCGCAGAATGCAAGCAGACGAGTGTTGAGTCAAACAGGCCCAGTTCGAGAGACAAGGGGAATGGTGAGGCTAAGTTCGTGCCAGAGAAGAAGGGGAGCAAGAAGTTGAAGTGCTACTTCTGTGATGGTCCTCATTTGATAAGGGGATGTCCCGAGAAGAACCGCCTAGCTGCCATGGTGAAGACAGCAGACGAGTCAAAGGGTGAAGTAGCGAGACTTGGGGCGATTGCGTGTGTCAATGTCGCCAAGCGAGGTGAGAGTCGTGGTTCGACTACGAGTGCTAAAGTAGTCAAGCCAGTGATGAGACTTGGGGTGATTGCGAGTGTCAATACCGCCAAGCGAATTGAGAACCGTGGTTCGACTACGAGTGCCAAAGTAGTCCAGCCAGCGATGAGACTTGGTGCGATAGCAAGTGAGAAAGTTGTCGAGCCGAGGGTAAATACGAGGTGATTGAGGTGCTACCGATATAAGGGACCTCATAAGTTGCAGAGATGCCCGTTTCAAGCCAAGTGGTCCGAGGGACAGGACAAGGCCAAGAGTAAAGAGCCTGTGAAACTTGGTTCCGAGTTGTCTAGTTCTGCCAAGGTAAGCGGAGACCATGAGCATAATGGGTTGAAGATGTCTGGGAAGGCTGGAAAAGAGCTTGCCGATAATGTTCGAGTGAAGAACATTACTTTTGAGACCAGTAGAGTGTCGAAGGGGGCTGAGCCATCGAGGGACATAGCAACCATAAAGATGCCACCTATGGGCAAGGTGGGAAAGAAGCGAAGGACTTCGAGAAAGAAGTGTCGACGCAAGATTAAGCAACTAGAGTGCTACCAGTGTAAGGGGCCTCACAAATTACGAGATTGCCTGGATCGAGTCAAGCCATCCAAGGAGTTGGGTGAGCCCGAAGAGAGCGAGGCTGCATCGCTTGATCCGATAATGTCGAGTTCTGCCAAGGCCAAGGGGGACCGAAAGCAGAAAGGGGTGACCATGTCCGAGAAGGCTACCGAGGAGCTTGCCGAGGATGTTCGGGGAAAGAGCATCGCTTTTGAGACCATTGGAGAGTCGAAGGGGGCCAAGCCGTTAGGGGACATAGTAACCGTAGAGACACCACCAATGGGCAAGGTGGGAAACGGGCGACGAACTTCAGGTAGGAAGTGTCGACGCAAGAGAAAGCACCGAACTTCAAGGAAGAAGGATCGATGCAAGAGAGCACCAAACTTCGAGTCAGAAGGGCGGATGCAACCAGATGCAACGGACTTCAGGGAAGAAGAGCCGATGCAGAGTATCGCAACGGACTTCAGGGAAGAAGTGCCGATGCAGAGTAACGCAACGGACTTTGTGGCGAAAGTGCCGATGCATGCAAAGAACTTCGATGAAGAATGTTCAATGCAAAGGGGGCCAGACTTCAAGGAGAAAGAAGGGCTGACCTGTTTTAGAGTAAATGTGATCGAGGAAAAGGTACATCTCAAACACATTCCTAGTGTTTTTGGTTTTGATTTGCCATTGTTGATGAGCGTAGGTAAAGTACGACCTAGTCTTCAGTGCGAGGGAAAAGAAGATTGGAAGAGACCTTTCAGAGTTCTAAGGGGCAAGCCAGAGTTGTCGACGAATCTGAGAGTTCAGTCTGTGTTCAATGTTATGACGACTTCCAAGTCTTTGCCGCAGGACCAAGTGGGTCTGAGTCAAGGTAAATTAGAGTTTGTGGGGGAATGCTCCTACAAGGGAGATGTATCAAGAGGCGTGTTAGCACGCGATGTTCAACGACAGTTTGAGTCGAGGCGAGCAGTTCATATGGGGGAATTGCATGAAGCCGAGGCATCGACGAGTAATCAAGTTGACCCTGCCCAGGATCGTTCGAGTGCAGCGACGAGGGCGTCGCTAAGTCAAGTGGGGGAGAATGTCACGGACCAAACTTTTCGGATCGAGACATTGGCGCGAGCATCAAATAGGAAGGTTGTGCGCAATGCAACGGGCTTGCCAAATGTGGCCCAGCACTCGGAGAATAGCGAGGACCATACCTTTAGGACCAAGGCGTTAGCGCAAGAACCAGCCAAAGAGGGTTTGCGCGGCGTAACGAGCTTGCCAAGATCATTAGACTTGGCCCAGCACTTGGAGGAAGGCGTGGACCAAACCTTTGGGACCGAGGCACTGGCGCAAGAATCAGCCAAAGAGGGTTTGCGCGGTGGAACGGGCTTGCCAAAACCATCACACTTGGCCCGGCACTTGGAGAATGCTAAAGAGCCCACAAGACTTAGCCAAATCCATGGAGGATTCAGGAGGGTAATTTGGTCAAAGCATTATCCATTTATTTGAATATAATGTGTAGATAATGTTTGTGATAATTAGAGATTTGAATTTGAGATTAGATAAGATAAGATCAATCTCGACCGTCGATATAATTTAAACTGAGCCGTTGGATGTAGGGGAGTTCAACTATAAATAAAGGCTCCCTCCTTACTTGTAAATCACTTCACAACTTCATACTTCACTTTGAGTAATACAAGAAGCATTTACTCTAAAACTCTTTGAGTGTTATTTATTGTTCTTTGTTGTTCTTGAGTGTTCTTCGTTGTTCTAGCTGTCAATCTCTTTCTGTTGTTCTTTGATTAGCTTTCGCTTAGAACGATCTTTCGTTCGAGGGCTTCGAGGAGTGTTTGATCTTCCGGAGCGAGAATCCTGGCTGAGTTAGGTGTTTGTCGAGAGAGCTTCACCTAAGACTGTGACAAGGTACTTCAGGGTGACTTAGTCGACGTTTCAACCGAGAAAGCGACTAAGGTTCACACGATTCGTCTGGCAAAGGTGTAGCCCCGCGACACAAGTGGTGTCCGTGACGAGATCCATCGAAACCTGGAGGGCTTGTCGGAGCCGTTGTCGAGCAAGAGTACTCACAAGGCTGGTTGAAGGCTGACTTAGGCGTAGGAATCGACTGATTTGCGTCGAAGGCGTCTAAGGCCGCACGGATCTGCTAGAGTCAAAATCTAGCCCCGTGACAATATGATGTGATTGGTATGGTCTCTTTTTTTTAATCCAGATGGATCGATATGAGAAAGAGATTGAGGAAATGAAGAAGGGGTCGAAGGAAGAGTACTTAGCTTCCCTACGCCGGCAGAGCAGTGGATTTTCCAGGGGAGTTTCTAAATACCGAGGGGTGGCTAGGTTAGTTTTTTCTTTTTCGTACATCCAGCAGATAAAATTGCTCGAACTCAAATAAATTGATTCAAGTATCTTTTGCTCGTAGGCATCACCACAATGGGAAATGGGAAGCGCGAATTGGTCGAGTTTTTGGGAACAAATACCTCTATTTAGAAACTTACGGTAACCCCCAAATCTCTCTATTTCATTCATTTACTCCTACTAGACTTGTATGCGAGGAATATAAATCTTCAACCCGTGTTAGTTTTTAGGTTTAACTTTAGAGTTTAAGGTGTAGAGTTTAGTTTTTAGAGTTATGATTTAGAATTTAGGAATTAGATTAGAGCGCAAGGTTTAGTATTTTAGTGTTGGGCTATATGAGTACCAAAAAGGGCAGAAGATTATTGTTCGCATGGAGAATACGTGCCTTGGGAGAACAAAATGGGAGGGATGGTGATTCGAATAAACCATGGGTTTTTATTTTTTATCCTAAGAAACACCAACGTTTAGATTACCTAATATAGATTGGGCTGAAGTTTTGTTCACTAACAACGAAAGGTTCTCTTCATTTCCCTTCTGTTTGCCAAACATTCAACTACTTGAAGCTAGGGTGGAAGGAAACACAAGAAAGCTATGCCACCGAGTTATCCACATTTGACTCATTAGAATGCGACTAAGAATACGATTATCTAAATATTTGAAATATATATATATATAAAAGAATCAATTGTATCGTACTCGACTGAAGTTAATGCGAGAATACATTTTCGAATCAAAATCGAGTTTCTTTTTTTGTTAGGTCGGAGTCGGGTTTATTTCTTGAAGGCATGACTCCTTATAGTAATGTAAGCCTAGAATTTGGTTAATTGTTCATTTATTTATGGTTTACTCTGTTTTGAAGACACACAAGAGGAAGCAGCAGCAGCGTATGATATGGCAGCATTGGAGTACAGGGGGGCTAATGCTGTCACCAACTTCGACATCAGCCGTTACGTAGAACGTTTGAAGCAGAAAGGAATTCTGTTTCTCAAACAAACGCAAGAACAAAGTCCCGACTCGGCCAAAGCTCGACCGATAGAAGTGGAACAAGTACAACCACTACAGCAGCAGCAGCAGGAACAAGGAGTAGAAGAAGATGCTGATATACCTCAACTTTTTCAGTACATGCAAATGCAGCTGCCTCTATGTGTTGAAAACACGACTACGGTCGGAACGGAGACGACCGATGGGAACGAGCTAGCATGGAGTTTCTGCATGGATTCAGGGTTGACGTCTTTTTTCGCTCAGGACTTCCATCTTGAGAAAACCGGCGAATTGCCAAATCTGTTTGGTGATATGACGTTCGAGGATAACATCAACTTGATATTCGACTTAGGGCATGAAGAGAAGAAAACGCGACCAGCTGGGAATGACTTGTCGGATGATGCGTGTTGTGTGGAAGTTGGTGCATCCATGAGCATGCAAGAAGATAGTGGGAAGGTGGTTGTTGTATGCTGCTTCTGATTCTCCCATATTCTTCAACAACCTTGGTTTCGTGTATTGCTCGGTTTAAAGGATTTTCGTTTTGGGTTAAGAGTTGGAACAGTTGGGAATTTGTTGTTGGATGTATGCCATGCAAAGATTCAATGTATGTATGTATGCATGCATGCATGCATGTTAGCTATGCATTTTCTTTATTTAGATTAAAAAGTAAATAGAAAGAAGGAATTTAATGAATGATCTCAATGACACGGTGATTTATTTTCCTTTAGGCAATCAAGGTTTGAATAACGTTGTGTTGTCCGTAAAAGACGTGAAAGGATATGAATAGCATAGGACGTTCAAAAAAAAAAGAGAGGATAGGGTTCTGGCTCCAACATTTAAGGTCAAAGCTTGGTTCAACCCGGTCTACTTTCAATATTGTAACATATTATATAATCTCATTTCTATGTTATGAAATTTATACTACATAAGATTAAATCCATAAAATATAATAAGATTAGATTTTTTATAATCATCCGGCATTCGAAACATTAAAAAATATGTTGAATTGTCTACAGTACGTCTCGAACTGTACTAAAGCGTACAGGCCACCGATATCCTCCAAACTGAGTTGTGGGGCTTATATGAAGAGTTGTAGACTTGTGGTTTTGCATGGTTTTATGACTTCGAGCATCTTCATGTTTAATATGATAGTCTCCTAGTTATGTAATTGATTCAAAACTCTTAGGCTGATAGTAGTCCTCTTTCACTAGTACGTATTATCTTCAATTTACAATAGAAATGTTGAATTATTGAAATTATATGAGTTCGTCACGAAAGTAATATGATTATGGATAATTTAGCTAAATTAGTATCTCCCCATTAATTCTTTTGACAAAGATTAATTCTAATTCTAATTTTATTTAGAGAGAAGAAGAAGGAAGAGACTCTAGAAGGAGAAAATGGGTGCTCCTGATGGGTCTAGAATCTATGACCTAAAAAAAATAAGAGAATAAAGATGAGCAGCTTGGCTGCTTGCTCATCTTTTGATGACCTTCATATGGTAATTTAGATATATAAGCAACCACATTTTACCGGTCATCCAAACTACTCGTCTTTGTTCTCCTATATTCCCTTAGTTCATGAGTCTTAGACCCACTAAAAGCATCCCTTCCTTCTCCTTCCTCCTCTTCCCCTCCCCTCTAGGTAGGGTTAAGATTAAAAGTTTTGTCAATAAATATATACACACGTGTGTGTGGATTTATATTCAATATGCTGATGGTGGGAGCAAAATTTTTTTATGATCGTCTTAGTTTTAGGGTTTATGGATTTTGTTTAGGGTTTAAGGTTTAGGTTTTTAGGTCTAAGGATTTAGAATTTAGGAATTCTAGTTAAAATTTAGGGTTTGAGATTAGAATTTAAGGTCTAAGGCTTTAGAATTTAGGATTTTCATATATATATATATGTGTGATTTGATGCACTGACGGTGTAAAACAATTTTTTTACAAGTTGTGCATTTTAGAGTTTAGGATTGGGGTTAGGATAATAATTTTAGGGTTTAAAATTAACTTTTAAGATTTAGAATTAAATGTTTAGAGTTTTAAATTTAAGATTTAATGTTTAGCGTGTAAAATTTAGCGCCTAAAATGACCTGTGATATCATTGAAAGTATATATATACATGAAGGAAAAAAAATCCTCCACTAGTCAACGATTAAGACAATAACTAAAAAGTTGAATTTGAGATAGACGAAGGTGCAGGACTAAAGCGAGGGGCTCAGTCTTTAACAACTATACTAGAACCGAATGCCGAATGGGGTTGAGACAGGCTCGGACTTCAGTTTAATTATCAAGAGTCCAAGTCTTCAAGCCCTTTTACTCAAACCTTGTACTTTGTTTTGGAACGAACCTTCCGACATATAACCCCAGCCCCAGGATCTGCCTAAAATATATACATTGGCACAGCGCGGTTCTTCAGAGGATTTCATTTCCCTCTCTAATAATCCTTTGTTTCTTCGAATAATTCAAAATCTGGTTCCCTTTGTTCCCAATAAGCAACTCCTGGGCGTGGGTTCTGTTCTCTTGGTCCAAATTTAAGAAAAAGGGTTTATTCAGTTGTTCTTTGATAATTCTTTTCTCTTAGGTTGTCTGTTTCAGTGGGAGCTCTAAGCCAGTAGAATATGAATGCCCCAATTATTGGTAAGACTTCTTCTCTTTCTTTCTCTCGTTGTAAAAATTACTCCTTTTTTTGTTCATTTCGGGTTTCTGAATTGGGTTTTATTTGGAAGATCCATTGCAAGGAGATTTTCCAGAGGTGATAGAAGAGTATTTGGAGCATGGGGTTATGAAATGCGTTGCCTTTAATCGCCGTGGAACCCTTCTCGCCGGTGTGTTTGCTCTCTCTCTCTTTATTATTATTTTAAAAGAAAATTGCTGCTATGTATGTTGTGTGTTTTCTATTGAAGTGCTATTTTTGTTCCTTATTCTTAAATGGGTGAGTGTTTCCTAGCGAATTGAGCTGGTTGGAGTTGCAATTTATTTTCCTTTTGGGTTAAGCTTACTTGGTTTCTATTATTAACTAAATTTTGAAGAAGGGTAAGAATTCCATAGGTATTTGTTAATAACATAACACAGTTTGAAGAAGAAAAACAGGGAAATCCCATCCAAATGAGATATCTTTTCCTCGTATATGATTTTCCTTGAACTATATATGCTTATTTTCAATGTTCTTTCTGAGTTTTCGTTTGACTCGTTTTCGTAATTTCTATTTAAGTTGATAAGTTTGTTTATTGCTGGAATGTGGACTATTTAGTTGGCCGGGGAAAGGATGACGAATTGCAGTTGGTGATTTTTTTTAAAGTATCACTCTTTTGACTGTTTTTCTGCCGAACCTGCAATTACGAATATAAGAAAACCATGCTTGTAAATCTCACGTTGTGCATATGTTTGTATTTTTTGCATTTTTATGCCAGCTGGATGCTCTGATGGAAGTTGTGTTATTTGGGATTTTGAGACAAGGGGTATCGCCAAGGAGCTTAGAGATAGAGACTGTACTGCTGCTATAACTAGTGTCTGCTGGTCAAAGTATGGTCATCGAATTCTTGTGTCTGCTGCTGACAAGTCATTAACACTTTGGGATGTAGTCAACGGTGAGAAGATTACTCGTATCGTTCTGCAACAAACGCCTCTACAAGCTCGTCTACATCCAGGCTTTTCATTGCCATCTGTCTGCTTAGCGTGCCCCCTATCATCTGCTCCAATGATTGTAGACTTAAATACTGGAGGCACAACTGCACTCCCAGTCACTGTTTCTGATATGGGAAATGGCATTGCTCCGCCTTCTCGCAACAAGTTACCTGATGTAACCTCTTACACACTGACTGCAGCCTGCTTTAACAAGAATGGAGATCTGGTTTATGTGGGGAACTCCAAAGGTGAAATACTTATAATAGATCACAAAAATGTTAAAGTACTCGCTATGGTTCCAATTTCTGGTGGTGCGATGATCAAAAACATTGTCTTCAGCAGAAATGGACAATATCTCCTGACAAATTCAAATGATAGAATTATCAGGATTTATGAAAATATTCTGCCTTTGAAAGATGGACTTGAAACTGTAGATGACCTCAACAAGACCATCAAAGCGGAAGATACTCTTGAGAAGCTGAAGGCTGTTGGATCCAAATGCTTGGTTCTTTTTCGGGATTTTCAAGATTCAATCACGAAGATCCATTGGAAAGCACCTTGTTTCAGTGGTGATGGTGAGTGGGTAATAGCTGCTTCTGCTATCAAAGGAGAGCATAAGATGTACATATGGGACAGGGCTGGTCATCTTGTAAAAATACTTGAGGGGCCAAAGGAAGCTGTTTTTGATTTAGCCTGGCATCCGGTCCACCCTATTATTGTTTCTGTTTCCTTGACTGGCTTGGTTTATATTTGGGCTAAAGACTACACTGAAAACTGGAGTGCATTTGCTCCTGATTTCAAAGAACTTGAAGAAAATGAGGAATATGTAGAACGAGAAGACGAGTTTGATCTGGTGCCAGAAACAGAAAAGGTGATATGAAACAGATATAGTGCATGAATATTTTGATTGACTTCTTGTTTCTAAAATATTTTTTTTGGTGCAGGTGAAAGAATCGGATATAAATGAAAATGATGAAGTTGATATTGTGACAGTGGAGAAGGATCCATTCAGTGATTCTGATATGTCACAAGAGGAGTTATGCTTCTTGCCTGCCATTCCTTGTCCTGATGATCCCCAACTGCAGGACAAATGCGCGGGAAGTTCATCGAAGTTGATTGATAGTAATCATTCCGGATCCCCTCTCTCAGAAGAGAATGGACAGAATGGACAGGCAGCCAACAATGCCTCAAGTCCACTTGAAGGTAAATTTTCTCCTCAAATGTAATAAATGTTTCAATGTTTTTAGTCCAGTTTAACATGATAAGTGTGAAGTCTACTACATTTGGTGAATTTTCCCCCCTATTTCATTTAAATTTTGCACGAGTATTGTTATTTTAGAAATGAAATACAAGCGATATCTCTATCTGAAATTGTCATTGTTTTCAGCTGTAATATCACTGGCATGCAGTTTCATGTGTCGGTAATGACTAGTTGTAATAAACATAGATGTTAGCAATTCCGAGGGGGAATTGGAATATTTAGTTGTATTGTTGAGTTGGGTTAGGTTAGGTTGCTGGTATTTTGTCTCGGTTTGTTTGGTGGTTCTCCAGTTTACAACCTAGAGTAGAGACAATTATTACTGAATGCAACCAATTTAAGGAACCAAGCTTTCAGTGGTTTGTATTGGGCTGTCATGGTTCTGACAGAATGCTTGTTCATGTTTGATCTGGCTAAATTTATAGATCCGCGCAAACTTTTAGCCTCTTAGTCGGTTAGTCTCTTATCAGATTCTTGCTGTTCCATGTTGGTTTCCCAAGTTTAACATGACGTGTGTGTTTAATTTGTTGTTTGTTACAGAGGACACAGCTGGAGGCAACCAGTTGAAAAGAAAACGGAAGCTTTCGGAGAAGGGGTTGGAGTTGCAGGCAGAGAAGGTGAGGAAGCCCACGAAACCCTTGAAATCTTCCGGTAGGTTATCGAGAACAAAAAATAAATCTGTTGTTGATCAGGATAATGGAAATGACAATGGTTTGTATGCCGATGATGGATCGGATGATTACTAGTAGATCATAATAATTGTGCTATATTTTGGTCATTTGAACCGGTGAAAGGGAAAAAGAAAAGAGTGAAGAGAGAGGTGGAACACTTGTAGCTGGACAGCTTAGAGCTATTTATATCAATCTTCCTTTTCTTAAGAGATTGGCAAATGAGTTTTGTATCCATAGATGCACATATCACCTAGACAGATGCACCGACCGATCGACGGTAACGCTTGGTTTAGACATGGTCAGAGGCTCAGAGCAAGAGGTCAAGTGAGACTGGCGTGTGGACTTTTTACCTCTGCTTATTTGCGAATGAGCATCCATGACTACTAAGTCAATTAATGGATCTTGTTATCTTTTATTAATCTTAGAAGTAATTTTTTTTTATCTTTTAAGCTTGTTTTATGGTTTATGTTTGTGACTCATGGTTGTCCTTTCAAGGAATGTTGTTTCCAATATTCATTCTAGATTCCCTTTCGATGAGTGCAATATATCTTAATTCTTACCACTGTACTAAATATTATAGGTGTATTCATAATTTTATTTTCATACCTCTAATTTTACATTACTAAAATAATAGATTTTATATTGATTTGTGCATGTATAAAAATGACATATTTGATAACCTTTTAAAAGATTTAATAAACTATAAATTAATATTTTAAATATTTAAATATTTAAATATGTTTAATAATTCAAAGATTTATTATAGCTTAATGAAAAATATGTTCGACACTGCGCAAATAACAAAAAAATTTTGAGATTCATATTATATATAAACATGAGTAGGGGTGATAATGAGTTGGACTTACTCGCAAGTTATTTAAACTTGGTTCGGTCAAAGTTTGAGTAAGCTTAACCCAAAAAGTTTGTGGACAAGCTCGAAATAATTATATAATATATATATATATATATATTTTATATACACTTGTATGTTTCAGTGTTTTTAACTTGTTATCATGGTTATATACTTTAAATCCTTTTTCCTAGTGAACTTGTATAATTTATAAAATGTACTATGATTATTTGTGGACTTTAAAAATAAATATTTTTTCCTAACATGTTTTCACGTGTTATTTTTTAAAATTTTAATAAAAATATTTAAAAATAATTTGAGAAAAACGACAAACCGAGCTGAATCGAGCTCAAATTGTCCAATTTGAATTTAAGCTCAAGCTTAAAATTTTGAGTTAACATACTTTAAATATAATTTGAACTCAATAATATTATTTTCAAAATGAGCCTAGACATGACGACGCCATGAAGCATTGGTGGCTGGTTGGTCGTTTCATGTTTGATGATGCAACAATAAAAGTATAAGGGGCGATGGAAAAACAAATAGAACGTTCTTCCTAAATACAATTCCTACCAAATAAAATAAAGCGTGGACACGACAAGCCATTCCAAGTCGGCAATCTTTGAAAAAACAACTGGTTCACGTGTTTCCCTTTCAGTTTTTAACCGCAACCGACGCTACTTTAACCCTCCCTTTAATTAACCTCTTACAAGACAACACACACGTCATGTTCTCCTTCCCTACAAACACCGAAGTGGCAGCTTGACAGCGAAATCAAAACTAACAAGCTTACAAGACTTGATCTTCATCTTTCAGCCAAAATAAAACCTCTCTGTTTCGCTGCTTTTATTATACTATCTCGTTTCCTCAACTCAGTTATTAGATTTTGGGTGATGGGTTTCTTCTTCTGTTTCTTCACCTTTCTTCTCCTACTCTCGGGTTTTGGATTCTCGCTGGCATTGCAAGAAACCCCATCGCCGGCTAATCACCTGAGTCAGATCAATTCCAACTCAGTCCTTGTGGCTTTGCTGGACTCGCATTATACGGAGCTTGCGGAATTGGTGGAGAAAGCTTTGCTGTTACAGACCCTTGAAGAATCTGTTGGGAAACACAATCTCACCATTTTCGCTCCCGTTAATGAAGCTCTCGAGCGGAATCTCGATCCTGAGTTCAAGCGCTTCTTGCTCGAGCCGGGCAATCTCAAGTCCCTCCAGACTCTATTGCTTTACCACATTGTACCCGCCAGGATTGAGCCGCACTCGTGGCCCACTTCCACATTCGACTCTGTCCTCCACCGTACCTTGTCCAATCACCGAGTTCAGCTCTCCGGTGAAGATTCATCCGGGGCTAAATTCATTGGCACTGCCAGAGTCGTTAACCCCAATGCCGTGAACCGTCCCGATGGTGTCATCCATGGCATCGAGCAGCTACTGATCCCTCGATCGGTACAACAGGATTTTAACAACCGTAGAAGTCTTCGCTCAATCTCCGCCGTCAAGCCAGAAGGAGCTCCCGAAGTTGACCCCAGAACCCACCGTTTGAAAAAGCCTGCACCGCCGGTCAAGCCCGGCTCGCGGCCCGTCCTCCCAATTTACGATGCAATGGCTCCAGGCCCATCTCTAGCTCCGGCTCCGGCTCCGGGACCCGGCGGACCACACCATCATTTCAACGGAATGAGGCAAGTTAAAGATTTCATCCAAACATTGGTACAATACGGAGGGTACAATGAAATGGCTGATATTTTAGTCAACCTAACATCGTTGGCCACCGAAATGGGGCGGTTGGTTTCCGAGGGCTACGTTTTAACCGTTTTAGCACCCAACGACGAGGCCATGGCGAAGTTAACCACGGACCAGCTGAGCGAGCCGGGCGCTCCGGAACAAATCATTTACTACCACGTAATCCCTGAATACCAGACGGAGGAAAGCATGTACAATTCGGTGAGGAGGTTCGGGAAAGTGTCGTACGATACATTGAGGCTGCCACACAAAGTGTTGGCTCAAGAAGCGGACGGGTCCGTCAAATTCGGGCACGGCGATGGATCCGCATATCTGTTCGACCCAGACATTTACACCGACGGAAGGATCTCGGTGCAGGGTATCGACGGGGTTCTTTTCCCACCGGAAGAGAAAACAAAGGAAGAAAAGAAGACCATCAAAGTTGCTACAGCAAAACCCAGAAGAGGTAAATAAAATTCGTATCCTTTTACAAAAATTATAGTAGGTGGTTTCCGGGGGATGGGTTAGAATAGGTCGAGGGATATATTTGTCTTTTAGCTATTTTATTTTTGTTGCTTTTATATATTTTTGGAATATATAGAGTAGGTGTGTGATTATTTTCTTTATTTTTTTTTTGGCAATTAGTGATATATTTCTCATACTTTTTAAAAAATTATATAAAAATACAAATTATGAAAAAGATAAAGGTGAGGTTATGCCTTGGAGCAAAAGATTAGGACATTTAGCTTTTTGGAGCTAAATAATATGTGGTGTGTAATAAAACCCTCTAAATCATTAATACATGTCAATTCCTAGTGGAGTTTGTGTTAGAGATATATGAATTGACATAGATTGTGATTTGGAATTCTAACTTCATAGGTTTACATCACCCTGGTTGTTGCGAGGAACGAGTGCTTTCTCAAATCTACCTTAACATTATGACCTGTATTTCATTTGTCTTATAACTAATTATTTACTTGATTATTGACTTAAACGACGGGTAGAGTGATAAAAGATTTGTTATCATGTCTTTGGTTTACAAAAAAATACAATTATTAAAGATTATTTGTTCCTATTCGTTTATCTATATG
This sequence comes from Hibiscus mutabilis, assembly GCA_019671005.1. Taxonomy (NCBI): domain Eukaryota; kingdom Viridiplantae; phylum Streptophyta; class Magnoliopsida; order Malvales; family Malvaceae; genus Hibiscus; species Hibiscus mutabilis. The sequence goes on from CM033719.1 coordinate 65,534,861, forward strand.
TTATCGGGATTTAAGTGAGTATCAGTTATGAAGTGTTTTTTTCTTAATTTTGTAGTATGATTTGTTACTCATTACAAGTGAAGGGACCACAATGATATGGTTGGACTTTCCCTGTCAAATTTCCCCTGATTTGCAATAACTTTGCTTTAAAACACATATATTATAGAGAAAGCATAACCACAGGCATGGCTAATGTTATTATTATTTTAATATGATATAGGGTTGTATTGCTTCCCAATCATTAATATAGTAATATTCTTTTATGTTGGGGAGTTGTTTTCATGGAGTTAATATGTAGGTTTCAGCCAGTCTTGTGTATTTTTAATTGAGAAAAACATGGTTGTGTTGTGAGTTGGGACTAATACTTTATTACGTTTGGCAGGGAAGTTGCTTGAAGCAGCATGCCGAATGCTCGTGGCCATTGGACAAGATTCTCGTTTTACCACATGCCATGTATGAACACAATCATCACTTCCCCTATGTCATAAAACAAAACTCCAAAGATTTGAAAGGTATAAATTCTCTCCTTCATTCCAACTCTCCTGCATCTACATGCATGTCCTCACGGTTATTTCCGGAAATCACGGATGATATTAGGTAGAGTCGGACGTAAAAATTTATGTTAAAGGTATAAACTTTTATATTTAATGAAATTATATGAAAATTTGAAATTTTCAAGTGTTGGATTGTCCCCTAGCACTCGTCCATCCATCCTTGAACTTTGGATTTTTACTACATGTATATTTTTTCGATTAGTAGTTAGAAACACTTGCAGCTAAATCCAGGAGACAAGTTGTTTAAAACATTTAATGTGTCTGCCTACCGTACCATTTTAAATGTCAACAACAGAGTTGGTGGATGTCTGTGTGGCCTCTGCACACATATTCGATGCTGAATCCCAATAATGAAATAAAATCTTCTTCTTCTTTTTAAAATGAAATCACTGTCCAAGTCAAGTATCTCATTCCAACAAGAAGGAAAGAAATAAAAAAGAATTACCACAATGTTTTTTTTACTAATGACTCCATTGCTGATGTAATGCAGGTGAACCAGCATAGTTTAAAAGTGTGATGCTTTGCTCTCTATACTAGGATATTTTTTTAAAGGAAGGTGGGATTATGCAGCCAAAAATGGGGAGATGGAAAATGGTAAGAAAATCTTGTATAATATTGTGTTCCAGTCCCACATGCAGAAATCCAATGATTCAGCCTGGTTGGCTTGGTTGCTGATACCCTCTAATGTACAATTTTTTTTTTGGTATTTTTTCTTTCAATTTGTGTATTGTGGTGGTGGTGGAGGAGGAGAAGCTGAGCTGGCTGCTGTTGTTTGGTGAGGAGGAGATATGGAAATGGGAAGGGGTGAGGGATTTGATGTTGTGTGAAGTAGATGTGGGCAACCCCACTTGATAATGATAATAAAAGAAAGCAAAAAAGAAAAGGCATCATTCCAATATTATATGTGGGAATTATTAATTAAAATCTACTCTTTTTCTAAAAAGAAAATTGAAATTCTAGGTATTACTTTTCTTTTGTGGATTCTTTCATTTTGGTAATTAATGACAATGGCGGTATGGATGGGGGTCATTATTTTTTTTTCAATAATTATTTGATGTATTAATGGTAAAAAAAATTTTATAAATTATTTTGACAATTTTTAATTCTAATATCAAGTTTATTTAGATGGAGGAAAAACAAGATTTTAAGAAAAAGAAGAATGTTCTCCTACTAGTTTTAGAACTTATGACTTAAAAAAAAAATAAGAAAACAAGAATAGAGAGTTTAATTTTCATAAATGAGTTTAGTTTATTGTCATTATGTACTAAATAATTATTCATTAATTTCATATAAAATAAGTGGTCGCTAAAATTGAGACATTGACAAGCACGGTAGTCTGGGCGTTTTTAACCCCCCATACCAGCCGATCTCAGCTCAAACCACGCACTTACAGCAAAACATATCGTATTAAAGTGCAATATATATATATATATATATATATATATATATATTTAATTAAGGGACGGGGTATTTGTCTTCGAAAGTTTAGATATAAATATTATATATGAAAAGTGAGTTTAAATAAAAACTTAAAAGGAAGCAAGTATATTTGATTTGTTGATCAAGTAATTCATTTTTGTTTTCTTATTTCTCTTAGGTTATGAGTTCGAGTCCCATTAAGAACATTTTTTTTCTTCTTTTAGAATCCCCTTTTCTTTCTCCTCTAGGTAAGATTAGAATTAGGATTTGTTAAAAAAATTAAATTTTGTTCAAAATATGGATTGAATTTAGATTTTAATTTTTAAGATTGAATCTGGTTTGACATAACCCAAATTTTATTTTATATCATATGAAAATTAAGTATACATTTTTTTGACAAATCCTAATTCTAATCATAATTCTATCTAGAAGAGAGTGGAATGAAGCTGTAGGGAAAAGAAAGGGGTGCTCCTAATGGATCTAGAACCCATGACCTAAGAGAATATGAAAAAATAAAGATGAGCAGCTTGACCAACATGCCAATTATGTTTGCTCGAATATACAATATTATAATCTAGCTATTTGAAAATATGTTATTGTTTGTATTTAGAACTTTAATCAATAAAATATATTTGATAAAAAAATCAATAAAATATAATGGTAACAAAAGAAATATATAATTACTTAATGTTAAATAAAAATAACATACTTTACCAACAACTAGTTGGTCTAGTGGATGAGGCACTAGATCCCCTTAAGTAAGGTTGAAAGTTCGAATTCTAATATTGTAAATAGAGCAAATTGAGTTGAGAAGGTCACCCCATAATGGATCTCTACAGTATCCGATTGAAATTAGTTAACTAATGAGATACAAATGATTAAATAAAAAAATAACACACTTTCAATAATAATAGTAATATGAGAGGTTTAGATTTTTTTTTAACATACTATGAGAGGTTTAGATGGACATAGGTTAATCACTTCATAAATATTTTGGCAAAATTTTGGGCCAAGCTTGCATACATACAGTATATTGATACCAATATCGTATGCAGGGACACGTTTAGAATTCAAACATGAACACCTCGAGTTCAGTTAGTAATGAGAAAATTTATTTTTTAGTCCAACGATTAAAATGTAAACTTACTGATAATCGAATCATTGTTGATCTAATTTTTCTTCTTATTTTATTATTTTAATTTAGTTTTTAAAATCATAATAGTCCTATCATCACATTCGTTGTACGTAAATATACACGTCTATTTTATTAGTATTTAAAAATATATTTATTTTATGTAATTAATTCAAATACTCGTTATTAAATACATGTTGAAGTTAAGTTCATGTTGATTAAATTGTAACTATAATATCCGTTGTAACAAATTAGAAGTTGGCTGTTAGCTGTTAGTTGCAAGTTAGGTTACCTACGATGGTTAAGAAAGTAGCTAATTAGGGTTAGTTGTATTATATAAACAACTAACCTTCTTTGTATCGGATACACTTGAAGAATTAAAGAAAAGCAGCAAGTGTTGCTAACAGATCGAAGCCATCGGTTGGAGCGTCTGATGCACCGAAGATAGGGGTGTGTAAAAAAATTTGATCCGAATAACCTGATCTATTTGTCCGATGATATGATCCGAAAATATAGATATTTAATTTTTTTTAATTTTGAATAATTTAAATTGAATATCTGATAAAAAAATTTGGATAATCAAATCGAATACGAATCGACCTAAAATTGATTCCAAATTATTCGAAAACCCGATTAAAATTTTGGGCTTTTTTAGCCATAGCCCAAGTCTGAATGTAAAGCCAACCCAAAACTAAAATTTTATCCTCAACTCCAACTTGTCAACCCCCCGTGTCTCAAGATAATTTCTCCCAATTTTCAAATCCTATCTTCTACTTCCAGACCTCCACCTCTAGCCTCCACTCACCGTTGCCCCCTCACCATCACTGCTCACCGTCGATGCTCACGCCTCACTCCTCCGATGACCGGCTGTTCATCTCTCTCACGAGTCACGACTCTGTCTCCCACACTCTCAACTCTCGATCAATGACGAGCTGAAACCCTCCTCAACCTCCATCTCAATCCGGGGTAAAATTTTTGCAACCTCACTTTTTCTCTGTTTGGTCCCTTTCATATGTAAATTTAACTCCTTTATGTATTTTCTTTAATTTTTCAATCTTGATTCTTTCTTTTTCACGCCTTCTCAACCTAATAAATTAAGTATTGTTATGATAGAAATACGACTATTTCTTAGGCCTTCTTAATGTTGATTAGTTCATTTATAAATGTTTATTATGAAGTTAATCTCTTTCAAGTGTTAGGTTAATGTAGATTCGATACGTTAATAAATCCAATTTTTTTACCTTAATTTGAATACAATTTGCATATGTAATTGACATTTTTGTTGGATGAACATGAAATTGGGTTACTGAAGTACTAAAATTTAATTGATATATATTATCCCTCAAAGGAACGTACAGAATCTTAGGAAGAAAGGACTAGGGGGCGATTGAGTTTGTGTTTAAAAAGGATTCTCAAGTACAGAGATTGCGTAAAGAATTTGATAAAAGTTTGGTTCCCACAATGAATTTTTTGCCATTGCTTCCATATTGTATTTTGATCTGTTCACTTATACGGATGGTTTTCATGGGAAAGTTAGGTAGATCTTATTGTTGTCTCATTTGGTGCTATTTTTTGTTATATTAGGTATTTTAATTAAGTGATTTCTTTTCTTCCTAACCTAACCAAATGTTGTAGGTCTTCATGTTTTGCTTTGATGGTTGGAAACTTATTTTCAATAGTATATTACTCGGACCAGGGTGTGAGCCTCAGATATGGATATTTTTATTTTTTCTTTATTTTCCCATGTATTTTCAATAGTATGTTATTTTCAGTTATTATAATTAACACTTAATAGGATCTTGTTCACATGAGAATAATTATTTGGTGTCTTGTAATTATTTCATCATCTTTTGATGAGAATAAAGATGGTGATTCTGTATTTATTGATTTGATGATGGACGAGCTTGATGAGGAGGAAAAGCAACCACCAAAAAGGAAGAAAAATGAGAAAAAAGTCCAACAACAAGTGATACTACTTTAGGGAAGAGGAAGAAAACATTCAAGTGGCGGGCTCATTTTTCACTTGACGAGGAAGATATCGCTTATGCTTCTTATAAGTATTGCCAACACCATATTGGTTGTTCAACTAAAAATGGCACCACTCCATTAGCAAATCACATTAATAGGTGCAAAAAGTATCCCCTAAATTTGGATAAGAAGCAAAAGTTGATCAATTTTGAAACTAAAACACTAATAAATGAAGATGGAACAACTAAAACCGTTAATGCTTCAAAATTGTAGGAATTTGATAATGATTTGTGCAGGAAGACGCTTGCTAAAATGCTTATTGTGGATGAATTGCCTTTTGTTTTTGTTGAACGTGAATGCTTCGTTGACTTTTGTAAGGCTTTAAATCCTCTCTTTAGGCTTCCTTCTCGTACTACTACCACTAGAGATTGTTATGCTCTCTTCATTGAACAATGAAATGAGCTGAAAGCTTCATTTAAGAACTTGCATTCTAGGGTTTGTCTAACCACCAACAATTAGACATCAAGTTAAAATTTAAGCTACATGTGTTTGACTGCCCATTTTATTGACGATGATTAGAATTTAAATAAGAAGATAATTAATTTTTGTCCTATTGCTGGTCATTCTAGACAATTTATTGGTAGAGCAGTTGAAAAGTGTTTGATTGAATAAGGTTTGAAAAATATTATGACTGTGATCGTAGACAATGCTAGCTCAAACGATTTAGTAATTGATTACTTAAGGAGAAGACTTAACATTTGGGAGTTTAGTTTGTTGGAGGGTAAATATTTACATATGAGATGTGCATATCATATTTTGATTTTGATTGTAATAGTGGGTTTGAAAGAACTTGATTTGTCAATTATGAAAGTTCGAGCTCTTGTGAGGTATGTTATGTCTTCTTTTGTGAGGCTTCAAAAGTTTAAAATTTGCATAGAAGAAAAAAAAGAAAGACAGTAAAAGTCTTGTTACTTTAGATGTTGAAACAAGATGGAATTTAACCTTTTTTAATGCTTCAATTTGCTATCAAGTTTAAAAAGGCATTTGCTAGTTTATACATGAAAGATTTTTCTTGTTTCAAAGAACTTAGAAAGTTTGGTAGTGGTCCCAAAGAAGATGATTAGAAGAGGCTGGTAGTTATTTTTACCTTTCTTGAGTGTTTTTTATGATGCAACATTGAGGTTATCTGGTTCTCACTATTTGTGTTGAGCTTGATGAATCAATCGAAATATGTTGCCAAATGGTGGAGAAAGAATTTCTTGGTTAATGGTGGTGGAAGCAAAAGATAAGAAAAATTACACAAGAATTTAGAGTGGTTCGACTTTCTAACTAAAACCTACATACACTACCTTAGCTTCCCCACTAAGGATTTCTAAATCCACTAAGTCTTTTAGTCTTCCCCTTTTCTAGGCTTAGGAGGAAACCTTTACAATCACTTGACCTATACACCAAGGCCAAGCTAACCCTTTTTACAAGAGAAAAGAAAAGCAAATGGAAATCCCTCTACAAGTTATGTGTTTGCACTCTTTAAGCAATCACCCAAATTCTAGAACACTTGAGCATACATTGACAATTTGGCTCACAAGTGTTTGTCTATACAAAGAATGAGAATTAAAGCACTAAGATATTTTTCTATCATAATAGATGTTTATCAATATGATCATGAGTTGTTCCAGGTTCTTGAAGGGTCATTTTATCCTCCCAAATGAGTTTCTAGTCATTGGTGACCGTTGTGGATGATTTAGAGTTGTTGGGGGATCAAATCCCAACCAAATCTGTCATTCTGCACCATAGGGTATCGATACTCGTAAAAGGGGTATCGATACCAGCCTAATTTGAAAATAGCCATTGGAGCCAAAACAGTGAGAAGGTATCGCTACCCATGGGGTGGTATCGGGACCTGCATGGTGGTATCGATACTGCTAAGGCAATATTGGTACCCCTCTTTGAATCTGGAAAATTTGTTTCAAGAAGTGTATCGATACCAGGCAAGGCCATATCGGTATGGGCCTTCAGGTATCGATACCGGAGGCTAGATATCGGTACTAGATGCCTATTTTTGACAGATTGAAGCTTTAAAAATCACATGTTCGAGTCAAAAACCTTTCGAAACCATTTTAAACATATTTTTCAAGCTATTTGGACTTTGAATAATTTTTGCAATATTTCAAATAAGTCCAAAAATAATTTTCAATTATTATATCAAAATAAATATCCTAACAATCTCACTTTTTTGATATAATAAAACTAACTTGAAACATTATTTTTGAGATTCTCCCCCTTAGTAAGAATAAGAGTTTAAAATTTTAAGATAATTAAAGCTCTCCCTTATTCATTTGAAAGTTTAAATTTTCAAAATATTTTCCTCTTTTTGTTATATCAAAAATGATTCAAACTTACTTTGAAAATTTTTAAGTCCCATAACAATGGAAATTGTAAAACAAATTTTGACAAAAATAAGAATTTTGTTAAAAATAGGCTCACCTTTACTCAAGCATTACATGAAAGTTAGTCAAACAAATATATGATAAACTAGTTGAATTAAAATAAATAAATCAAATTAAAACAAATAAAATTCAACTAATTTTACCACTTGAACCAAAGGTAGTATGTGAAGCCTTCATTCTTCAAGTGATCTCCCTTGTGTGTATAGAGCTCCCCCTTAATTTCATCACTTGTTTATCAAAGCTCCATCACACCTATAAAAAGACAATCACAAATATTTTGGTATCTAAATTGCTTTGGATCCATAGGCATTAGTAGCACAAACTTTAGTCCCCTTAGGAATCAATTTTTCAATTTCATCATTTTTATTTGAAGTAATTAGTCCTTTTGGGACCCAAATACTCCTAAAACATTTTCCATTCAAAAATCTAGGGGCACTAGATTGTCTTACATAAATGTTTGATTTTCCTAAATTGTTTTTCTTTTCAAGCTCATTGGAAATCAAATCTTTTTCCTTCTTAAGATCACCCACTTCCTTTTGATGATCTTTTTCCAAACTTTGAAGCAAATTTTGTAAATTTAAAACTTTAACCTCAAAATCCTTTATTTTTGCTTCAAAATCCAAATTGGTTTTAGAAAGCAAATCATTTTCGGTTTTCAGTTTTGAAATCAACTTTTTATTTTTCGAAAATGAAGCTTTAAATTCAAAAACCAATTTATCATAAGCTTCTTGTAACTCATCAAAAGTATAAGAATTAGAAATAAATGAGTTAGAAGCTACCTCTACCTCTTGGAGGGCCATAAAGCATAGGTAGGCTACCTCATCTTCATCGGTGGAGTCTTCATCACTCCATGTTGCCACATATACTTTCTTTGAAAATGATCCCTTTTTGTTGAAGCGAGGGCAATCGTATTTGGTGTGCCTCGTTTTCTTGCATTCATGGCTCTTGTGGGGATCCTCCATCTTCTTCTTTGATTGATGCTTGGATTCTTCCTTTTCGCTATTCATGAATCGGCAAATTTCTTGAAGAGATGGGTTATCTCTTCATCCTCCCTTTCCTCCTCACTTGAATCTTCTTGATGGCTTGTGAAGGATTTAAGAGCTACTATGTTTAGATCTTCGATTCTGTGCTCTTTGATCTTCTTCTCTTTCCCTTCTCTCAATGGTTTGGACATCAACTCATGGGTAAGAAGAGACCCAATCAGCTCATCAAGCTTGAGCCCCTTTAAGTTTTTGGCCTCATTGATAGTCGTCTTCTTACTCTCTCATGGTTCAGGAAGTGAATAGATCAACTTCCGAATGAGTTTGTCTTCTAAAATCTCATCTCGAAGACCTTTAAGTTCATTGACGATTGTGGAGAAACGGTCGAACATACTCTTGATGTCTTATTCCAGGTTTATCTTGAAGTTCTCATAGTTGAGATTGAGTAGACCAATCTTTATTTCCTTCACCTCATTTGTACCTTCATGGATCACTTTAAACTTGTCATAAACATCATTGGCACTTTCACAAGAAGAAACCTTATCATACTCATCCAGGCCCAATTCACAAAATAAAATGGGCAAGGCCTTGCAATTAAGCTCCATCTTCTTGCGATCATCTGCACTCTATTTCGCCTTGCTTCATTGTGGCACGAACGATCCATCGAGAACTATATCCCAAATACAGTAGTCTTTGGCTCTCGTGAAAAACATCATCATATTCTTCCAATAGGCATAATGTTCACTGTTGAAAAATGATGGCTTGTCAATGGATTGCGCCATGGAGACCGGTTGATAGAATATTGATCGAGCTTGCCGGGATCGCCCCAATAGGATGTTAATCCTTCACGATTGAGCCTTTGATACCAATTATTGAGCTCGATGATTCAACCGAAATATATCGCCAAGTGGTGGAGAAGGAATTTCTTGAGTGATGGTGGTGGAAGCAAAAGATAAGAAAAATTACACAAGAATTTAAAGTGGTTCGACTTTCTAACCAAAACCTACATCCACTACCTTAGCTTCCACACTAAGGATTTCCAAATCCACTAAGTCTTTTAGTCTTCTCATTTTCTAGGCTTAGGAGGAAACCTTTATAATCACTTGACCTATACACCAAGGCCAAGCTAACCCTCTTTACAAGAGAAAAGAAAAGTAAACAAAAATCCTTCTACAAGTTATGCGTTTGCTGTAACACCCTTGATCCGAATGTCACATTTGGGCCCTAAGCCCAAAATCCATACCTTTAAAATTTTTCTTTTTTTCAAGACCAATATAATAAGTCCAATAAAACATAAGTCCATACATTGAAAATATAGTCAAATTCAGATGTTTAAAATAGTATTTACGGAGCCCCATTTACAAATATTAAAGAATTTGACTTTGACAAAATAATACAAAATAAGAGTTAACAAATACACATATAGGATCCTACAAAATACATAGCTTATTACATCTAGTATTTGTACTCAACCCCTAGAGTCGATGCTGAAATCCAAGCCTTGATGGTGCTCCTTCAACCCTCACGACAATCTACTAACCTGCGAACGAAAACAATGATTCTGAACGCTGAGCCAACAAGCTCAGTGGATACACCGCCACTCAACCATGCTTCATGCAAATCATAAATAAAGTAATGCGACGTGAATGATATCATGGCAAGATAACAATGGCGCTACCGTAACCGCATAAACACATGGCAATATGAATGTATGATCACGCTCACAGCTCATATAAGTACCTCATACATTTACATAACATCACATAGATAACACCAACCACGTTAAGTGAAGTCCACGTCCACAAAGAATCAGAATCCTACACTTGAGTGGGGCCCGCGTCCATAAAGCATCGGGATCCTACACTATGAGTAAGGCCCTCGCCACATAGCATCGGGATCCTATACTCTAGGGAATGAGGCCGCGTCCACATAGCATCAGGATCCTACATCTATGCTCGGAATCTCACATCAAGCATCTTCGAATGAGGTCCGCGTCCATAAAGCATCGGGATCCAACATTCAAGAATCTTCAAGGTGTTGCAACACATTTAGGGTATCCAAATCCCAACAACAAGGGATGACCCGACTACCTAGGCGTCCCTCAGCACACAACAAGGACCCTAATTACCACACAGTCTCTATTGATCCACCTAGGATCCTTATGGGCAACTACCTCACACGGTTTACCCAATATTTACCAAATCATTAGCCATTTATTTCTTATACGGGGTTAAAATCTTTGTTTCTCAGTTTTAGTATTCATTTTACACCTTAAAAGACCCTCAGGGACCTTTTCTCGAATTATAGAACCCTCGAACGCAAACTCAAAATCTTTGGGTAGAATGCCCATCGAGTACCGATACTCCTATATGGATATCGATACACCCCCTAGGCACCGGTACTCCTCTATGAGCACCGATACTCATTTAAGGATCGAAAGAATTAGACCCTCAAGCCGTACCGATACGCTCTATCTCGTATCGATACACATTATCGGTAGTCGGATCACCTCGTACCGATCCACATCCGTATCGATACTTCTACCCATGCGTACCGATACGTTAAGCCTTTTTCAGGCAATGTAGCAGTGCGTACCGATACGACCCTTGTGTATCGGTACGTAAAAGCGTTATTGAAATCCTCAATGTGCAAGGGGTATCAATACACGGGGAGGCGTACCGGTATTCCCCTCACAACTCTTCTCCCCTATATACTAAGGCGTACCGATACTCAGGTCCCCGTACTGGTACACGAGCCCGAGTTTTAAACTTTGGGTGCGAGTTTCACCTAGAAACCCTATTTAACCCCCAAGGTTAAACCCCAAACCATTCCTACAAGTTATGGTAATAGCATTATGTCGATTACTACCGATTTTATGCCATTATAACAATAATTCTATGATTTGCCATTAACAACCACTCAAGCTACTCTAAGGCCAAAAACACCGAACCTTGCTTCAAAGCTTAACTTTATGATTTCCAGGAAACTATGAGAGTTAGTAGTGTACTAACCTTAGCTTAGCTGATAACACAAGGCCTTCCTCAAAGCTTTAAGCCTTCCTCCCTTCTTGAGCCTTGGATGAGCTCCTAACCTCTTTCACTACATGAGGAGATTACAAAATGCATTACAACGTTGCTAGAGGATAAAATGGGCTAAAAAAATAATCTAAACTAAAGACTAGAGCTCCCAAACTCTAATCCCGCCCAACCCTCTCAACCCTCCAACACCATTTTTTTCACCAAACCATACAAAGCTTACATTGAAATGTAGATCTTTACAAGCTGATGAAACTTCCCTCAACAAGCCAAACGTGATTCTTACTTCAAACTCTCAAAATCCTACCTTTAGATGGGGTGTTGTGGGAGAGAGAAAGTTGGAAGAAGAAGATGAAGACATTAAGACATGATGATCTCATTTCCTGTATAAGTGCAGAAAAATAGTCTTTTTTCCCTCCCCAAACTCTACCATTTAGTTACTTACCATAATACCCTTCTTACCCACTTTTTAACCCAACATCCACAAGAGCCCAACACACATACTGGCCTGGAAGACGCATAAAATCCAAAAACACGATCCAAATACGAGGCCCATGCCTCGATCAAACCGACCCTCGAATCCCAAAATTTAGTTGTTACAACTCTCCCTTCCTTAAAGAAAATTTCATCCTTGAAATTTACCTGGTGGGAACAAATACTGACAGAGAACCCTCATGTCGTCCTCGACTTCCTATGTTACTTCTTCAACACCATGGTTCCTCCATAACATTTTCACCAAAGGTATGTACTTGTTGCGAAGCTCTTTAACTCCTGTGTCAAGGACCCTAACTGGGACTTCTTTATATGTCAAATCGGCATTTACCTCAATTTCTTTAAGTGGAACAACATGCGGAGGATCAGAACGATAACGCCTCAACATAGACACATGACAAATATCGTGGATACGAGCCAACTTTGGGGGCAAGGCTAACCAATAAGCCATTGGTCCCACTATCTCAAGTATCTCATAAGGTTCGATGTACCTTGGGCTTAACTTCCCATTGCGTCCAAAACGAATGATTCCTTTCCATAGAGATACCTTGAGAAACACTTTTTCACCGACATCATATTTAATGTGTTTGTATTTTCGATCTGCGTAGGCCTTCTGACGGTCAAAGGCCGCTTGCATCATTTCCTTGATGATCTAAACTTTCTTCTCAGTTTGACTAACCAGATCGGATCCCACGATCCTCCTCTCATTGAGCTCGGTTCAAAACAAGAGTGTCCTACACTTACACCCATATAACGCCTCAAAAGGGGCCATCTTTATGCTCAACTGGTAACTGTTGTTGTAAGAAAACTTTACAAGTGGCAACTGGTCCTTCTAACTCTTTACAAAGTCCACAATGTAACACCGGAGCATATCCTTAAGAATCTGAATGACACTTTCAGACTGACCATCTATCTGAGGGTGAAAAGCTGTAATGAAGTGTAGCTTGGTGTCTAAAGCGTTATGGATCTTCTTCCATAGCCTAGCTGCGAAACGTGGGTCTCTATTGAAATGATCGATGACGGCACGCCATGCAACCTTACTATCTCTTTTACGTACAGTTGGGCCAACCTTTCCAAGATGAAATCTATACGTACAGTAAGAAATGAACAGACTTGGTCAAACGGTCCACAATTACCCAAATAACATCATGTTTCCTTTGAGTCATCGGTAAGTCGGTGATGAAATCTATGGTGATTTGGTCCTATTTTCATTGTTGTATCTGAATCGACGGGAGCAATACTGAGGGAACCTAATGTTCCGCCTTCACTTGCTGACAAGCTAAGCATCTTGTTACAAAGTCGGAGACATCTCTTTTCATACTCGACCACCAATAAAAAGGACGAAGATCTTGATACATTTTGTTGCTTCTCGGATGTACAGCGAAATGACTATGGTGTGCCTCTCTTAAGAAGCGGTCTCTCAAATCTTTCAGGGCCGGAACACACAGACGCCCCTTAAAGTACAAGTACTTACCATTTCATACCTTAAAGTCTGAAGCTTCACCTCTCTAAACTGCTTCAATTTGTGCTACTAATTCTTCATCCAAAACTTGAGTCCTCTTTATCTCTTGTACCAACATAGGTTCAACCCAAAGCTCGGCTAGAAGACCATCATCCTCGGTCATCCTCAAATGGGCAAATATGGCTCTCAAGTCTGACATAGACTTCCTACTTAGGGTATCTGCCACAACATTTGCCTTACTGGGGTGATACTTTATGATGCAATCGTAGTCCTTCAACAATTCAATCCACCGTCGTTGCCTTAGATTTAACTCTTTTTGTGTAAGCAGGTATTTCAGGCTCTTATGATCCGTATAAATATAACACTTCTCCCCATCGAGATAGTGCCTCCAAATTTTTAATGTGAAGATGACGGCAGCGAGCTCCAAATCATGGGTAGGGTAATTCTGTTCGTATGGTTTAAGCTGTCTCGAAGCGTAAGCAACCACCTTACCCTCTTGCATAAGGACACAACCAAGCCCATTCAAAGACACGTCCCTAAACACAATATACTCTTTTCCAAGCTCGGGTTGGGTTAAGACCGGAGCCTCCGTGAGATAAGTTTTAGTTGCTTGAAAGTTTGCCGTCTTTTCTTATCCCATTCAAAAGAGACCTCTTTTTGCAACAGCTTGGTCAACGGCGAGGCTATAATGGAGAAACCCTTAACAAACCGCCTATAATACCCGGCAAGTCCTAGGAAACTATGGACTTTCAAAACATTCCGTAGAGGTTTCCACTCCACCACAGCCTGAATCTTTTGAGGGTCTACGCGGATTTCATCCCAGTAACTATGTGACCAAGGAATGCCACTTTCGAAAGCCAAAATTCTCACTTGCTGAACTTGGCAAAGAGACGTCTACCTTGGAGAATCTATAAAACTACACGCAAGTGGTAGTCGTGCTCTTCTTCTGAATGCGAATACACCAAGATGTCGTCAATAAAGACCATAACAAACTGATCTAGGTACGGTTTGAAGATTCGATTTATTAGGTTCATAAAAGTTGCAGGTGCGTTGGTAAGCCCAAACAGCATTACCAAGAACTCATAGTGCCCATATCGCGTCTTAAAAGCTATTTTTTGACATCCTCATCCACCACCTTCAACTGGTAGTACCATGACCTCAAGTCTATCTTAGAAAACACACGAGCACCTCTCAACTGGTTAAACAAATCATCAATCCTCAGAAGGGGATAACAATTATTTATCGTTACCTTATTAAGTTGTCGATAATCAATACACATCCTCATAGAACCATCTTTCTTTTTGACGAATAGGACCGGTGCTTCCCAAGGTGAGACACTCGGTCGAATAAAACCTCTCTCTAGCAACTATTGAATTTGCTTCTTCAACTCTTTTATTTATACGGGTGCCATCCGATACGGCATGATAGATACTGGTACTGTACCCAACATCACATTAATTCAAAACTCTAATTCACAGTCAGGAGGTAGCTCGGGTAACTCATCCGAAAACACATCGATAAACTCATTAACAATTCGAAGATTCTCAAGCATTGGACCCCAAATCCTTGCATCCACTATATGGGCCAAAAAGGCTTCACAACCTTGTTGCAACAACCTTTGGGCTGACAAAGTCGATACCACACTAGATAGACACGGATTTCTCTCACCTCGCATAATCAGCTTGAAACCATCCGCAACACGAAGCTTCAAACTCTTTGCTCTACATCCCAGACTAGCATCATGCTCAAAGAGCCAATCTATCCCCAAGATGGCATCGAACTCTTGAAACGGTAAAACCATTAAATCCGTTGGAAACAACGACCCCTGAACCTCGATCGAGCATCTTTAATACACCTTGTCCACCAACACATCATATCCCATCGGGCTAGTTACACGGACTCATACCTCTAGATTCTCGGCAGAAATACCCCACTGCTGAGAAATCCCACTACGAATGTAGGAGTGGGTAGACCCCGAATCGATAAGAGCAACAATAGGAACCAAAAACAAGGTGAACGTATATGAGATAACATCTGTAGCTGCGCAATCCTCTTGAGCCCTGACTGCATACTGCCTAGTTGGTTCTCTCGCGATAGACTAGAAGGTATCTCCCGATACATGGCTTGCTCCTCCCGAGCAAGGCCTCGACCTCTTTGGGCTGGATATGCAGTCATCTAAACCTGATCTAAAGAGGTCACAATAGCCACTGGGCAGTCTTTCACAAAGTGATCTGGTGACCCACACTGGTAACGAACTCTTACTGCTCCTCAACACTTCTTTGTGTTTGCGTCCACACAGATTGTAAATTGGTGCGCCCGCACTCATTTGTGAACCCTCCGAGCTCATCATGGATGAAGAAGAAGATGACCTTCTATAACCAACCGACTCAGATCTTCGGTCTGACCTTGAACATTGATTTGATGCTCCTCTTTATGGTTTTACCAGTTTCTGCTTCTCCCCGAGAAGGCCTGCGAGTTGTTGTTTGAGGGGTTTGGGTCCTTCCACCCGAACTCCCTTGCTCACCAGACGGGCCATATGTTAAGCTTTGCACTTGCTCAAGAGACTTGGCACTCGAAGTCAACTCCGAGAACACTGTTATCACTCATTTTTATCCAGGCTGTAGTATTATTAGTATTATTTTAATAGTAATATTACTAATATAGAAATAATAAAGTAAAAAGTAAAAAATATATACAATTTAATAAAAAAGCAAAAAAAATGAAGGAAAATTGTGTGGAGCATGATGCTTCACGTCTCCCCCTCTCCCACCCCTTTGCATGTATAAAGGCATGAGGGGCGGCATTTGAATGCACCCACAAATCACACAAAATCGGCTCCCCAAAGATTTTGGGAGCCAGGCCGACCGAACAAGGCTAGGCAAGGGTAGGGAGCAGTGCCCTCGGCCCCAACTGGTTCGATCCAGCATTCGATTGGGGTCTTTTTTAGGTCTGATCTAGTTAATTTTTTGGGCCATGACGAGGTGGCACGGGGATTTTGGTAGGGGTCGGTCTAAGTTTTCATTCAAACTTCGAGTGGGGTAAAAATTCGATCATTATCTTTGTATTTGTTTTATTAGTTTAGAAGTAGGGTGATATATAATTTTGTAATATTAGAATGTTATATTTTGTATTAGATTTAAGACATGATTTAGATATCATGATCTATATGTTTATTTTTTAATATATGTTTTTCTATGTTCATGCTTTTATTATTTATGTTTATGTATGATTTATTATGTTTTTTTAAGTTGCATATTCGATATATTTAATTGTCAATGTGGTGCTCTCTTTTTCGACGGTAAACTTGGCTACCAGTCAAAGACGTAAATGGTAGTTTTCGTTTATCCCTCGAACATTAGAGACCTTAAATTTTACTCGCACATATAATCAAATTTTAATTTAATTGTCACTTTAACCCGTAAAATTTGATATTAATAAAGCGGTAATTATTTGGTACCAATTTTGGGCGTGTGGGATGTTAATCCTTCCTCATCCGTAATCAACTCTCGAACCCTAGTTTTTTAAAAAGGAATCTCTGGCTTTTGTTTTAATAGTGTCCGGTCTACCAAAATGGCCGGTGGCGACTTCAAGTTTTTTCAAAAAATATGAGTTTTTTAAATCTCTCTTTTTAATAACTTTTTAAATAAAAACTGGACTCCCTATTTTAATATTAACAATTTATTATTTTCGTAGCGGCCTTCGATGCAAAATAGTCGCTACAGCATGGCGACTCTGCTGGGGAGTTGATTTGTTTTTTTTAAATAAAAAAGGAGTTAAGCCAAAAAATTTACCGCTTTACTAATATTAGAAGTTGCGGGTTAAAGTGACGATTAAACTAATATTCGTTTATAAATACGATTTTATTTTAATGCATTTAAAATTGGACATATAAACTCGTCTGTCTAATTGAGGGAAAAATGCTATTGCTTTTGAGGGAATATTGTTCCTTCGTATGGGCCTAGCAAGTACCTTTGGGGCTCTACTACTCTATGTTTTCGTGGAATATCGTTTCCCCGTATGGACATAAAGGAATGGGCCCCCTGAATTTAACTCGGTCAAAAAGAGCCTATAATGGGTGATGACCGAGGGCCTTGCTACCCTTAGTAGGGGACAACAAGGACAATTCGGGTACCTTTAGCACCAAAATTGCATGTAGAGAACATAGAAATCCTACCCTTCTAGAGTCATGCGGACAACCTAGAATATTAGATGACATATGATTATGCTTATGTCATGTTTCGATTTTCTCTTGCTTTCTCGCATTTATTTATTGCTTATTAATTGCATTCGATTTACTAACCCATTTTTTTGTTTTGTTCTGCATATCTTTTTGCATTCATATGACATTATATAAAGGGTTGATTTTCAAACTGATCACTCAAATTAGAAAACTTTCACCATGAATGGAATGTGTCTCAGGACAAAAGATGAAAACATATAGGATCGACATTGGTGCCAGAAGTGATCGAGCCAGCGAGAATGCCAACTACAAAAAATTAAAGCTTTTTCAGTAGTTTCTAAAAGAGTTGTCATTTTTCTTAAAAGTCAAGATTTTCAATTTAACCCTTCCATAAGGGTATTGTTTAAAAAAACGAACTTTTAATTTAACCCTTTGATAAGAGTATTTTTCTTAAAAATTGAATTTTTAATTTAACCCATTCGTAAGGGTATTTTTCTTAAAAATCAAGTTTTAAAATTTAACCCTTTATATGGGTATTTTTTTAAATCGATTTTTTAATTTAGTGCTCTCGTAATGATATTTTTCTTAAAAATTAAAATTTTAATTTTACCTATTCGTAAGGGTATTTTTCTTGAAAACCGAATTTTAATTTAACCCTTCCATGAAGTTATTTTCCTTAAAACCTTTTATTTCAACTTTTCCACAAAGGTATTTTTTCTTAAATTTGAATCCTTCCTTAAAGATACTTTTTCCTCAAATTTTTATTTCCTTAAGAATATTTTTCTTAAAATTGATTTTTTAATTCGACCATTCCACAAGGGAATTTTTCTTAAAAATTTTAATCCTTCTTATCAGATATTATTGTTCTTAAAAAATTTTAAAGGTAGAAAAAGGATCTTATGCTTGCTGGAAGCGACAAAAGGATCAAGAGCTAGAGTGGAAGCTTACATGCAGAAGAACATGTTTTCTCTTTTGTGATGAGAACTTTCTTATGTTCGATGAAAGTTGTTCTAGAGTGATCACATATGAAATTGACGCCTTTATTTGCATTCATTCTTGCATTTGTTAATTATTGTTATGTTTTATACATTTCAGTACATTGCATCACCTCTAAGCACGCACATGCATCCCATTTGCATAAAATCACTTACAAAAAAAATATTTCCCAAATTATTTTTAAGAAAAGGCAAATCCTTTTATAAGGACATTTTTCAAGAATGAACTTTTATATCATTTCAACCAAGTTTCTAAATTCAGTCCTTTCATAAGGGCAATTTTAAAAAAATAATAAACATTTTAATTTGTTTCAACAAAATTTTTAGATCTAGTCCCTTCACAAGGAAATTTTTGAGCTTTTTTCCATCCTCCCATGAGAATAAATATTTCCTAAGCAAGGTTTTCTCAATCCTTTCACAAATACACTTGTTTAGTCCTTTCATAAGGACATTATTTCAACAAAAAAATAATAAGAGTTTCTTCTTCGATCCTTTGACAAGGACATCTTTTAATATGAGTCTTTAATTTAGTTCTTTCATAAGGACATTTTCAAAGAAAATATTTCTCAATTCAATCCTTTTATAAGGATATTGTTAAAAAATGGATTTTTCAATTCTTTCCTTTCTTAAGATTTTTTTCTTTTTCTCAAAAAAATGGGGGAAGAAGAATTTCTCAATTGATTTTCTCGAAACAAAAATTTTCAATCTTGTCCTTTCTTAAGGATCGCTTTTTTTATCTCAATTTTTTTCTTAAAGATGTTTTCTAAAATCGAAAAAGATTCCTTAATCTTACTAGTATTAAAGATGTTTTTCGTAGTTCTTAAAGAAGATTCTTTTCTCTCGATTCTATTCTTTCTTAGGGATTGTGAGTTTTCATGCTTACAGTTTTGGAAAGAGCCCAATAGAGTTTAACAAGTCCAACAGAAATGTTGGCATAACGCGCTTAAACACGGTAAAGTTTAAGACAATGGATAATTCAAGTATCCATCGAAAATCTATTTTTACGAATGGTCAAAGGAAAATAAATCCTTTAGAAAAATCCAATGTCATAATTGGTATAAACCGATTGTACCTGGGGAATGGTACAACTAGCCCGAGCAAACGGCTATCGGTAAAGGCAATTCAAACCGTTGATCCCTGTGCATTTGAGGAAAATGCAAAAGAAATCTATAAGTTAAGTCATATTTTTTAGAATGTAATTATTTTTGTCGTAACAAAATTTTATTTCGTTATTCGTAAAGTATTTTTGCATTTTTGTTTCTTTATACTTTTCATTCATTGTTATGGGATAGTTTTTTTTCTCCCATACGTCTATACACATATTTATGAAAAACATACACATGTACATACCATTTTTTCTTAGGTCATTGTGAATGCAAGCATCCGCTAGTTCATTTAGGCCGATAGAGGAACAAAACAAGTGTGTAGATATGGGCAGTTCTCATTTTAGAATTTTTCTTCTCAGGCACTTATTGTTTAAGATCATTGAATCTAGTGTTGACCCTAAACTTCTACCCCTGAAGACTATTTTGATATCCATGTATGGGATGGCGAATGACATTCCTTCACTTTCATTCGTAAATAGTAAAAAATATCCATTTATTGTCCCCTTTTGAGCCAGTTCGTTTCTTTTCATTTGAACTCAAACCAAGGATCACCCCCACACTGGGCAAAGAAGAAGAGGATTTTGTTCGAGAATTAAAATCTCTCAGTTTTGACCGCATTACAAAGATGACGCTCCATGAATAAGCGCAAGAAATGAGAATCAATGTCCTAGACACAAAAACCAAAAGAAATATTAGAATAAGCAGTAAGAGAATTTTTTGCTAAAAAAGACTGGCTAAACCAAATTGAAAGTTTTACAACAAGAAGTTTGAAACAATAAAGATTGAAAGCACCATCAGAAAGTGCAATAAATGATAACAAGAGAAGATTCGATTAAGTGTGAATAAGAAACACATCAACATTCATTCAAGATGCAAGATACTGATTCCAAAGCTACAAAGAAGGAAATGAACTCTAGGGTAAAGACCCAAAATGGGCAGTCTAGAGCGATCCAAGAAATAAATCAAAGAAGATTTTTATTTGAGCACACTCGATCAACAAGTGCATAGCAGAGATATTTCAACAAAAATGATCATTGGTTTATTTACCCTTAAACACTTATTTGGGCCTATGTATCATTTCTTTCATAGCCGTGAACCATAGCCTACATTATAAGCCTACAAATACCATTCAGATCATATGTGGATATCTAAATTTGATAAGTTTGTCCTCATATTACATCCCGCCTATAAGGGTTAACCTTTCTTCAGGGAACGTCAAACCTCGAAGTGCCTGATCGACACCCAAATGAGGAAAGGATGGGGGCATAGTGAGTGGTGAGATTAAGAGAGCCACTTTAAATGGGCTAGAAAATAGGTATGGGATTTGTTCTTCTTAAAAGCCTAATAGACTAGAAGAGACTATACATTTGCATATATCTCCACAATAGTCAAGATCTTCTAAATATACACTTCATTCGGGTTGATCTATGTCAATTTGAAGTAAATGTAATATTGCATTTGATATTTTGGGGGCAAACATGTTTTTAAAGTGATCGGCATTTTCTCTCTAAATTTTGATGTTTGCCATTTCCCCCAAGCACTAGTTTTTAAAGTGTTTGGCAATATACTCCAAATTTTGTTTACCATCCTCCAAACATCGTTTCCAAAATGTTTGGCATTTTTTCTAAACTGGATTTTTAGATGACTATAGTTTCTCTCCCGAACATTAGTTTTCAAAATGTTTGGTATTTTCTCAGTACTAACCTTTTTATTATAGGGACCAAGAGTTATTTCCTTCCGAGGTGTTGCAAGAAGATTAAGGATGAGTTTAGGGCGTGGGGGCATTTTTCCAATTTCTAATGATAAGATAGATGAAGACTCCGTATCTTGGGTAAAAAGCAAGAAATGAGTGGGGCATCATTTTCCGTAGAAAATTAAGATTTTTTTGCTCACAAGAATCCAAGTCGAGTGGGACATCATTGCCATCAAACAGCAAAGATCTCCAACGTATAGGAGTTCGAATAAAAAGAGACGTAAATGAAACAGAGATGAGAGGATTTGACTAATGCAAAAGTCAAAGGATTTTTCTTAAGCAAAGAGCTGATATCGACCGATGTCACTTGGCTGGAAAGTTCAAACAGAGAAGGGACAATAAAATTTTAAAGGCAAATTTTATCGGGGCATAAGGATGAAGAATGGTTGTAGTCATAAGATGAAGCCTAACTACCCTGAAGAAAAGAAGGAAAAAGAAAAGAAAAAGAAGAGAAGAAAAAGAAAAAGAAAATTTTGCATCTTTGCATTGCATAAAATATGCTCATGCATCATCTAGACATTATCATAAAGCATTTAAACAATAAGTCGGACAAGCAATATCTAAAAAGACGACTTCGACAAGGACTTCGTGCACCTTTGCACCGACCAAGAAGACACGCGCTTGAGTGTCACCTGCCTTGATTTCTTTGAAAAAAGAAAGAGAAGAGAAGAAGGAAAAAGAAAGAAAAAAATAAAAAGAGAAGAAAAAAAAAAAAAAAAAAAAGAAAATGAAAAAAATAAGAAAAAAAGAGAAAAGGAAGAAAAAGAGATTATCGACAGGTTTCAAATCAAGATTTGAATTTTCGAGCCATCACCTTTGATGAATTTCTTTTGATGTCAAGACGGATAGAACCAAAGTGCATCATTTTAAAAGATATTTTTCTTAAAATCAATTTCTTAATTTTATCCTTTCATAAAGATGTTTTCTTAAAATGAAATTTCTTAATTTAATCCTTCCATAAGGATATTTTGCTCAAAATTGAATTTCTTAATTTGATCATTTCATAAGGATAATTTCTCATTTTGGTAGTCTCAAAGCGAGATACCATTTTTATTCAAACTTAGATTTCCGATTTTTATCCTTCCATAAGGATATGTTTCTTAAAACAATTTCTGATTTTATTCTTTCTTAAGGATACTTTTCTTAAAACAAATTCCTTAATTTTATCATTTCATAAGGATGTTTTGCTTAAAACCCGAATTTCTTAATTTAATCATTTCATAAGGATATTTTCTCCTTGTGGTAGTCTCAAAGCGAGATGCCATTTTTATTTAAAACTCGGATTTCCTGATTTTATCCTTCTATAAGGATATTTTTCTTAAAATAAATTTCTTAATTTTATCCCTTCATAATGATTTTTCTTAAAACTTAAATGTCTTAATCTAATCCTTTCATAAGGATGTTTTGCTTAAAATTAATTTCTTAATTTAATCCTTTCATAAGGATGTTTTGCTTAAAAACTAAATTTCTTAATTTAATCCCTTCATAAGGGTGTTTTCCTTAAAACTCAAATTTCTTAATTTGGTCATTTCATAAGGATATTTTCCCCTTTTGGTAGTCTCAAAGCGAGATGTCATTTTTTTTTATTAAAACTTAGATTTCCTGATTTTATCCTTCCATTAGGATGATTTTCTTAAATATCTAATTTCTTATTTTTATCATTTCATAAGGATGTTTTGCTTAAAACTGGATTTCTTAATTTGATCCTTTCATAAGGAAGTTTTGCTTAAAATCCAAATTTCTTAATTTGATCCTTTCATATGGATAATTTCTCCTTTTGGTAGTTTCAAAGCGAGATACCATTTTTATTTAAACTTAGATTTCCTGATTTTTATCCTTCCATAAGGATTTTTTTCTTAAAACAATTTCCTGATTTTATCATTTCTTAAGGATACTTTTCTTAAAACAAATTCCTGAATTTGATCCTTTCATAAGGATGTTTTTCTCCAAAACTCAAATTTCTTAATTAGATCCTTTCATAAGGATAATTTCTCCTTTTGTTAGTCTCAAAGCGAGATACCATTTTTATTTAAACTTAGATTTCCCGATTTTTATCCTTCCATAAGGATATTTTTCCTAAAACAATTTCATAATTTTATCATTCCATAAGGATGATTTTCTTAAATCTCTAATTTCTTATTTTTATCCTTCCATAAGGATGTCTTTCTTAAGACTTGAATTTCTCAATTGGACTTTTCTATAATGGTGTTTTTCTTAAAAAATCAAATTTCTTAATTTTATCATGGCATTTTCTTAAATATCTAATTTCTTAATTTTATCCTTTCATAAGGATTTTTCTTAAAACTTAATCCTTCCATAAGGATATTTGATTTCTTAATTTAGTCATTTCATGAAGATATTTTCTTAAATCAAAATTTCTTAATACAATGATTTCATAAGGATGTCTTCTTGAGACTAATATTTTGGTGCTTGTAGCTCAAAGACTTTGGCCAAGGAAGAGTTTAAAAGTTCTTCTAGTTCCGAAGAACTCATGATCCTAAGGCCAAAAACAAGGAAGTGGGACAAAAATGAGTGCTTTTAATCTTTGCTTTGTTCTCGTTTCACAAGAACAAACAAAGAGGGGCAGCTGTCATCACTCATTTTTGTCTGGGATGTAGTATTATTAGTATTATTTTAATAGTAATATTATTAATATAGAAATAATAAAGTAAAAAGTAATATATATATATATATTATAATAAAAAAGCAAAAAAAGAAAGGAAAATTGCGTGGAGCACGCTGCTCCACGTCTCCCCTTCTCCCACCCCTTTGCCTATATAAAGGCACGAGGGGGCGACATTTGAAGGCACCCACAAATCACACAAAATCGGCTCCCCAAAGATTTTGGGAGCCAGCCCGGCCGAACAAGGATAGGCAAGGGTAGGGGGCGGTGCCCTCGGCCCCATTTGGTTCAATCCAAAGATTCGATCGAGGTCTTTTTAGGTCCGATCTAGTTAATTTTTTGGGCCATGACGAGGTGGCACGGGGATTTTGGTAGGGTCGGTCTAAGTTTTCATTCAAACTTCGAGTGGGGTAAAAATTTGATCCTTATCTTTGTATTTTATTTTATTAGTTTAGAAGTAGGGTGATATATAATTTTGTAATATTAGAATGTTATATTTTGTATTAGATTTAAGACATGATTTAGATATCATGATCTATATGTTTATTTTTTAATATATGTTTTTTTCTATGTTCATGCTTTTATTATTTATGTTTATGTATGATTTATTATTTTTTTAAGTTGCATATTCGATATATTTAATTGTCAATGTGGTGCTATCTTTTTGACGGTAAACTTGGCTACCAAATCAAAGACGTAAATGGTAGTTTTGTTTATCCCTCGAACATTAGAGCCTTAAAATTTTACTCGCACATATAATCAAATTTTAATTTAATTGTCACTTTAACACGTAAAATTTGATATTAATAAAGCGGTAATTATTTGGTACCAATTTTGGGCGTGTGGGATGTTAATCCTTCCTCATCCGTAATCAACTCTCGAACCCTAGTTTTTTAAAAAGGAATCTCTGGCTTTTGTTTTAATAGTGTCCGGTCTACCAAAATGGCCGGTGGCGACTTCAAGTTTTTTCAAAAAATATGAGTTTTTTAAATCTCTCTTTTTAATAACTTTTTAAATAAAAACTGGACTCCCTATTTTAATATTAACAATTTATTATTTTCGTAGCGGCCTTCGATGCAAAATAGTCGCTACAGCATGGCGACTCTGCTGGGGAGTTGATTTGTTTTTTTTAAATAAAAAAGGAGTTAAGCCAAAAAATTTACCGCTTTACTAATATTAGAAGTTGCGGGTTAAAGTGACGATTAAACTAATATTCGTTTATAAATACGATTTTATTTTAATGCATTTAAAATTGGACATATAAACTCGTCTGTCTAATTGAGGAAAAATGCTATTGCTTTTGAGGGAATATTGTTCCTTCGTATGGGCCTAGCAAGTACCTTTGGGGCTCTACTACTCTATGTTTTCGTGGAATATCGTTTCCCGTATGGACATAAAGGAATGGGCCCCCGAATTTAACTCGGTCAAAAAAGAGCCTATAATGGGTGATGACCGAGGGCCTTGCTACCCTTAGTAGGGGACAACAAGGACAATTCGGTACCTTTAGCACCAAAATTGCATGTAGAGAACATAGAAATCCTACCCTTCTAGAGTCATGCGGACAACCTAGAATATTAGATGACATATGATTATGCTTATGTCATGTTTCGATTTGATTTTCTCTTGCTTTCTCGCATTTATTTATTGCTTATTAATTGCATTCGATTTACTAACCCATTTTTTTGTTTTGTTCTGCATATCTTTTTGCATTCATATGACATTATATAAAGGGTTGATTTTCAAACTGATCACTCAAATTAGAAAACTTTCACCATGAATGGAATGTGTCTCGGGACAAAAGATGAAAACATATAGGATCGACATTGGTGCGTAAGTGATCGAGCCAATGAGAATGCCAACTACAAAAATTAAAGCTTTTTCAAGTAGTTTCTAAAAGAGTTGTCATTTTTCTTAAAAGTCAAGATTTTCAATTTAACCCTTCCATAAGGGTATTGTTTAAAAAACGAACTTTTAATTTAACCCTTTGATAAGAGTATTTTTCTTAAAAATTGAATTTTTAATTTAACCCATTCGTAGGGTATTTTTCTTAAAAATCAAGTTTTAAAATTTAACCCTTTATATGGGTATTTTTTAAATCGATTTTTTAATTTAGTGCTCTCGTAATGATATTTTTCTTAAAAATTAAAATTTTAATTTTACCTATTCGTAAGGGTATTTTTCTTGAAAACCAATTTTAATTTAACCCTTCCATGAAGTTATTTTCCTTAAAACCTTTTATTTCAACTTTTCCACAAAGGTATTTTTTCTTAAATTTGAATCCTTCCTTAAAGATACTTTTTCCTCAAATTTTTATTTCCTTAAGAATATTTTTCTTAAAATTGATTTTTTAATTCGACCATTCCACAAGGGAATTTTTCTTAAAAATTTTAATCCTTCTTATCAGATATTATTGTTCTTAAAAAATTTTAAAGGTAGAAAAAGGATCTTATGCTTGCTGGAAGCGACAAAAGGATCAAGAGCTAGAGTGGAAGCTTACATGCAGAAGAACATGTTTTCTCTTTTGTGATGAGAACTTTCTTATGTTCGATGAAAGTTGTTCTAGAGTGATCACATATGAAATTGACGCCTTTATTTGCATTCATTCTTGCATTTGTTAATTATTGTTATGTTTTATACATTTCGTACATTGCATCACCTCGGAAGCACGCAC
Source organism: Hibiscus mutabilis (assembly GCA_019671005.1). Lineage (NCBI taxonomy): Eukaryota > Viridiplantae > Streptophyta > Magnoliopsida > Malvales > Malvaceae > Hibiscus > Hibiscus mutabilis. The sequence continues at coordinate 65,561,678 of CM033719.1, forward strand.
ATGCATCCCATTTGCATAAAATCACTTACAAAAAAAATATTTCCCAAATTATTTTTAAGAAAAGGCAAATCCTTTTATAAGGACATTTTTCAAGAATGAACTTTTATATCATTTCAACCAAGTTTCTAAATTCAGTCCTTTCATAAGGGCAATTTTAAAAAAATAATAAACATTTTAATTTGTTTCAACAAAATTTTTAGATCTAGTCCCTTCACAAGGAAATTTTTGAGCTTTTTTCCATCCTCCCATGAGAATAAATATTTCCTAAGCAAGGTTTTCTCAATCCTTTCACAAATACACTTGTTTAGTCCTTTCATAAGGACATTATTTCAACAAAAAAATAATAAGAGTTTCTTCTTCGATCCTTTGACAAGGACATCTTTTAATATGAGTCTTTAATTTAGTTCTTTCATAAGGACATTTTCAAAGAAAATATTTCTCAATTCAATCCTTTTATAAGGATATTGTTAAAAAATGGATTTTTCAATTCTTTCCTTTCTTAAGATTTTTTTCTTTTTTCTCAAAAAATGGGGGAAGAAGAATTTCTCAATTGATTTTCTCAGAAACAAAAATTTTCAATCTTGTCCTTTCTTAAGGATCGTTTTTTTATCTCAATTTTTTTTCTTAAAGATGTTTTCTAAAATCGAAAAGATTCCTTAATCTTACTAGTATTAAAGATGTTTTTCGTAGTTCTTAAAGAAGATTCTTTTCTCTCGATTCTATTCTTTCTTAGGGATTGTGAGTTTTCATGCTTACAAAGCTGGAAAGAGCCCAATAGAGTTTAACAAGTCCAACAGAAATGTTGGCATAACGCGCTTAAACACGGTAAAGTTTAAGACAATGGATAATTCAAGTATCCATCGAAAATCTATTTTTACGAATGGTCAAAGGAAAATAAATCCTTTAGAAAAATCCAATGTCATAATTGGTATAAACTGATTGTACCCAGGGGAATGGTACAACTAGCCCAGAGCAAACGGCTATCGGTAAAGGCAATTCAAATCCGTTGATCCCTGTGCATTTGAGGAAAATGCAAAAGAAATCTATAAGTTAAGTCATATTTTTTAGAATGTAATTATTTTTGTCGTAACAAAATTTTATTTCGTTATTCAGAAAGTATTTTTGCATTTTTGTTTCTTTATACTTTTCATTCATTGTTATGGGATAGTTTTTTCTCCCATACGTCTATACACATATTTATGAAAAAACATACACATGTACATACCATTTTTTCTTAGGTCATTGTGAATGCAAGCATCCGCTAGTTCATTTAGGCCGATAGAGGAACAAAACAAGTGTGTAGATAATGGGCAGTTCTCATTTTAGGAATTTTTCTTCTCAGGCACTTATTGTTTAAGATCATTGAATCTAGTGTTGACCCTAAACTTCTACCCCTGAAGACTATTTTGATATCCATGTATGGGATGGCGAATGACATTCCTTCACTTTCATTCGTAAATAGTAAAAAATATCCATTTATTGTCCCCTTTTGAGCCAGTTCGTTTCTTTTCATTTGAACTCAAACCAAGGATCACCCCCACACTGGGCAAAGAAGAAGAGGATTTTGTTCGAGAATTAAAATCTCTCAGTTTTGACCGCATTACAAAGATGACGCTCCATGAATAAGCGCAAGAAATGAGAATCAATGTCCTAGACACAAAAACCAAAAGAAATATTAGAATAAGCAGTAAGAGAATTTTTTGCTAAAAAAGACTGGCTAAACCAAATTGAAAGTTTTACAACAAGAAGTTTGAAACAATAAAGATTGAAAGCACCATCAGAAAGTGCAATAAATGATAACAAGAGAAGATTCGATTAAGTGTGAATAAGAAACACATCAACATTCATTCAAGATGCAAGATACAGATTCCAAAGCTACAAAGAAGGAAATGAACTCTAGGGTAAAGACCCAAAAATGGGCAGTCTAGAGCGATCCAAGAAATAAATCAAAGAAGATTTTTATTTGAGCACACTCTGATCAACAAGTGCATAGCAGATATTTCAACAAAAAATGATCATTGGTTTATTTACCCTTAAACACTTATTTGGGCCTATGTATCATTTCTTTCATAGCCGTGAACCATAGCCTACATTATAAGCCTACAAATACCATTCAGATCATATGTGGATATCTAAATTTGATAAGTTTGTCCTCATATTACATCCCGCCTATAAGGGTTAACCTTTCTTCAGGGAACGTCAAACCTCGAAGTGCCTGATCGACACCCAAATGAGGAAAGGATGGGGGCATAGTGAGTGGTGAGATTAAGAGAGCCACTTTAAATGGGCTAGAAAATAGGTATGGGATTTGTTCTTCTTAAAAGCCTAATAGACTAGAAGAGACTATACATTTGCATATATCTCCACAATAGTCAAGATCTTCTAAATATACACTTCATTCGGGTTGATCTATGTCAATTTGAAGTAAATGTAATATTGCATTTGATATTTTGGGGGCAAACATGTTTTTAAAGTGATCGGCATTTTCTCTCTAAATTTTGATGTTTGCCATTTCCCCCAAGCACTAGTTTTTAAAGTGTTTGGCAATATACTCCAAATTTTGTTTACCATCCTCCAAACATCAGTTTCCAAAATGTTTGGCATTTTTTCTAAATCTGGATTTTTAGATGACTATAGTTTCTCTCCCGAACATTAGTTTTCAAAATGTTTGGTATTTTCTCAGTACTAACCTTTTTATTATAGGGACCAAGAGTTATTTCCTTCCGAGGTGTTGCAAGAAGATTAAGGATGAGTTTAGGGCGTGGGGGCATTTTTCCAGCCCTAATGATAAGATAGATGAAGACTCCGTATCTTGGGTAAAAAACAAGAAATGAGTGGGGCATCATTTTCCGTAGAAAATTAAGATTTTTTTGCTCACAAGAATCCAAGTCGAGTGGGACATCATTGCCATCAAACAGCAAAGATCTCCAACGTATAGGAGTTCGAATAAAAAGAGACCAGAAATGAAACAGAGATGAGAGGATTTGACTAATGCAAAAGTCAAAGGATTTTTCTTAAGCAAAGAGCTGATATCGACCGATGTCACTTGGCTGGAAAGTTCAAACAGAGAAGGGACAATAAAATTTTAAAGGCAAATTTTATCGGGGCATAAGGATGAAGAATGGTTGTAGTCATAAGATGAAGCCTAACTACCCTGAAGAAAAGAAGGAAAAAGAAAAGAAAAAGAAGAGAAGAAAAAGAAAAAGAAAATTTTGCATCTTTGCATTGCATAAAATATGCTCATGCATCATCTAGACATTATCATAAAGCATTTAAACAATAAGTCGGACAAGCAATATCTAAAAAGACGACTTCGACAAGGACTTCGTGCACCTTTGCACCGACCAAGAAGACACGCGCTTGAGTGTCACCTGCCTTGATTTCTTTGAAAAAAGAAAGAGAAGAGAAGAAGGAAAAAGAAAAAGAAAAAAATAAAAAGAGAAGAAAAAATAAAAAAGAAAAAAAAGAAAATGAAAAAAATAAGAAAAAAGAGAAAAGGAAGAAAAAAGAGATTATCTGACAGTTTCAAATCAAGATTTCGAATTTTCGAGCCATCACCTTTGATGAATTTCTTTTGATGTCAAGACGGATAGAACCAGTGCATCATTTTAAAAGATATTTTTCTTAAAATCAATTTCTTAATTTTATCCTTTCATAAAGATGTTTTCTTAAAATGAAATTTCTTAATTTAATCCTTCCATAAGGATATTTTGCTCAAAATTGAATTTCTTAATTTGATCATTTCATAAGGATAATTTCTCATTTTGGTAGTCTCAAAGCGAGATACCATTTTTATTCAAACTTAGATTTCCCGATTTTTATCCTTCCATAAGGATATGTTTCTTAAAACAATTTCCTGATTTTATTCTTTCTTAAGGATACTTTTCTTAAAACAAATTCCTTAATTTTATCATTTCATAAGGATGTTTTGCTTAAAACCCGAATTTCTTAATTTAATCATTTCATAAGGATATTTTCTCCTTGTGGTAGTCTCAAAGCGAGATGCCATTTTTATTTAAAACTCGGATTTCCTGATTTTATCCTTCTATAAGGATATTTTTCTTAAAATAAATTTCTTAATTTTATCCTTTCATAAGGATTTTTCTTAAAACTTAAATGTCTTAATCTAATCCTTTCATAAGGATGTTTTGCTTAAAATTAATTTCTTAATTTAATCCTTTCATAAGGATGTTTTGCTTAAAAACTAAATTTCTTAATTTAATCCCTTCATAAGGGTGTTTTCCTTAAAACTCAAATTTCTTAATTTGGTCATTTCATAAGGATATTTTCCCCTTTTGGTAGTCTCAAAGCGAGATGTCATTTTTTTTTATTAAAACTTAGATTTCCTGATTTTATCCTTCCATTAGGATGATTTTCTTAAATATCTAATTTCTTATTTTTATCATTTCATAAGGATGTTTTGCTTAAAACTGGATTTCTTAATTTGATCCTTTCATAAGGAAGTTTTGCTTAAAATCCAAATTTCTTAATTTGATCCTTTCATATGGATAATTTCTCCTTTTGGTAGTTTCAAAAGCGAGATACCATTTTTATTTAAACTTAGATTTCTGATTTTTATCCTTCCATAAGGATTTTTTTCTTAAAACAATTTCTGATTTTATCATTTCTTAAGGATACTTTTCTTAAAACAAATTCTGAATTTGATCCTTTCATAAGGATGTTTTTCCAAAACTCAAATTTCTTAATTAGATCCTTTCATAAGGATAATTTCTCCTTTTGTTAGTCTCAAAGCGAGATACCATTTTTATTTAAACTTAGATTTCCCGATTTTTATCCTTCCATAAGGATATTTTTCCTAAAACAATTTCATAATTTTATCATTCCATAAGGATGATTTTCTTAAATCTCTAATTTCTTATTTTTATCCTTCCATAAGGATGTCTTTCTTAAGACTTGAATTTCTCAATTGGACTTTTCTATAATGGTGTTTTTCTTAAAAAATCAAATTTCTTAATTTTATCATGGCATTTTCTTAAATATCTAATTTCTTAATTTTATCCTTTCATAAGGATTTTTCTTAAAACTTAATCCTTCCATAAGGATATTTGATTTCTTAATTTAGTCATTTCATGAAGATATTTTCTTAAATCAAAATTTCTTAATACAATGATTTCATAAGGATGTCTTCTTGAGACTAATATTTTGGTGCTTGTAGCTCAAAGACTTTGGCCAAGGAAGAGCGAAAAGTTCTTCTAGTTCCAGAAGAACTCATGATCCTAAGGCCAAAAACAAGGAAGTGGGACAAAAATGAGTGCTTTTAATCTTTGCTTTGTTCTCGTTTCACAAGAACAAACAAAGAGGGGCAGCTGTCATCACTCATTTTTGTCTGGGATGTAGTATTATTAGTATTATTTTAATAGTAATATTATTAATATAGAAATAATAAAGTAAAAAGTAATAATATATATATATTATAATAAAAAAGCAAAAAAAGAAAGGAAAATTGCGTGGGGAGCTTTGCTCCCATCTCCCTTCTCCCACCCCTTTGCCTATATAAAGGCACGATGGGGCGACATTTGAAGGCACCCACAAATCACACAAAATCGGCTCCCCAAAGATTTTGGGAGCCAGCCCGGCCGAACAAGGATGGCTAGGGGTAAGGGCAGTGCCCTCGGCCCCAGCTGGTTCAATCCAGCATTCGATCGAGGTCCCTTTTAGGTCTGATCTAGTTAATTTTTTGGGCCATGACGAGGTGGCACGAGGATTTTGGTAGGGGCCGGTCGAAGTTTTTCATTTAAACTTCGAGTAGGGTAAAAATTTGATCCTTATCTTTGTATTTTATTTTATTAGTTTAGAAGTAGGGTGATATATAATTTTGTAATATTAGTATGTTATATTTTGTATTAGATGTAAGACATGATTTAGATATCATGATGTATATGTTTATTTTTTAATATATGTTTTTTTCTATGTTCATGCTTTTATTATTTATGTTTATGTATGATTTATTATATTTTTTAAGTTGCATATTCGATATATTTAATTGTCAATGTGGTGCTATCTTTTTTGACGGTAAACTTGGCTACCAGTCTAAGACGTAGATGATAGTTTTTGTTTATCCCTCGAACATTAGAGCCTTTAAAATTTACTCGCACATATAATCAAATTTTAATTTAATCGTCACTTTAACACGTAAAATTTGATATTAATAAAGCGGTAATTATTTGGCACCAATTTTGGGCCGTGTAGGGGTGCTAATCCTTCCCCATTCGTAATCAACTCTCGAACCCTAGTTTTTTAAAAATGAATCTCTGGTTTTTGTTTTAATGGCCGGTGGCGACTCCAAGTTTTTAAAAAATACAAGTTTTTTTAAATCCCTCTTTTTAATAACTTTTCAAATAAAAACGGGACTCCCCATTTTAATATTAATAATTTATTATTTTAGTAGCGGCCTTCGACGTAAAATAGTCGCTACAAACACCTTCGGTGGTACAGCAGTTAGGTAAGTTTGAATTTTCTTCCTCAAGCCCTTCAAGAACATCTTGCACCTCATCTTTTTAGTGGCAACTAATTCAGGAGCATACATACTCAACTGGAGAAACTCTTGCTCATATTCGAAAACTGACCGGTTCCCTTGCACCAGATGATTGAACCGATCTCTCAGGGTATCAATGTGGGCCTTGTCTACATACTTTTTCTCAAACTCCTAGAGAAAATCGTCCCAAGATGGTCGATTGGGTGTCACCCAAGCTCTACTGTTTCCCACCATTCTCTACCATTGCCCTTCAATAGGGACAAGATACATGATAGCTTATCTTCTGATCTCAACCTCATCTGCCTCATAATCCAACATATATCTTGCAACCACTGTTCCACCTGTACTAGGTTATCTCATTCCGATCCATGGAAATCCGTAGTGCCTTGCCTTCTCACCCTTTTAATAGGTACCTCACGAGGGGTAGCAGATGCTCTCGGTATTACCCTCACAATTCAGTGCAACGCCCAGTTCAGATGTGAGAAGTAGTTGACTCTCTGGTCAACTGTGTCCTCCGACATATCCTCTGTGCCAAGCACATATTTCTCATCGTAACTCCCTTCTCTGGAGCCCAAACTTTCCTCGTTGATTCTTGCCCTCCTTGGCATGATTATATTCTGTACAACAACAAACAATGTCACACTATCAATTTTCAACATTAAAACAAGTACGACTTCGACTCAGACATGTATTTGCTAGACACCTATACACACCTCTAGACTTCCCTGGGGACATCCTAGAATCAACTAAACCTAAGCTCTGATACCACTAAATGTAGCACATATGTCACATTTGGGCCCTAAGCCCAAAATCCATACTGTTAAAAATTTTCCTTTTTCAAGCCCATAATAAGTCCAATAAAACATAAGTCCATACATTGAAAATATAGCCATATCCAGATATTTAAAACAGTATTTACGGAGCTCTATTTACAAATATTAAAATATTCGACTTTGACCAAATAATACAAAATAAGAGTTACAAAATACACTTATAGGGTCCTACGAAATACATAGCCCATTACATCTAGCATTTGTACTCAACCCTTAGAGTTGATGCTGAAATCTAAGCCTTGATGGTGCTCCTTCAACCCTCACAACAATATACTAACCTGCGAACGGAAACAACGATTTTGAACGCTGAGCTAACAAGCTCAGTGGATACACCGCCACTCAACCATGCTTCATGCAAATCATAAATAAAGCAATGCGACATGAATGATATCATGGAAAGATAACAATAGCGCTACCATAACCGCCTAAACACATGGCATTATGAATGTATGATCACGCACACAGCTCATATAAGTACCTTATACATTTACATAACATCACACAAATAACACCAACCACGTTAAGTGAGGTCCGTGTCTACAAAGCATCAGAATCCTACACTTGAGTGAGGCCCACGACCATATAGCATCAGGATCTTATACTCTAGGGGATGGGGCCCGGTCCACATAGCATCAGGATCTTATATCCATGCTCAGAATCTCACATCAAGTATCTTCGGATGAGGCCCACATCCACAAAGCATCGGGAACCAATATTCGGGAATCTTCAATGTGTTGCAACACACTTAGGGTATCCAAATCCCAACAATAAAGGATGACTCGACTACCTAGGCGTCCCTCAGCACACAGCAATGACCCTAATTACCATACAACCTTGATTGATCCACCTAGGATCCCTATAGGTTACTACCTCACATGGTTTACCCAATATTTACCAAATTATTAGCCATTTATTTCTCACACGGGGTTAAAATCTCAGTTTTTCAATTTTAGTATTCATTTTACACCTTAAAGGACCCCAGGGCCCATTTTCTTGAATTATAGAACCCCCGAACGCAAACTTAAAATCCTTGGCCAGAATGCTCAGCGAGTACTGATACTCCTATATGGGTATCGGTATGCCCCCTAGGTATCGGTACTCCTCAATGAGTACCGATAGTCATTTAAGGTTCAAAAGAATTAGACCCTCAAGCCGTACCGATATGCTCCACCCCGTATCGATACAAATTATCGGTACTCAGATCGCCTTATACCGATCTAGATCCGTACCGGTACTCCTACCCATGCGTACCGGTACGCTAAGCCTTTCCCAAGCAATGTAATAGTACGTACCGATACGACCCTTATGTACCGGTACGTGAAAGCGTTACTAGAATCCTCAATGTGTAAGGGGTACCGATACACGGGGAGGCATACCAGTACTCCCCTCACAACCTTTCTCCCCTATATACTAAGGTGTACCGATACTCAGGTCCTCGTACCGGTACGCGAGCCTGAGTTTCAAACTCTAGGTGCGGGTTTCACCTAGAAACCCTATTTAACCCCAGGGTTAAACCCCAAACCATTCCTACAAGTTATGGTGATAGCATTATGTGGATTACTACCGATTTTAGGCCATTATAACAATAATTCTATAATTTTCCATTAACAACCACTCAAGCTACTCTAAGGCCAAAAATACTGAATCTTGCTTCAAAGCTTAACTTTATGATTTATAGGAAACTATGAGAGTTAGTAGTGTACTAACCTTAGCTTAGCTGATAACACAACGCCTTCCTCTAAAGCTTCAATCTTTCCTCCATTCTTGAGCCTTGTATGAGCTCCCAACCGCTTTCACTACATGAAGAGATTACAAAACGCATTACAACGTTGCTGGAGGATAAAAGGGGCCAAAAATATAATCTAAACTAAAGATTAGAGCTCTCAAACTCCAATCCCACCCAACCCTCTAACAACCCCTTCTTTCTCCAAACTATACAAAGCTTATCTTGAAATGTAGATCCCTACAAGCTGGTAAAACTTCCCTCAACAAGCCAAACGTGATTCTTACTTCAAACTCTCAAAATCCTACCTTTAAATAAGGTGTTGTGGGAGAGAGAGTAAGTTGGAAGAAGAAGATGAAGACATTAAGACATGATGATCTCATTTCCTGCACAAGTGCAAAAAAAATAGTCTTTCTTCCCTCCCCAAACTCTACCATTTAGTTATTTACCACAATACCCCTCTTACCCTCTTCTTAACCCAACATCTACAAGAGCGCAACACACACATGGTGGCCTAGAAGACGCCTAAAAGCCCAAAAACACAATCCAAATACGAGGCTCATGCCTCGATCAAACCAGACCCTTGGATCCCAAAATTCGGGTCGTTACATTTGCACTCTTTAAGCAATCACCCAAATCCTATAACACTTGAGCATAAATTGACAATTTGGCTCACAAGTGTTTGTCTATACAAAGAATGAGAATTAAAGCACTAAGACACTTTTTCTATCATAATAGATGTTGGCAATAAGATCATTAGTTCTTCCAGGTGCTTGAAGGGTCCTTTTATCCTCCCAAATGAGTTCTTAGCCATTGGAGATCAAATTTCAACCAAATCTTCCATTCTGCAGCATAGGGTATCGATACTCGTAAAGGGGTATTGATACCAGCCTAATTTGGAAATAGCTGTTTGAGCCAAAACAGTAAGGGGGTATCGATACCCATGGGGTGGTATCGGTACTTGCATGGTGGTATCGATACTGCTAAGGTAGTATCAGCATCCTTCTTTGAATCTGGAAAATTTGTTTCAAGAAGCGTATCGATACCAGGCAAGGCCGTATCGGTACGGGCCTTTAGGTATCGATACTGGAGGCTAGGTATCGGTACCATGGGCTGTTTTTGACATATTGAAGCTTTGAAAACTATATGTTCGAGTCAAAAACCTTTCGAAACTATTTTAAACATATTTTTCAAGTTATTTGGACTTGGAATAATTTTTGCAATATTTCAAATAAGTCCAAAAACATTTTTCAATTATTATATCAAAATAAATATCCTAACAATGTGACTTGCAAGTCTTATGTGCATGAGATTTATGGAACTAGATTAATGATTTCGAGCAACATGGGTGATGATGATGAGGGTGTTAGGAAAATGGCAGCTCAAATGATGTCTAAGCATGACAAATATTATGGAAACATTGATAATATCAATGCTCTAGTGTTTGTGGTTGTGATCCTTGACCCTAGGCACAAGTTGAGTTGTGTTGATTAGATTGTGCGAGATTCTTATGATGAAAAAGAGCCAATCTCTTATGCCTCAAGATTAAATGATTTTGCAATCTTTGTTTGACTCCTATGCTTCCTCAATGCCTCAATCAAAGACAAATGATACATATTCTTCTACTTTTCCACTTTCTCTACTTTTACTCAAAGTAGGACTCAAAGTGGGGGTAAGGTTGATCTTCAATAACTCATGACTTCAAAATATCAAAGAGATACAGGTTGTTCATTAATTAGTTCCAACAAACGTGAGTTGGAAAAGTATTTAGAAGATGCTTGTGAGTCTCATGCTCTAAACTTTCAAATCTTACAATGGTGGAAAGATCAACCAAAAAGATACCCCATTATTCATAAGATGGCTAAAAATGTGCTTGCCATACCCGTTTCGACTATAACTTATGAGTCAGCTTTTAGCATCGAGATCGTGTCCTTGATTCTTTTCGTACTTCATTGACTCCAAAAATGATTGAAGCACTTGTTTGCACTCAAGATTGGTTACGCACCTCTCGATCACCTCTTATAATTGAGGAAAATTTGCTTGCCTTGGAAAAAATAGAGGAAGATTAGTTAGTTTACTTTTATTGTTTATTCAATATTTAAACATAAATGCATATTTTAACCTTATTTTATTTTATTTCATATGTTGTAGGCATGAAGGATCTAACTTTGGAGCAACCGGACATCATAATTGATGAAACAAATAATACTTTGGATGATTTCTAAAGATTGAACATTGGAACTGTGGGGTACCTAGTGATCTTACTATTTTATTTTAGGGTAAACTACACCAGTGACCACCGAACTATTTGGGCATACCTATTTTGACCACCAAACTATCGAACTCGTCAATCAGACCACCAAACTTATTAAATTGACCTATTTTGACCACCGCCGTTAAAAAACCAACAGAGGGGTGACGTGGCAGTTTACCAACATTTATAAAATTACACATTTAGTCCCTTTTATTTATTTATTAAATCAATTTGGTCCTAATTTTATTTTAATTAAATAAAAATTATTCAACCAATCGAATGATGACACGTGTCATCACCCAATTGGATCAATTTATTCAAATTTTAATTTATTTTTATTTAATATTCAAGTGGTGATGTCACCACTTGGTTAAAGGAAAATTGAAGAGAAATGATGAGTTTAGCATGGATTGAACCTACAACCTCCAAGTTTAAAACACCACCGTTTTACCACTACTCCAACCCATTTTTAGTGAAATGAATTGTACCATTTCATATATATCTTATATTGCAGCAAATGCTAGGGAATAAAGAAGTAAAAATTGTTGAAATGAGACTAGAACCTAGACCACTTAAGATGTGTAAAATCACACAAACCACCAAATCAAATTAAATAATGAATTAAAAATGAAAACATTTTACTTCTTTATCTCCTTTAAAAATAAAAAAATCATAAATCTATTTTTATTTTAAATCTTGTTTTAATAACTACTTTAAACCTGTTTAAATTGTTTTCATTTTTAATTAATTATTTAATTTGATTTTATGGTTTGTGTGATTTTACACATCTCAGGTGATCTAGGTTCGAGTCCCCTTTCAACAATTTTTACTTCTTTATCCCCTAGCATTTGCTGCAATATAAGATATATATGAAATGGTGCAATTTATTTCATTAAAGATGGGTTGGAGTAGTGGTAAAATTGTGGGGTTTTAAACTTGGAGGTTGCAGGTTCAATCCATGCTAAACCCATCATTTCTCTTTAATTTTCCTTTAACCGGGTGGTGACACGTGTCACCACCTGATTGGAGGGAAATTATATTGAATAATAAATAAAGATAAATTAAAATTTGAATAAACTGATCCAATTGGGTGATGACACGTGTCATCATTCGATTGGTTGATTAATTTTATTTAATTAAAATAAAATTAGGACCAAATTGATTTAATAAATAAATAAAAGGGACTAAATGTGTAATTTTACAAATCTGTCACGTCACCCCTGCGTTGGTTTTTTAACGGCGGTAGTCAAAATAGGTCAATTTAATAAGTTTGGTGGTCTAATTGACGAGTTCGATAGTTCGGTGGTCAAAATAGGTACGCCGAAATAGTTCAGTGGTCACTGGTGTAGTTAACCCTTTATTTTATTGTGTTGTTGGGACTCTTGTAGTATTTTATTTTGAGCCTTTGAGTATTGAACTTTAATTATGATATTAAGACTCATGTAGTATTTTAATTTGAGTATTTTATTTGATATTAATACTTGAAAGATGCTATGACGGTACACTAGTGAACCGCTCATTGCTTAGTTTGTTCAAGTGTATTGTGTTTATGTGTGCGATGTGTTATGGAAAATGTTAGTTCAGTAATTTGCTCAGTGTTTGCTCATTGCTTTATTTTTTGATGTGCCATTATAAAATGATCTATGTTTGCTCACAGCTCTATTTTTTGTGTGGCATTATATGAAATGCTCTATGTTTGCTCACTGCAATGTTTGCCCAATTCCTTTTTTAACTTATGAAATGTTAGGTTAAATTTTTTATCCAATTTGTTTCTTTTGATTTTAATTATATATATATTATAGTATTGTGCAATATGAAAATATGTGATTTCTAGTCCAAAAATGTGTGTAAAAATTATAAACTTCAAATCTGAATTTTTTTGTTAAACTAAGTAATAAATTTAGATTCGGATATCCGAATATTCGATCTGAAATTTCGGATATCTGATTTTTCGGATATTCGGTTTTTTCATATCAGATACGAATTGCTATTATGTCTATCCGAAAATCTGATGTGAAAAACGGTGGTAAAGTTCTTTGCCAATTGTTCCATGACAAGTGTAATGAGCCTTCATTGTAAGTTACTCTCGATAAAGAAAGGAGAAAAAAGCATGAGATTTTATCTAACGCCGATAAAGGAAGTATGTGATGCACTGTCAGCGTGTGGCAGTACTGTCTCTGAGGTTGAACAAATTGCAACCATTCTGAATGGTTTGCCACCAGAATATCAGTCGTTCATGGCTGTCATAACTGTAAGTCCGCAGCCATTTACGTTAGAGAAAGTTATGACAACCCTTGTTGATGCAGAGGTTCAGTTACGGGGGTTTAACACTCAAAATGCATTACCTATGAGTGTAAAAGTGGCTCATGTCTCGTCCACGTCTTCAGAAGTTCATGGGAATGATAGGAATACTTGCCAGCCTTCACAGTTTAATGGTGGGAGAACCGGTGGTCGAGGTCGCGGAAAGGTGCATCTTCAATGTCAACTGTGTGGAAAACTAGGGCACTCTGTTGATCGCTGTTGACAAAGATTCAATCAGGCTTTTCTTGGGGTGTTGGCTAATAATGGGGGCACCAGACAAGAACCAGCCAGTGCTCACATAAATGTGTTTGAAAATCATGGCTCTTGTCATACATGCTGTTGTTCAGGAGGCAATGATCCGCAACACTTCGAAGATGCAACTCCACAGGCTCATGTTGTGGACCAATGTCTGATCATTGGGAGTTTACTCAAGGGCAACGTATCGTGTCACCCCAGATGCATCGAAAGTAGAGTGTTGCTCTTCCTATAATGGCCTAGGTAAAATTATGGTTGGTAATGGACATGCTTTAGACATTAGTAAAACTGGGCAGTGTAGTTTGTTAACATGCTCTCGTGTTTTGAAGATTAACAACTTGTTTCATGTGCTTGCTGTAACTAAGAACATACTCTCCGTTTCAAAGTTTGCCAGAGACAATGATGTCTACTTCGAGTTTCATTCCCAGAAATGCATGGTTCTTGATGAAAATAGTGGTGAAGTTCTTCTAGAAGGTGCTGAGAATGGAGGGCTCTGTCGGTTTGTTGTTAGTTCAAAGCATGGCAGTCAAGTTCAACAACAAAAAAATCAATGTAGCTCATAGTTAAGGTGGTGATTACAATTTGTGGTATTGAAGATTGGGGCATCCAGCCCATGCAACCTTAGTGAAAGTGTGTACATATGCAAATATTGTACTTTCTCCTGATTCAAATAAAATAAAGAATGATGTCTGTGTAGCTTGTAAAATGGGGAAAAGTCACAAGCTACCATTTTCTAATTCAAATACTGAGTACAATACTCCTTTTCAATGGTGTTTACTAACTTATGGGGTCCCTCGCATGTGACATCTAATGGTTTTGTATACTATGTATCCTTTGTTGATGCATGTACTCGTTTTTGCTGGATATATCTACTTAAATCAAAAGATCAGGTTGTGCAAGCATATCAGCTATTTCAAAGCATGGTTCAAACTCAGTTTAATACAGTGGTTAAAGAAATACAGAGTGACTGAGGTGGTGAATATCGAAGCTTGTCTACCTTGTTGGCTTCTGGAGGTGTCAAGTATAGACTTGTTTTCCCACACACATCTGAACAGAACGGCATCGTTGGGAGAAAGCATCCACATATGATTGAGTTGGCACTTGTGTTACTTGCTCAAGCCTCGGTACCGTTTCAGTTCTGGTCATATGTTGTAAGTTCAGCAGTTCATTTGATCAACAGGCTGTCTACGCATGTCTTGCAAGGTATGTCACCTTTTGAAAAGTTACACAACATGAGACCAAAATATGAGTTGCTACGTGTATTTGGCCGTAGGTGTTTCCCTCACCCAAGGCCATATCAGAATCATAAATTGAGCTTTCGATCTTTACCATGTGTATTTCTTGGGTACAACTCACAACATAGGGGGTATCTTTGTATGAATTCAAATGGTAAAATATATATCTCCATACATGTTATCTTTGATGAGTTACATTTTTCGTTTGCAGCCACACAGAGTCAGCAATATGCCAAGACTGTTGATGCTCATCATTCTGTCACAAGAGTAGCTTTTCCTATGGTGGTAGGGGCAAACAAGCTGTGTAGGTCACAATACAATGATGGTGCACAAAGTTTTAATTCTAAGAGGGAGAGAATGATCCAGCTAGTCCTGGTCCAAGTTTTCATGATACTAAATGAAGGTGGTGCAAATAGTGGTGTAATGGGCAATGAAGTATCACCTGGCCCTGATGGCAATACTGTGTCACATGAACCTGAGCTTGAGATGGATAGCACGAGTGTTTAGGAACCAGCTTCATCTAGTGTTGTTCCAGATCACTGTGATGAGAATAAAGGACCAACAACCAATGCAGCATCTGGGGAACAAAGAGTTAGTGCTGATCGTACCTCAGTTGGAGCTGGATTGGAGAATGAAGGCCTAGCAACCAGTTTGGGGAACACAGACATCATATGGTTACAGGCAGCAAAAGAGGCATCTTCAAGCCAAAGATATTCTTGGCTTCAGAAAAAGTAGTCAAAAAAACCTTGACAGTACACGGGGCTCTTAAATCTCCCAAATGAAAAGCAGCTGTCATGGCTGAGTATGAGGCTTTAAAAAGGAATAGAACTTGGTCACTGGTATCCTTACCAAAGGGTCAAAATATAGTGGGGTGTAAGTGGCTGATTCGTGTCAAGATAAATGCTGATGGCACGCTACATAAGTACAAGACGAGGTTAGTGACGAAAGGGTACTCTCAAGTTCTTGGACAGGACTTTCAAGATACCGTCAGCCCTGTGGTTAATTCAGCAACAGTCAATGTTATGTTGTCGTTGGCAGGAGAAATTATTAGATGGGCCTGGCTCACTACGTCATCCATGGTCCCATCCAATAATAATTTTTCATCTCATTTTTTTCCCAAAGTGAATCTTTACCTCTTTCCTATATGTCATTAAATGAATGAATCTCATTGAATAGACCATGGATGACGTGGTGAGCAAGGACCATGTAATAATTTCTCCATTGGCAGTGAGTAGTAGGTGGAGTTTGAGACAAATAGATGTGAATAACGCGTTCTTGAATGGTGAATTATATGAGGATGTATTCATGGAGCAGCCTCCAGGCTTCGAACAAGTGGCAAATGATGGCACTAGACTTGTGTGCAAGTTGGAGAAAGCCCTGTATGGACTCAAACAGGCTCCTCGCAACTGGTATTTAAAATTGAAAGACTTTCTAATTGAGATTGGCTTCAAAGATTCAAGGGCAGACAGTTCTTTGTTCATCAAGAAGGGTGCAGGTACTGCTACATATATGCTTGTATATGTGAACGATATAATTGTAACTGGTGACTTTCATGATGAAGTTGAAAGGGTGGTTTGTATGTTGGGAGCCAAGTTTTCATTGAAAGACTTAGGGAATTTAAATTTCTTTCTTGACATAGAAGTAAAGAGAGTTGGTAACACAGCCATGTTGAGTCAAAAGAAATATATTTTGAAAATATTGCACAAGGCTCGGATGAATGATGCTAAGCCAACACCTACACCTATGATCACCACCACTGAACTGCCACAAGATGAAGGCAGCCCATTGTTGGATGCAAAGGAATATCGAAGCTTGATAGGATCCTTATTGTCCGTATGTTACACGAGGCCTGACATTGCGTACAATGTCAACAGACTGACACAGTTTATGCATGCACCATGTGAACAATATTTGGAGGCTGCAAGACATGTGATGAGATATCTCAATGGTACTTTTTATTATGGTTTAACCTTCTCACCCTCAGCCTCTTCCACGTGTAAGATTGTTGGGTTTGCAGATACTGATAGAAGGTCAGTTTCAGGGAGTGGTTTATATGTGGTAGATAATCTCACAGAAGGCAGTATCAAGTTCCACTACAGAAGCAGAATATAGGAGTATTGCAGATACTGCATCCGATATAGCATGTGTTAGTGCATTGATAACTGATATGAGCATTAATCAAACTAAAACTCCTATAATCTGGAATGATAATTCGAGTGCAATATCAGTGAGTGCGAATCCAGTGTACCCCGCAAAAACGAAACATGTGGAGCTGGATGTCCATTTTGTGCGAGAAAAGGTTGCAGCAAATGAGTTAAAAATCAATTATATTCCTGCTGAACACCAAGTAGCAGACGGGCTCACAAAACCACTCTCTAAGTCATACTTCAAGATGTTTCGCAGAAGACTTGGACACCTGTCAGCTAAAGAAGTTGAAGGTCAGAAGGAACAGGAAGAATGTTGAAGTTAAGTTCAAGTTGGTTAAATTGTAACTATAATATCCGTTGTAACAAATTAGAAGTTGGCTGTTAGCTGTTAGTTGCAAGTTAGGTTACCTACGATACCATGGTTAAGAAAGTAGCTAATTAGGGTTAGCTGTACTATATAAACAGGTAACCTTCTTTGTATCAGATACACTTGAAGAATTAAAGAAAAGCATTCTCGTTTACAAACTTGTTTTCTCAATAATACAAATAAAATATACATATATTTTAAAAATAAAGTATTTTTAAATCAAAATTTAACCATGTAATATTTAAAATATATATTTCCACAACGTTTAAATATGGAATTTAGCAGTACCGTTGACTGGCCTTTTAATCTGTTTCTTTGGTTATTTTCCTTTAGTTTTTAGTTCTGAAAAAAAAATCTTTGTTTTGGTTTTTTTTCTTCCAAATCTTATTGTATTTGTTTGCCCATGTGGTATAATTTTATTTGTCCAGTGACACGGGTTTTCGTCACTTTTATGGTAGTTTGGTGTTTGTGTAGTAATCATCACAGTGTACCATTTGATCATGAAATATTGACGGTTTAATATGGTTAGATCCTCGTTTTTTTGGTAGTTTGTCGATGCAAACAAAACCGTTAACGAAGCAGTATGCAAGATTAATTTTTTCGATCACGTCAACACTTTTACTTCTAGTTGAATAAAAACGAAAAGATTTTGATGATGATTGTTAGATTTTGGCTTAAGTGTCAAATAAGTGCCTAAACTATACATTTTTTTTTCAGATAGGTGTCCAAAGTTTTTTTTCGGGCCAAGTAGGCGCCTAACGTTTTCAAAGTTACCGTTTAGGTGCCCCACTGTTAACTTACTTTAAAAAATCTCTATATTTACCAAAATTCACAAAATAACCTTAAAATCCCTAGACCTCTAAATTCGGCCACTGTCGTCGCTGTTCATCATGATGTCGATGATGGAATGAAGCTTTCTTCTCTTGTCGTAAGTCTCGAACGTCGTTCGTCGGTTGATCGGCCGCCATTTGTTGTCGATCATTTTCTTTTTCTTTCGCAAGTTCGACTTTATTTCGACGATAGGCACGCCATCCGTCGACTATCGGCGATGGAAGAAATGATCGCAGGGGTTCGATGACGAAAGTGGTGGGCATGCCGTCAGCGATTGACAGCGACTAGAATCGAGATTTGGGACTTAAGAATTTAGAGATTTGGGGACTATTTTGAGGATTTTTCAGAATTTTAGGATTTTTTTAATAAAACATGTCACGTGTCATGTTTTTATTAGCTAACGATTTTTTTAACAATTATTAACGACAAGACACCTAAATGGAAATTTTAAAAATTTTAAGCACCTATTTAGCCTAAAAAATACTTTGGGCACCTATATGGAAAAAAGGTATAGTTTAGGCACTTATTTAACACTTAAGCTATAAGTTTTTATGGAAGATGGATGTCATACTTAAAGAATGTCATACTTAAAGAAATGTTTTATTTTTTTCTCCGGGCGCTTTAGGTTTACAAGTTTTTTTAAATCTTCACGAGTTCTCTTAGTAGACATAAATCAGTGGCTGATTTAAACATTAGAAAACGAGGTTTAAGATAATTTTTTCCTCCAAATGAAATGAGAGCATGCAATTTTAGTTTTTCCCTTTTAGCACTAAACTATTTTTTTTAAAGAATATACACTAAATTATACTTATTTCCGAAAAAAAAATGCAATTGCCCTCCTTGAGAGCTTAACAGATTTGCCACTGACGTAAACTCTAAAGTTCTTTTTTATGATTAAATATGTTTTCTTTGTTGTATCTTTCGTTAATATAATAATTTTTTTATTAAAAAAGAATGAGACGTTGTATATTGTACATTTTTTGATTAAATAGAGTTATAATAATATTTTCAAGATAAATATTAGAATTCGAACCCACATAAAAAAACGGATGAACATTAATGGACACTAAGCCAATTAATGAATCTCTATACTTTGCATTTTTCAATATTCATTATTTTGATATCTACAAATTTTATATGAATAATTAAATTATATTGTCATTGAAGAATGGATAATTTAATATTTATTAAATTTTATCTATTTAAATTCTTATTTAAATATTTTGAATACAATAAAAAACATTGATAATAGCTTATAAAATATTAAGTATATCAATTGCGGTGCTTAATTAGTTTTTTGTCTTTTGTAATAAGATACTGATTCTATTATAAAAATAATACGTAGAATTTTTTTTGGAATAGTCTAAAGTCAATTAGATAGTAATATTTGTTCATAAATATTTTTAACCCTTTGATAATGCACACACCTTGCAGATATTGTAATTGATCTCGAATCTCCTAAGATGAATATCATCCACTTTTTCATTGGACCACTTATTAAGTTCTAATACGTAGTAAGTTATTATGATATTAAAGTCAATTTAATAATATTCAATGAATAATATACATGACCAATGTTATTATGAAAATACACTGTTGGCTTAAGAGTTAGTAAAGGGGTATGCAAGAGCATCTCTTTTCCCAAAGTGCGCTCTTAAGGTAGATCTTAAAAAAGCTTTTGACAACATATCTTAGAGCTTCATTCTTAGTTTGTTAGAGGCTCTAGACTTGCCTAAGAAGTTCAGAGAGTGAATTAGGGCGTGTTTTACCACCCCTAAATTCTCAGTGACATTCAATGGGAGCTTGACTGGGTACTTTGAGGGGCCAGAGAGATCAGACAGGGAAATTCCCTCTCGCCCTATATTTTTGTGATGGCCATGAACTGCTTATCAAGATTACTGGATATTGCAGCTTCTAAAGGTGTCTTTCAGTTTCATCCAAAGTGTGGAAATTTTGGTCTTACTCACCTTTGTTTCACGGATGACTTGCTTATATTTTGAAAGGGCACTTTGGATTTGTTTGTGGGTGTGCAATGTGTGCTGACAAAATTCTATGACTTCTCGGGGTTACAACTCAATGCTGCCAAGAATGAGCTTTTTATATCAGGGGCCAAGCCTGATGTAGTGAAAGCTATTTTACAGGGAACTGGTTTTAGACTGGAAACCTTGCCAGTTAGGTACCTGGGAGTACCTTTGGTCACACGCAAGCTCAATGAGCATGATTACCATGCTTTGCTCGATAAAATAAGGGCCAAGCTTGGGCAATGGTTAGCTAAGAATTTCAATTTTGTAGGTAGATTACAGTTGATCCGATCAGTGCTGTATGGTGTGTTAAATTTCTGGACTCGACAGCTTATTCTGCCTAAGTCTATGTTAGGAAAGGTTAACCAGCTTTGTAATCGCTATTTCTAGAAAGATGATGATATCCCTGCTACTGGTGCAAGGGTACAGTGGCAGCAGATATGTTCTCCAAGGGTTGAGGAAGGGCTTGGGTTATATGATCTGATTGTTTGAGTAAAGCTTGTATTATTAAGTTGATAAGGCTCTTTTGGCAGACGAGGGTTCTTTATGGGTTATCTGGGTTAAAACGTATATTATTCGAGGTTAAAATTTTTGGACTCTTGAAGCTAGGAACTCGATGAGCTGGTGCATGCGCAGAATTCTTAAAATGAGAGGTGAGGCAGCTCGTGTGTTTGTCAATGTTCCTAATCTGAGTAGCCTGACTACTAGGACCATATGGGATGGGACTCGAGTCAAAAAGAAAAGAATTACTTAACAAGGTTTGGTCTGGTTTCCACAACATGTCCCTAAACATGCTATCATATCCTGGTTTGCAGTTCTGGGCAGACTTCCAACCAGGGATAGACTCCAAAAGTGGCGAATTGTTTCTTATGCAGTCTGTGTATTTTGTGAGCAGCATAATGAGTATAGGGATCACCTGTTACCTTTGCTGGTGCTATTTGGTTGCGTGTTCTTACTTTGTGTGGTGTTTCTAGAGCTATCATGAAGTGGAAAGATGAACTCGTTTGGGCCATTTTGGCTATGAAGGAAAAGTCTTTGAAGGCTTTCATTCTCAGGATTACATGGAATGCGACTATCTACAATCTTTGGGAGGAAAGAAATCGTAGAGTTTTTCGTATTTTTGATGAGATTCTTGATGTAATTACAGGGATTGTTCGGGTTGAAGTTGCACATAGGGGTATAACTAAATTCACATTTGTTCATTCTTCTATTTGTATACCGTCGGGGCTAGTCTGAGTTTCAGATTGTAAACTGCTACTTTGTAGCAAGTCTTTCTTGTTTTAAGATGAGATGAAATGAAAGCAAACACTTATCTAAAAAAATGTTATTATGATAAAATCACCGATCCGTAAAAATATTTTTTTTATAATTATTATTTGTTCGTTTATTGTCATGATAAAATCAAGATTTTCTCATTAATTACCAATTAACTGCAAATAAGAGTCATTTTCCATCCATGAGATTTTGTTTAATGATTCACATTTGAATAAAAATTTATTTTTAAGCCGTACGAATTTATTTGATTGATTATTACGACTTTATCTAAATTAATTTTATGAGTTTGTTTGATAATTATATTTTTATTTAAAATAACTGTTTATGTTAATTTAGTAATATAATGAACAATAAAAGATATTTTTGTCTGTTAAAAGTTTCTCCAAAATTTTACTTTTATATGAATTATATGGATAATTAATATTTTAGATCACTAAACTTAGCATCTATTTTCATTTACATCACAAATATTTTATTTAATCAATTTACATAATTCAACTTTTATTATTCATAAACTAAATCACTTATATTGACATCATTAAATCATTTTAATAAAAAAATCAAAATTGACACTTTTATTTAATATATGTTTCACATATCATTAATAAATAATGTTTTATGGGAATTTTAAAAAAAATTCATAATGATTTATAAGAAATTTAGTTATTTTTTCTTTGAATTTATTTAAATAAAATGCTTTAGAAAATTATTAAAATTATCAATTAAATTTTATTTGACGATGATATGTGAAAATATGTTAAGTAAACGTGTCAATTTCAGTTTTCGTTAGAATTATTTAACGTTGTTAGTATAAGACTTAGTTCATTAATAATTAAAGTTCAATGATGTAATTTGGTTAAATTAAAAATTTATGATGTAAATGAAAGTAAATGTTAAATCCAATGATTTAAAATGTAAATGACCCTAAATTATAGTCTAGAGATCGATTATATATTTTTTTAGAAAAACATAATAATATATTAATCAAGAATAGCATCGTTCATTACAACATCTGATATGCAGGTAGGGAAATCAAACTCAAAACATGATAGAGAATCGTTGGAGAGCGCTCAGTGTGCAAGTTTATGAGCAACATTGTCTGCCATCCGATTTATATAACAAACACGAAAAAAAGAGTGTGTGGACTGCTGATTAGAAAAAACAGAGTGAAATGAAAATGGAAAATAATTAAAAACCTCATGTTAGTATTGTGTTAAATTTTTAGCCAGCGATTACAAAAAATAGAAAAAAATAACTTTACTAACTTTTTTGTCAAAAGAAATAATTTCAATGATCAAAATAAAAAAACAGAAATAAATAAATGACCAAAATAAAAAATAGAAATAATTTAATGGCTAATGATGTTGTTTACCCTTTCTTTTTACATTAATAAGCCGTATAATTACCGTCGAAATACATTAGCCCCTGAATTTTTTTTTTTTTTAATTTATCTTTCCCCCCTTTCCGCGTACATTATTCAATAAAAATCTAATTAACGGACGTTTTCTCCCTTCTGCTTCAAAGTCCCCAAACCCTACCATCTCTCTTTTCTGTTTCTCCGATGGCGGCAGCACGTGAGGAGGGTAACCCGTACGACGGCGGGTTTGGAGCCGGAGGAAAGTTCAGGAAACGGCCGTTTCGGAGGACAACTCCGTACGATCGACCACCGACAGCAATTAGGAACCCCAGCAATACCGGCCATAGATCTGGTTGGTTATCGAAGCTTGTGGATCCAGCCCAGAGGCTTATTATTTCCACTGCTCACAGGCTCTTCGCCTCCGTATTCAGGAAACGCCTCACTCCTTCGCTGCTTCATCCACCGAAAGCGCCGGAGTCAGGTGAGGTTTATTCTCGCCCTCTTTTTTCGTTTCTAAATTGGAAATAAAGCTTTTTTTTTTTTTTTTCGGGGGGTCGTGGAATGGGGCTCGTTTATGTTGCTTTATTGATGGGAGTTTCGAGTGGTAGATTGTTAATATTCGTCTAGGGAGTTTGGGGTTTTTAATTGAGGAGAACATTTGAGAGTCAGTTTTTTTTTTTTTTACTTTTGCGTGGTACCCTTTGAAAATTTGAGAACAAACTGCTACTATGAATAATAATTTTCTTTATCCTTGTGTTTTAGTTATCGAAATGAAACAGTTTCTGTTTGGTATTATATTATTTACTATTAGTCTATGTATTCTTCATTTGAAATGAATAATAAGTCCCCAATAGCCAAAATGATAGCCGGCAACCTGTGTGGCTGTGCCCGATTTTGTGATGGTTGCTTTAAATTGGAAATTATGTGTACTTAAAAAGCATACTAATGAATGAAGGTGTCAAATATGCGTAAAAATGTTTAGTATTTTACTTCTATATCTTATTGTAAATTAATGATTGGGATATGTTAGCCACGAGTTAGTTATAGATTGGTGGTTACAATATATGTTAGTCTTTTATGAGTTATTTATGTCTGGTATCTATAAGTTTGAATTACCATTAATTAGGTTTTGTTTTTTGGTGATGTTGATTAAACATTGCATGTAATAATCTCATCAGAGAATAATCAGGGAGCAAGGGAGAATTCACCTGCAGCAACTTCAACAGTAAGTATTCGAGTTACATAATTAAGCCTTTTTGTGTTTATGTTCCTGGTAGGTTGATTAAGGATCTCTATCAAACTAGTTCCTATGGTTTTAATTTTTTTACAGCTGGAAAAAAATAACTGTTAATTGCAAACTCTGTACATATAGATTTAATTCTTCATATTTTTGGGTAACTTTGAAGTTTGAACATATATTACTAAATTTTTTGTTTTCAATATTTTTGTATGTAGTAAATACTATGTTCTAGTATTATCTTTGTGTTGGGTACAAAAGTCTATCAGGCAATACTTTCAAGTTCAAACATTTTCTTTGGTGGAAGATACATTGGGCCCTTAAGTTGCATTTTGGAAGTTGAATTTGAAAGAATATATCTGGATTTCAAATTTGTTACAAATTGTGTGATGGACTACATGAAACATGAATTTCGTGATCACTTTCAAATGCATGGGTTTGTCAAAAAGGGAATTTAATATTCATATTCTTGTACCCTCTTAGATACATAGATGTGTTGAATCTTTAACTGATTTCTGCAGACTGTGTGCGTTTACCCTCCCAACCTATTATCACTGACCAATCCGCTTCTGTAAATTATGTTCCCATAAATAACATTACTTTGCAATTGGGTTTGAGTGCAGTTGCATTACTATGGAAGTTTGAGGGTGTTTTTGGCTTCTTAAAACATTTTCTGTTTGGAATATTCCTTTTGTTTTTTGAAACCAATGGTTGCTTATTTTTCGGTTTCTTGAATACCTTCAGTATCTAGAACAACTGTTTCCAAAAGATTCAAAATGGTGAAAATATTTGGTATCAGAATTTTCTTAGTAGCACACAATAAGAATGCTTGACAAACATGAATAAATTTTAACGTCCTTAAATCAAGATCCTTTTTGGTTTGTTTGACATTTATATGAGAAGTTCTATTTGATAAAACATTTGTGAAGAGAAGCTAAAATAGTGTTTGGCTAATTTAATAAAGAAGTACTGTATGATGTAGAAAACTGTTTGATAATGTTTTAAGTTGTTTCTAATAAATTTAAGAGACTTAAATTTCATAATACCAAGAGTTTTAAAATGAAAAAAAGTCATATAACTTCTATGAAGTGAAACTTAGAGCAAATATGATGATTTTGAATGACTTTGTACATGATCATATGCTTTTGCTTGGCCTGATAAAAAAGTGTCTATCATAGTGCATGTTTGTGTTTGTATATTTGCGTCATTGTATTCTATTACAGTTATCAAACTTTTCCTCTAAGGCAGTGACATAAGTCGAGGTAAACTGCAATCTACAAAGCCAATCATATTGGGATCCGATTTTTTAAAAGCCATCAGGCTGCATTCTGCTGTACCTCGCTTCATTGGAGAATTGAACTTGGGAATCCACATGGCTTGTAACATCATTTCATCATTACCACTTTCACCCTTCCCTCTTATTGTTTCTAAAAAGTTTATCATGTATATATGTATGTGTTTGAAACAACTAAACCCATTTCCTTCCGTATTTTTCAGACTACATCTTTTCTCTCCACCAAACACTTCTTAACTAGATTTAATGCAGTTGTAAGTGTGATTGAGTGCTCGTTTTTTTAAACTTGGAGCATTGTTTTCTTGGTATGCTTTGGAGCTACAGAACGTATATAGTGGGTCACAATGCCCCAAGAGTTTGGGGCAGACTTTGTCCAAAGTGATCATATCTCACCTTTGTTCATTATGATTGTGGAAGTTACTTTCTTGTTGACTATCTTTTAGGGATGATATCATTCTTATGAATTTTTTCATTTCTTGTTTTATGATTTCTCAAAGATAATCCCAACTTGTATACTGCTATTTTTTAAAATTTGTCTTCACAGGATCCTTTTCTTGTGAAAAGAGCCAATATGGAACGGGGAAATCCCAGCAATCACACTGATGATGGTGGGCTTGCTGAACTTGAGGAAATTTTGAAGCACAAGACATTTACCAGGCAAGATGATTTATAATGGCATCCTATTGATGTCAAGCTGAAATGCATAAATGCTGGTGTCATGCTTTGTGATTTTCCTTCATGTTTCAGCTTTGATGGAATAACTTCACCTGCCTAATTTTTGCGGGCTTATCGTATTTCTTTATGCTTGACTAGTAATTATTTCAACATGTATTTTCTTAGTTCCATTATTATTATTTTGTAGATCTGAAATTGATCAACTGACGAGTTTACTACATTCAAGAACTGCTGATTTTCTTGGTGGAAATGAAGAAATGGTGTCTAAAGGGAAACCAGTGGTATCTTATGACAAGAAAGAAAAGCTTCCAGAGACCCTAGTTAGCAAAAATGGTATCGAGAACGATCTTATTTCCACACCTGTTGTCAACTCAACTGTAAGAAGTTCTATTTCCTTCATTTTGCTTTTGGGTAACACATCCTTAAGTGTTTTTTCTAAGTCTGTATTATTTTAAATTAAAAGATGAACAAAAAACATCCCTGTTGTTACAGGTCCTTGATGAGGATGTTGCTTCACCTGCTGAGCTTGCAAAAGCTTACATGGGCAGTAGGCCTCAAAAAGTATCTGTATCTGTGCTTAGATCACACAATCAAGTGCCTACGACAGATGCAACTTTGCTTAACAATAAGAGTTTCCCTTCTAAGTCACTTATAAGGTCTTCTGGGCCAAGATCGGGCCATGTTGGTAGTCCTGGAAATGGTTTTGCGACACCAAGATCACGGGGAAGGTCTGCAATATATAGCATGGCACAGGCACCTTATTCTAGGGCCAATTCAGCACTTGTCCTCAAGGTTCAACCCTCAACTATCAATTTCTCTTTCATAATTTCTTATCATATTTCTTAATGTAGTTGTTTACAACTCTAGGGTGTTGTCACTGCAAGTGGTGCTTTTGGTGGACCATCATCATCTTCTCAAAGTGCATGGGAGCAAAATAGAATTTCTGGCTCTAGACAAGGGGTACTGATTTAGGGTCTTTATACTCTCCTTTTGAGGGTTTATCTTTTAGAGAATGTTATTGAATATATTTCTTTCTCTTGCAGGTTTTAAAGCGTAGGAGTTCAGTATTAGACAATGATATAGGATCGATTGGCCACCCTATTCGTCGGATTCGTCAAAAATCCAACCTTCTTTCTTCAAAACACTCGATCTTACCTACTTCTGCTAATCCTATATCCATGCATGTAGTTGGCAGTAGTTCAAGCCGTGTAGATGTTCAAGCCGGGAATGGGGAAAACAACACTTCTGGCACAAGTTTTACCCCTGTTCCATCCCACTCTTCTGAAATGGCTTCAAAAATATTAGAGGAACTTGACAAGTTGGTCTCCCCTGGGGAAAAATCACGAAGTAAGATGTCACCATCCATGCTAGATGGGCAGTCTCTTAAAATCCTTGATAATGTAGATTCTTCAAAATTTCTGGAGAACATGCATGGTAGTGACAAGTTGAGTGGTTCTCACACTGCACTGCCTGATGTTCAAGACTCCATGTCTTACAACCGCGATAAAGCTAAAGGAAAAGGTTCAACAGTGTTGGTTGCTCTCTCTAATAAGTCAGTTTCTGCAGTGAATGGTTCAGATGTTGGTAGTTTAACGAAGGATAACAATGAGCCTAATGTTATAGCTGCTGATTCCACTGTGATTAAGTCTTCCATAAACCTACCTAAACAAAAGAGATGGGCTTTTCGTATGAGTGCAAATGAGGTAAGTATTAATGGTAAACATATATAATTAATGTCTTACATCCTTTTTGGTTATAATTTTTGGGTGATACAGGGCAATATGTTTGTAGGATATTAGATGTAAATTAAATGTTGTAATCTTATCTTATCTCATCTAATAGTTTGAATTTAAAAGTTCTAGATAAACTCTATCTCATTAAAGGATAAGAGTTATATCTCTTAGGTAGACTACTCTAGGTTAACTACTTGTAAAGCCTATAAAAGGAGTACTCTTGTACAACATTTTTTTAATAAGATTTAACAGAGAAACACTCTAAAATGTTCTCTGATTTCAACATGGTATCAGTTTAGGTCGATCCTTTCTTCCAAATTTCAATTTTTTCCCTCTCTTCTCTCGATCTTTCTTCCCTATTTAGAAAACACGGCTACAGCAGAACCTGCTGCTTCTGTAATTAGCTCTCCAGGAAGCTCTCGTCCATCTGATTTTACCCTTTCAGATGCGTCTCTTTCTCCTATTCTGTCTCAATCAGTGAGACCAGCTGAGTGGAAACCGAAGCGGGTCAAAGCCCCGAGAGAAGCACATGTTCTCTGCGCATGACAGTTCTTCCAACAATTTGAGTAAGCAATGATTGTGGAGCTCCAACGGATGTTTGGTCAAATATTCTCCAAATCGATTCTCTTGCATTTTCTGCTATAGAAGGTAGAATTTCTTGTTTGGTCTGATCAATCCACGGAGTTGGATAGTGGATTACGGTGCTTTGACCATATGACAGCAATCGTGACCTTTTTCATGAGTACAAGCCACATTCATTTGCATCATCTATCAAAGTTGCCGATGGATCTCTCTCCATTGTATCGAAGTGGTTCTATTAAATTAAATGATCATCTAGTCTTTGTCGATGTTCTTTATGTACCAAAAGCGCCTGCAATCTTCTTTACATTAGCAAAATTGTTAAAGATGAGAATTGTGATGTTAACTTTGGTCATGTCAGTTTGTATTTTTCAGGCACAAGACTCGAGGACGGTGATTGGCAATGCTAGGCGACACAATGGACTCTACATTCTTGATGGCCTATCCTCTCGAAACAAAACTATTCCCAGTTGTCCTACGTCTGCAGTTTTTTCCTCTTCCCTTCTTTCCAATGATGTCATGCTATGGCATTTTCGATTAGGACACCCAAATTTCTACTATCTTGCGAAATTGTTTCCTAAGTTCCTGAATAAACACCCCCCATCATTCACCTGTGATGCATGTCAACTTGCCAAACATACAAGACAATCATATATTCCCACTAAATTTAAACCTACCTCTCCTTTCTCTATCATACACAGCGACATTTGGGGTCCTTCTAAAGTTAAAAATGTATCTGGGGCTCGCTGGTTTGTGTCCTTTATTGATGATCACTCTCGGGTTACTTGGACCTATCTCATGAAAGAAAAATCGGAGGTTGAAACGATATTTAAAACGTTTTATCACATGATCGAAAACCAATTTGAACGCAAAATAAAGATAGTTCAGAGTGATAATGGGAGTGAGTATCTTACTAAATCCCTTGGTTCCTTTTTTTCGAGAGAAAGGTATCTTTCACCTTACTTCTTGTGTCAACACTCCTCAGCAAAATGGGGTTGCTGAAAGAAAAAACAGACATCTACTTGAGGTAACTCGATCTCTTCTGCTTTCTGCTAATGCTCCTCAGTATCTTTGGGGGGAAACACTTCTTACTGCTACTTTCCTAATTAATAGGATGCCTAGCAAAATTATGGGCTTCAAAACGTCTTTTGACACCCTTTTACATCTTTTTTCACATTTCAAACCATGGTCATATGCTATTCCTTTTCGATTATTTGGCTGCACAGCTTTTGTTCATGTGCATAGCAACAATAGGAGTAAGCTTGATCCTAGGTCCTTGCGGTGTGTGTTTATAGGATACTCATCAAGTCAGAATGGTTACAAATGTTACTCACCTATTACCAAGAAAACCTATGTTTCATTTGATGTTACTTTCTTTGAAAATCAACCTTATTTTGTAGGGACTAAGATTCAGGGGGAGAGATGTGAGGAATCTCAGCCTATTACTCCTACTCATATTCTTCCTTTGTTGTCTCCTTTTTCGACCCATGAACAAACACAAGACGAACAACCTAGCAACTCTGATGATCTTACAACTTCTCCAGAGCCTACATTTCCTAGCTCTCCTAGTGTTCTAGTAGAAAGATCTTCCCCAGAGCCTACATCTCCCATCTCTTCTAATGTTACAGTAGGAAGACCTCCAGAACCTAGATCTCCCAGGCCTCACACTACTCAAATCCCACAATCTCTAGTCAAACAGCTTACTCCTTATACTAGAAGAAAGAAAATTGTCACAGAACCATTGATCAGCCTAGTATTTGCCAAGAACTGATCTTAAGTCCTGCTGCCATGGAGGAAAGGGTAAGCAATGATGTCTCAAAAAGTCCAGTTCATGAGAATTTAGATGATTTTCCGATTGCAATCAGAAAAGGGGTAAGAAAATGCACTAATCATCCTATTGATAGATTTGTTGCTTATGGAAAACTATTGTCTGGTTTCAAGGCTTTTACAGCTAATATTAACAGTGTAAGGATCCCTAGAACAGTGGAAGAGGCATTTGAAAATCCTGATTGGAGGAAAGCTGTTGAAGAAGAGGTCAAAGCCCTATAACAAAATAACACATGGAGTTTAACTAAACTGCCAGAAGGAAAAAAGGTGGTCGGATGCAAGTGGGTTTTCACAGTAAAGCATCATTCTGATGGAAGCATCGAGAGGTTCAAGGCAAGGTTAGTGGCAAAGGGATTTACTCAGTCATATGGAGTAGACTATCAGGAGACTTTTGCACTGTGGCAAAACCGAATACAATAAGGGTCTTTGCTCTCATTAGTGATTAATAAAGATTGGAAGTTGCACCAACTGGACATCAAGAATACTTTTTTGAATGGAAAGCTTGAAGAAAAAGTATATATGCAGATTCCATCAGGCTTTAGAGGATGACTCAACGAAACAAAAAGTGTGCAAACAAAAAGTGTGCAAACTAAACAAAAAGTGTGCAAACTAAATAGCTTATGGAAAACTATTGTCTGGTTTCAAGGCTTTTACAGCTAATATTAACAGTGTAAGGATCCCTAGAACAGTGGAAGAGGCATTTGAAAATCCTGATTGGAGAAAAGCTGTTGAAGAAGAGGTCAAAGCCTTATAACAAAATAACACTTGGATTTTAACTAAACTGCCAGAAGGAAAAAAGGTGGTCGGATGCAAGTGGGTTTTCACAGTAAAGTATCATTCTGATGGAAGCATCGAGAGGTTCAAGGCAAGGTTAGTGGCAAAGGGATTTACTCAGTCATATGGAGTAGACTATCGGGAGACTTTTGCACTGTGGCAAAACCGAATACAATAAGGGTCTTGCTCTCATTGCTTGATTAATAAAGATTGGAAGTTGCACCAACTGGACATCAAGAATACTTTTTTGAATGGAAAGCTTGAAGAAAAAGTATATATGCAGATTCATCGGGCTTTAGAGGATGACTCACGAAACAAAAAGTGTGCAAACTAAATAGATCCTTGTATGGGTCAAGCAATCACCAAGGGCCTGGTTTGTGATTCGCGAAGGCCATTGTGAAGAACGGGTTCAAGCAAAACACAGCAGATCACACCTTGCTTAAGAAGGTAGCTTGGATGGTAAAAAAACTCTCCTTATTGTTTACGTTGATGATATGATCATTACAGGAGATGACACAAAGGAAATTGAGAAACTAAAGACTTTTTGGCAACAGAGTTTGAGACTAAAGACTTGGGAAGTCTTAGGTACTTTCTCGGGATGGAGGTGGCTAGATCAAATGAGGAATAGTCATAAATCAGAGAAAGTACATCTTGGACATGCTCTCGGAAATTGGAATGCTTGGATGTAAAACCAAACAGACACTCCAATGGATGCAGCTTGAAGTTTGGAAAAAATAGCACGAGTACTCCGTGAAGCAGAGAATCCTACCAAAGGCTGGTTGGGAAATCGATTTATTTATCACTCACGGACGATATAGCTTATCCGAAGCATAATCAGCCAAAGACACATGAGTGATCCTAGAGAAGAACATATGGAGGCGGACAATAGAGTCTGCGATACTTAAAGTTTACACCGGATTTGGACTTATTTTCGGGAAAAATCAAGATAGATCTGTGAAGATTTACTGATTCTAGTCAGGCGGGAGAGTTAACAGATAGAAAATCTGTGAGTGGCTATTGTTCGTTTGTGTGGGAAACTTAGTCACATGGAGGAGTAAAAAGCAAACTGTGGTGTCTCAAGTAGTGCATAAATGAATATAGGGCTATGGCCCTTGGAATTTCTTGAAGGCATGTGGCTTAAAAAACTTCTCACCGAGCTGGAGTTGGATGAAAAACAGGAGTTCGAGGTACTGAGTGATAGCCAATCAGCAATGAGTATTGCTAAGAATCCAGTACAACATGACCGGACTAAACATATCGAAATTGACAGACATTTTATTTATGAGAAGGTAAACAGTGGTGTCGTAAAGCTGCACTATGTTCCTACAAAGAGTCAACTGGCGGATATCTTTACAAAGGCACTTCCGAGAGTGACCTTTGACGAGTTCTCATCCAAACTGGGAGTATACAACATATACACATCAGTTTGAGGGGGAGTGCAGGATATTAGATGTAAATTAAATGTTGTAATCTTATCTTATCTCATCTAATAGTTTGAATTTAAAAGTTTAAATCTAGATAAACTCAATCTCATTAAAGGATAAGAGTTATATCTCTTAAGTAGACTACTCTAGGTTAACTACTTGTAAAGCCTATAAAAGGAGTACTCTTGTACAACATTTTTTTAATAAGATTTAACAGAGAAACACTCTAAAATGTTCTCTGATTTCAACAATGTTAATGATCAAATTTCCTTCTGTTATTTTTTCCTATCAAGTGCTATTGTTTTGATTCAAAGATGCTGGAAGCAAGTCTTTCAGTGGCTACTTTCAGATTGACACAGGAAATTTATAAGCTTCAATGTTATTTTAGTCATTCTGTTTCCTTTTTATGACCTTAAAAATTTATGGTCTATGACAGGATTATCTGGATCTGGATGATGACGGGTATCCTAATGGAGCTGCATCTGCTACACCTGATAAAGGGGGTAACAGTGCTGCTGCTGATGCTATATCCGTAGAAAAACATTCTAGTCTTTCTGAAGTGAAGTCTGCATCCAAATTAAAACCTGATTTGAGGACATCTGATGGATCAGCAGTTTTTGAAAACACCGCTGATATTACTTTTCTGGTTCCAGAGGTGGCCACTGCATCTGGGCCAGCAGCGTTGTTGGCATCTCAATCAACTTCAACAGCTAAGAAAGATGCTGCCTCGGAGGAATCAAAGGCAACTTCTATCCTTACATTTGGGGAGAAAGTTGCTTCAGCTAAGCAGTCAGATGCTGCTACTTCCATATTTCACTTTGACTCTGCCAATGTTGGTGAAATTTCATCAGCTACTGGATCTTTAGGTGCGAAGCTCACTGTAAGTTCAGACACAAAACTGGTGAACTCGAGCAGGTTGGTATTTGTATCCATTAGTCAACAATTTTTGCTTGGGTCATCTACTCGGCCTTCTCTTCCCTTTCCTTTTCTCTATGCCTTACAATGCTGGTATTGTATATGGAATTACTAATAGTGATTGAGTTGAGTGGAATAGGCCGAGGGATAGTTGATTTCAAATAGTAAAAGGTTACAATGTTTGGGAGTTATTATAAAAGGAGGTGGGGGATTTAGGAGGGGAATCTAACCAATTCCACCTCCCTTGTGACTTCACTTCTAAATTTTGTGAAATAATCACACTTTAAAAGTAGAGTATAACATTTATTGATATTTAGTTGGATCCTTATTTTACCCGTCAGTTTATTTGACTTATAATCTCATGTCAGTGTAGTTCCTCACATTCACCATTACTTTACCTTTTCTTTACCTTCAAGCTTTTGCGTCCACCACCTTTAGGTGAAGGTGAAAGAGAATGGGGAAAAATTCCTCGTTAAATGGATAAAAGCTGCTACTGGGACTTTGGAAATAGAAAATCAGGATTGTGATAATTGATAATTGATATTTGATTGTTGTAATTCTTGTATCACTTGGGATAATTGACCTTTGATTGTTAGATTCCTTCTGTGTGGTGAGGGTGAGATGTGCAACAAAATGGTTGCATAAAATTTTGAAGTGATAACTACATATTAAATTTCTCTATGCTAAAATTCAGTATTGAATTTCTGGTTTTCAAACTCCGAAGTGTCAAATCGAGAATTTAACTGTAATGTATGCATTGGATGTGTATTTAACCCATTTCAAAATTGCTGCCTAGACTTAAGATGGTAATAGTAATAAATGGGGTTCTGGTAAGAAATCAAAAGGTGTATACTTCATCAGTTTATAGATGAACTTGTTTATCTGCACAGGAGTGCTATTTAGCTTCTTTTTGCTATCTCTTGTCACTTTCTTTTTGCTATCTATTGTTTAAAACCTTTGCTGTTTAATTTGCAGCTTTGCTACTACTGCTCCTGGTACAACCAATAATTTGTCTGATAAAATTGATAAGGAGAACACTCCAACTGGGATCTTCTGCACACCTGAAACAGCAATATCCACTGCTGTATCAAATTCAACTTCTGCTGGAAGCATCTTCAAGTTTGATACCAAAAGTAGTTCTACTCTGAATAATGGGTCTCTTGCTTCAAGTCCTTTTTCTTACTCTTTGCCTACACAGTCTCTAATCCCCAGTAATGGTCAAAGTTCATCCAGTGGCTCGATCAATTATGTATCCATCACTAACACTGACACTTCTGCTGCTGCAACCGCTTCCACAACTGCCAATGTCAGTGCTAGCAGTACAAGCAGCAGCCCCTCAATTGATGCCTCAGTCTCATCCTTTACACCTGTTTTCAAGTTTGCATCCTCTGGGGACCCATCAGCTTCAGTT
Organism: Hibiscus mutabilis; assembly: GCA_019671005.1. Classification (NCBI taxonomy): domain Eukaryota; kingdom Viridiplantae; phylum Streptophyta; class Magnoliopsida; order Malvales; family Malvaceae; genus Hibiscus; species Hibiscus mutabilis. The sequence goes on from CM033719.1 coordinate 65,596,642, forward strand.
TCAACGTTATCAGCAACTTCAAGGGAAGCAACCGAAGCGAAGACCCAGGATACAAGCTCTGGCAATGTTGGTCCTTTTGGTAGTAATTCTGCTTTTACTACCTCTGCAAGTAATATGTTTGGTGGTTCATCTGCAGTTACAGGCACTAGCAGCACTTCTGGTTGTACAACAGCTATAGTTACAAGCTCTGAAGATAGCAGGCTCAATGCGACATCTTCCAACATCACAAACTCCAGTAGTGGCTTTTTCAGCAGCACAAAAGCAGGCAGTGGTGAGTTTGGTGGTATTTCTGCAAATACAGACGCAGGCAGTAGTATTTTTGGCAGTGCATCTTTGTCAGTAGCTAGTACCGGAAGTAGTTCCACTACAACTTCAATCAGTAGCATAGGAAGCAACATCTTTGGGTTCAGTGCTCCAGCTACATCTGGATCTACTACACAGATTCAGGGGTTAAATCCTTTTAATGCTGTAAATGCCCAAGCATTTGCTGCTGGAACTGCCTTTGGTACCTCAACTCAAAGCACGCCCATTCAGTTTTCTTCTCCTGCATCATCTCCATCAATTGGGAATACAACTTTTGCCTCTGGCAGTTTCGTGTTCGGGTCATCAGCATCTGTAGCTAAACCTTTTGTTTCAGGGACAAATTCCTCCTCTTCAGAAACAAATTCTTTGAGCTCTGGCAGTGGCATTACTTCTGGCACATTTGGTTCCAGTTGGCAAGTCCCCAAGTCGCCCACTTTTGGTTCATCATCAGGGTTTTCCTTTGGATCATCAGCTTCTGTTACTGCTTGTAGCAGTGCACCTACCCTCTTTGGGTCATCCACAGGTGCCTCCTCAAGCTCCTTATTTTCTTTCACTTCAGCTGCAGCTGCAGCTGCTACCCCATCGCAGTCTGTGTTTGGTAACACCAGTCCCGGCTTCGTGTTTGGGTCAACTCCAGCTGCAGTTGCTACCCCATTGCAGTCTGTGTTTGGTAACACCAGTCCTGGCTTCGTGTTTGGGTCAACTCCAGCTGCAGTTGCTACCCCATCGCAGTCTGTGTTTGGTAGCACCAGTCCCGGCTTGGTGTTTGGGTCAACTGCATCTAGGAATAATGATCAAATGGAGGATACGATGGCAGAGGACACCGTTCAGGCTTCACCAGCTGTTCCGACATTTGGTCAACCGCCAATCTCACCACCCACATCTGGTTCTCTTTTTGGTGCATCAAACCCAGCAGGAGCAACGTTTCAGTTTGGAGCCCAGCCAATCACACCTCATAATCCATCTCCATTTCAGGCTTCTAACAGTCAGGAATTTGGTGCTGGAGGGAGCTTCTCATTGGGCACCAATGGCGGTGACAAGTCTGCCAGACGATATGTGAAGGTCCGCAAGCAGCGGAAGAAGTAACAGGGCAGCTGATTATCGTGTGTTGTAGCCATCTGGAACTCGTTTTATGGGCAGCAGAGCAGGATGGATTGTTTGGCAGCCTGGAACATTGAAGGCTTTGATTCTGCGTAAAGCATATACAGTTTTCCTGTTTTGTTAGGGGTTGTGGCAGAAGCTGTCACAAATGTGTATGGTGTTCTGAGTAAGTAGCGTATTGTACCGAATTTTAATTATAGCTGTTAGCTGATCTGTGAGAGATTTCAGGTTTCAGCTATTGTGAGATGTTGTGTACCCTTTGTCTTTATTGTAAACGTAGAAGGGTAAAATGCTTATGAATTTCATCTTTAGAGTTTCTAGTTTCTTAATTTCTGAAATTTCATGAATGGAACTATGCCAAGCCTGGGCCCTATATCTATTTATCTATCTACATAAATGTCTGAAATCTTTAATAAGAGCAACTTGACCATCTAATATTTTGCATTTTTCTTTTTGTCATTTACATTGTTTTGGTGTTTATGCACTTTTGCTTTGTGCTTTTGGGTAGAATTTTGCATTTCAATTTTTTTATTTTTTTTTTAAAGAACCAAGTTCTTTTTGTAGTCTATCTAAAATAAAATAGATCATATGAAAAATGTAACCGATTTTTTTGTTTTCTTGGGTCATTGGCTATCTCACGAGAGTATCGGGGGTTATCTAGATAGTTTATTAACAAATCCAATAAATCTAAGCGTAGTCTTTGGTGCATTGATCTTTTTTGGAAAGGGAGTGTGTGCGAGTTGTTTATTTTAAGAATAGGATGGATTCGCCCAGTTGTACTTTTTTCATTATAACTAAGAAAAAAAAGAGTGCATGATTTCGAGAATTACTTCTGAATAAATTTTTAAAATCATATTTAAGAACCATAGCATTTCGTGATTCATTGGTACATCGACTTTGATTCTCTATTAACCAATAATTTGGGACCATTAACATGGTTAAGGCCAAATCGTTTGAAGTTCAGATGCAGCAGGGTACTCTTTCTACTACTATTTACTAAATACAGAAAGATTTTTAAAACAAAAATTTTTTTTTGATATAAAACACTCATGTCGATAAAAATATTTTTTAAGAATTTTTTTAAAGTTAACTGTTAAATATTGGAGAAAAAGTATTTTAATTTGAAAGTTTAATTGAGGTTGAATTAATTGTTTTAAAAATATTTAGAGGATTTTAAACTCTTAGACTTTTTTATATCTTTTACGTGACTAAATCTTAAGGGTGAAAAACAAAAATAATATTTAAAATAAAAACGGAAAGCTAATGTAATAGAGAAGGATTAAATGAAAAATAGGTGCCCCAAATTTTTTTTTTTTGAATTTAAGGAGTTTAAAGTAATATTTTGCAAAAATAGGTTCCCAAAGTTTTAACCGTTATAATTTTATGCGACTAAAATTTACAATGTTACAATTTTAAGTGTCTGACTATTAAAAGGTGTTAACAAAAATGTTAACCAATCAATGTTTGACACATGACATGTTTATTTTATTTTTTTTCAAAATTAAAGACTTAAACATTTTTTTTATTTTTTCAATTTTTCATAAAATCCCAAAATTTTGTAATTTTTACAAAACAGTCCCCAAATCCCTAAAATTTCCCAAACTCAAACCCCAAATAGTCACGGCTTCTGCCACCGATCACCGCGCCTGAGCACACTTGTCACGACCAGAACTTTAAACTCGAGTATCGGGTTAACCCGAGGCAAAGGCCTCGTGTTTAGGTCATGTTATTGGGCCTTATGAACCCTTTTGGGCTTGGGTCTCTAGTTTGGGTGTGAGCTCGGGAAGATGTCATGAGGGCATTTTGGTAAATGCCAAAATAAGGTGAAAAAGAGGGGAGGAAACTTTAATTTTCTGTTTTTTTTTTTTTGCAGAAAATGGTGTTATCATCACCTTTATACATTCTTTCTCTTTTTTAAACCCATTCTTCACCTTCAAACACCACCACCAAAGACAGAATCTTGAAGGTTTGTATTGTGAATCACATTGGGCTCATTAAAGGAAGCTTTATCAGCTCTTAGGGATCTACATTTTGAGGTAAGCTTTGTGGAGATTGGTGGAAGGAAGAGTTGTTGGGGGTTAGGGGAGTTGAACGAGATTGGGGTTTTGGGAGCTCCAATCTTGGGCTTAGAATGTGTTTTTGGTTTCTTTAATCCTCCAACAACGTTATAATTTATTTTGCAATCTTCCCATATAGTGAAAAGAGGTGGGGAGTTCATCAAAGGTTCAAGAAGGGAAGAAGGCTTAAAGCTTGGAGGAAGGCTTCATTTTAGCTGCTAATCTAAGGTTAGTACACTACTAACTCCTATAGTTTCCTGGAAATCATAAAAATAGGTTTTGATGCATGATTTGGATATTTATGGCTTGATATACCTTGGTTGATCTTTAATGGCAAAATGAGAATTGGTGTTGGTAGGGCTTAAAATTGGTAGTAACTCACCTAATAACTTCACCATAACTTGTAGGATCGTTTTGGGGCTTAACCATATAGGTTAAGTGGGATTTCTAGGTGAAATCTGAACCCAGACTTTGAAATTTTGGGCTCGCATACCGGTATTGGGTGTCTAGTATCGGTACGCTTATGTTATAAAGGGGACGGGTTGTGAGGGGCGTACCGGTACTGCCGTACGCGTATCGGTGCCCCTTGCTTATTGGAAATTCCAGTAGCACTTTCACGTACCGATACGCTAGGGGGCGTATCGGTACTACTGTTTTATTTCCTGAAGAAGGCTTTCGCGTACCGGTACGCAAAAGTTGGAGTACCGATATGGGTAGGGATCGGTACGGGGTGGATCACGTATCGATGTAGGGTACCGATATAGGGGTTCTATAATTCGAGGTAAAGGGCCCAAGGGGTCTCTTAAGGTATAAAATGAATATTAAAACTAAGAAACGAAGATTTAAACCCCGTACGTGAAATAAAAGGACTAATGATTTGGTAAATATTGGGTAAATTGTGTGAAGTAGAAACCCATAAGGATCCTTGGTGGATCGATCGATGCTGTGTGGTGGCTAAGGCCCTTGTTGTGTGCTGATGGGTTGTCTAGATAGTTGAGTCATCCCTTGTTGTTGGGATTTGAATACCCTCAAAAGTGTGTTGCAACACCTTGAAGACTAGGATTCAGATGCTGTGTGGACGCGTGCCTCATTCGAAGATGCTTGATGAGAGATTCCAAGCATGAATGTAGGATCCCGATGCTTTATGGACGCGAGCCTTATCCCCACGAGTATAGGATCTCGATGCTTTGTGGACGCGAGCCTCACTTAATATTGTTGGTTTTATTTGTGTGATGTTGTATGAACTTATGAGGTATTTGTATATGCTGTGTGCGAGATCATAATTTTATGATGCTATGTGTTTAGACGATTATGGTAGCACCATCATTACCTTGCCATGATATTATTCATGTTGCATTGTTTTATTTATGATTTGCATAAAGCATGGTTGAGTGACGGTGTATCCACTGAGCTTTGTTAGCTCAGCGTTCGAAATTGTTGTTTCCGTTCGTAGGTAAGTAGGTTGCCGTGAGGCTGGAAGGAGTACAATCAAGGCTTGAATTTCAGCAATGACTTTAGTTGTTGAGTACAATTGCTTGATGTATTGGGCTATGTATTTCGTAAGACCCTATATGTAAATTGTAACTCTTATTTTGTACTAAGTAGTCAAGTCGAATGTTTTAAGTATTGTAATTGGAGCTCCATTGATACTATTTTAAAATACTTGGATTTTAACTATGTTTTGAAATGTATGGACTTATATTTTATTGGACTTATCATGTTTTGGGCTTGAAAATGAATTTTTTTTATAGTAACAGTTTTGGGCTTATGGCCCAAATGTGATATCCGGGTCAAGGGTGTTACAACACCCATTTGGTCGTCAGACCTAGGCGGTCATTTCCTCCAACACGATGTCGCAGAAAACGCCGAACGGCGTGCCAGTCGAAAGTAGATTTTGCGTTTGACGTTCCGCTAGCACGCCGTTCGGCTTTTTGGCGACGCTCTGTTGGGGAAAATGATCGCCTAGGTGTGCTCAGGCCGCCGATCGGCGGCGGAAGCGGCGTCGATTTGGAGTTTGGGTTTGGGAAATTTTAGGGATTTAGGGACTGTTTTGTAAAAATTGCAAAATTTTGGGATTTTATGAAAAATTTAAAATTTTGGGTTTTTTCCTTAAAAAAATTTTAAAAAAATAAAATTAGTGTCACGTGTTAAGCATTGATTGGTTGACAATTTTTTAACACCCCTTAACGGTCAGACACTTAAAATTATAACTATTAAAACTTTAGACACATATTTTTACAAAAAAATACTTTAGCCATCTAAAATTTTAAAATAATATACTTTGGAAATTTTTCATTTAAGCATAATAGAGAAAGGTAACATATACTCGAGTGTAGACTGTAGAGGTCACTCGGGGGGCCTCTGAAGCAAATTACGACCGTTACACACTCTGTTAATTATCATTAACCCCGTTTCTCTATCTCTCATATGTCCACATGGCATTAATCTTACGGCTACAATTTACTTTTGCAGAAGCAACTTTGTCTGCATAGGATTCCAATTTCACTTGTCTCGAAAATTTGAAAATATAATCTTTCTAGACGTTGGAAACTTGTCCTCCTTTCCCCCACTCTCTCTGCATCAAACAAAACTTGAAGCTCAGTCTTTTGTTAGATTCATTCCAACACCAAAATCCACGATTTTATTTGAATTTTGGTTGCCTTTTTGTCTCAGAATCAGATCAAATTTAGCATCTGGATCGTTTTCTGGAGTGGATTTTTTTTTTTTAAAAAAAAAAGGAAGAAAGAATGAAGAGTGTGAAAGGAAAGCTCTTGAAGAGGCTTAAATCAATAAAACCAGTTGGTTACCTAAATCAAGATCGGGTTCTTCAAGTGTTTGCGATAGATGGGTTTACCGATTCTTACCCGAAGGCACCGATTCCCCTTGAACAACCCAAGTTGTTCACCAAAGAATCAGAATCAGAGCAAGAAAACATCAAAGGGAGCTCTGTAAGTGCCGTCGAGAATCAGCCTGAAGTCATTGATGTAACAGAGCTAATGAAAGATCTTGAAACTGACGACGAAGACGACGAAGAACTGGGCTTGAGTGAAGAGGTTGACGACAAAGAGAATATTACGCCAAATTTTGAGAAAGAGAAAGCGAATGTGATATGTAGGCATAGTTGCTCCCCGTTATCCGAGATAGATGTGTCTTGTTTTCGGAAGCCGGATTTGAATTCTTGTACCCTCTTCGACCCTGACCTACTGGCTGCCTTTGAACAAGCTGTGAAGGATCATATGAAGATGCATGAAGAATATAAGAGAGCAAGAATGGAGCAAGAGAATGTTCTTGAGAAGAAGGCGAGAAGAACCCTGGAAGACGGTGATGAAAACAGCAGAAAAGGAGCGGAGAAAAAGGCAAGAATCGACGACGAAGATGCAAATGGCGATCCTTTATTAGGATTCGAAGAGGTGTCCGGCCGGAGGCGACGGGTCCGTCATCCTTTACACGACGACTCTCAAAGGAATACGAAAGACCTTCGAGGACTGCAACAGCTTGCGGTTCCTGTTGGAGAGTTTCCGAGTGGTTTTCTACGAAAGAGACGTATCGATGCACACGGAATACAGGGAGGAATTATGGAGGATTTTGGGGGGAAAGGTGATGCCTCCGAGGCTCTTCATAAAAGGGAGATACATAGGCGGAGCCGACGAAGTTCTTAGCTTGCACGAGCAAGGGAAGTTTACGGTGCTCTTCAATGGCATCCCTGTCGATACTTGTAATGGCGCCTGTGAAGGGTGTGGTGGTGTTCGGTTTGTGCTTTGTTTCGTCTGCAATGGCAGCCATAAGATCATTGCCGACGATGGATTGTCCGGTAAATGTATGCAGTGCAATGAGAATGGTCTGATTGTTTGCCCCCTTTGCTGCTGAACTGTGCTCTTCTCTCGGTTCTACTTCTTGCTGGGTGTCAATATATGCTCAACCACTGTGTTATACCTGCATTGCATGCTTTACTTGAGCTTGAGCCTTTATCTAATGAAGGTTTCCTAGATTTCAATTCAACAACACTATATAAACGCCCAATTTGAAGTTCAATCTCCGTAGGTGAGTCAACTCTAGCAACCACCGAAGCAGACCCAACCCCGATCGATGAGAATTATACCCAAACTTGTATGTTACTACACAAACCCGAGCCATTATATATATATAGTCGGACCTTGAACAAACATTTTCAAACCCGAGCATGTCCCGTTCCTGATTATTAATGTGTTATGTCAATATTTTTAGCGACAATTGACGGCATAAGGGATGGTCATTTGACTCAGACTCGACGGGTTTCGACCCGACCTTATAGGATCGAGTTTAGGTTGAATTTTTTTTTTGAAAATGAGGTCGGGCCAGGTCGGGGCTTGGGTTTAAAGTAAAAAATACCCGGTCCGAAGTAATAATTTAGTTTTATTCTAAATATTTAGATATAATTATTATAATGCCCTTCTCTTTATATATTTTTTAATTATCTCCCTATTTTGTCTAATAAAAATAGAATAATTATTATAATGTCTCATCTCTATTTGTATTTTTTCAATCAACTCCCTACTTTATCGAATAAAAATGAACAAGAAATATTTTTTTATTTATTTTGGGCAGGATCGAGTAGGATTCAAGTTTTTACTCTAAAATTTGAATTGGGTTTGATTCGGATGGAAAATTATAAAATGTTGGGTCTGGTCGGGTCAGGTGGAGGTGTTAAACTTTCGTGTCGGGTGCAGGACGACAAAAAATCAGACCCATGACCATCCCTAGACGACAGTCGAATTAAAAGTTTAATAATTATATTACAAGAATTAAAATTTTCCTGACAATATTACAATTTTCTTACAAGTTTAGAGACTATCAATATATTTGACCCTAATTATATTCATAAATTATAAAATTCAACCCAAACCTAAATCTTAATACCTAGAAGCCCAAAGACAAAAGCCCATGACTTAAAAGCAACCTAATCCCTCACATTTGCCTTTTTCTCATTTCAACCTGATAATTGCTTCACACGTATTAGCCTCCCCTTTTTCTTACTCAGATTTGCTTCCCGTCTTCTCTCTTCTTCATTACGCTGCTCAAAGGTACGTAATTAATTTGAATCTCTCAAATTTTCATCTGTTCTCCAGTGTTTGTTTTTTGTTTGATCTGTTGTTTGGTTGGTGAGAAAGTGAAAGAAAAGTGTTGTGGAAAATGGATTGAATTTATTAATTGATATAAAATTAAAATATGAATGAAAGTTAGGTTAAATATACGAGTTGTAAGTACGTCTTGTCGTCCATTTTGTCGGTAAACAAACGGTAATGCAATCTTAAAGATCTTTAAGCATACATGATTCTACTACTGCAAGCTCTTCTATTGCTTGATTAGATAGATTAAGTTCTATGTTCTATTGCTTGATTTCCTTGCTGATGAGAATTAGGTTGCCTTTTTTTAAACATAGACCAAATAAATCCCTGCTTGAACTCCAAACACTAAAGACCAAAATAAATGGTTGTTTCTAATTTCTATACTGCGGTCTCTCCTTTCAATACTACTAAGCTTATCTACGTATTTCAAGGTTTGGTCATATTCATGTACCCATCTCTAGATATGCATTGGACACAAGCACTTCAAGAAGAATGAAGGAGTCAGAGCAATTACTGTCATATTTAGTTCAGAGGGTTTCCAAATTTATCTATAATCAAAAACAAAAGAAAGAAAAAGGTTTAAGTGAGTAAAATCCTAATTATTTTATGATTTTTTTTATATATTGAAGGACTAAATGAAGCCTAGATGGAAATGAAAAGGCTTTGAAGCCAAAGCTAGTGCTGATCCCATGTCTAAAATTGTCTCACAACTCCATTCCTCTTTGATCCAAACCGAGACTTGTGGTTTGCTCTCGAGCTGCAGTGTACTCGTTGAAGTGGATGCTGAATTAGCTGATCTTCTCAACCGTGCGTGTTTTGGTCAACCGAGAATTACAGCGCGAAAGGACAAGCAATGGTTTCAATTGGATATGGAGGAAACCTTTTATTTGTGCTTTTCACTCAAATGCCTCAAAGTCATTTGTGAAGATGGATCCATAAAAAGTAATGAAGAGCTGTGGGAGTACTTCAAATCAAAAAAGCCTGTGTTTCCTATTTCTTACAAGGCTTTTTCTTATCTTCGGCAAAAAATTGGGTTGTAAGATTAGGATTGCAGTATGGTGTGGACTTTGTTGCCTACCGTCACCACCCGGCTCTTGTTCATTCCGAGTATGCAGTACTGGCACTACCAGAAGGAGATAATGATCTAAATGATCGATTGAGAGTGTGGTCAGATGTTCATTGTACAGTTCGGCTTTGCGGAAGTGTTGCAAAAACATTATTGATTGTTATTGTGAATAGCAATGGCCTAGGTGTGAACTCTCCTTCATGTTTAGAGCACTACACTGTTGAAGAACGGACAATCACGAGATGGAACCCAGAACAAAGCCGAGAAGATCAGAGAGGTCTTCAGAATCAAACAAAGGAAGGTATAATTTAGAATATTGTTTTCTGCCTACTCGATGGTTTACCTGCTCTAGCAAAAGCTTTTGCTGTTGCCTATATCTTCTTGCCAACATATCTTATTCTATGCAAACAAGATTATGAAATGGGTAGCCATCATGTGACTGATGCAGGAAACTGATTTCCAGTTTTTGAAATGAGAATCAAGACCACTTGTTTTACATGGTACTTAAAGTTTGAGGATTATGTAGTTTCTTGAAATAGATTATACATGGCAGATCAGGAAAAATAGTATGGCATATTAGGAAATATAGTTTATTTTTACATTTTTCAAAAAAACTTTATGGATCTTTAAGTTTGATTTCTTGAAATCGAAATCTAAGTGAATATCGAAAAAAACCACTTTAAAATTGGAACTAAATTGTTGATAGCACAAGGGGCTGGAGTTGGAGAAAATCTTTTGTCCCTCGAAACTGAAAGTGTGAGAAAACCCCAGATGTGCTTGTTGTAGGATGATCTATGTTGCTCCTTTTCTTTTGAAGTATTCGTGTCTGACATATATTCATATATATAGGTTTGCGGACATAATCTTCTAAAAACCCTTCAAATAAATAGGAAAATTTTGAGTAGTTTGGATATAGTCATATCTGTAATTCACATTCAAGTCCGAGCTACACATCTTTGCTGATCGAAAGTTAAAAGGAAATGCAGTGAGAGAGATACAAGTTAAATGTGTATTTATTTAAGGGTAAATTACACCAGATGACAATGAACTATGGCTCTTGACTCGAAAATGTCATCGAACTTTAAAAAGCTTCAAATCTAATACTAGACTTTATTTTTGACTCGAAAATGTCATTATGTCATTAATTCTTAACGTCCTTGTTAAGTCAAAACGACATCGTTTTGATCTGGCTGTTTTGAAGCCTAATTTAGGCTAAAATAATGTCGTTTTGCTGCAGGAAAAATATTAAAACCATGCACTTGAAGGGTTTTAAACCCAAGACCTTTAAATATAAGGGTTAAACCTTAATAACTAAATTAACATGATATTTTATAATATTTTACTACAAATATTATATATTTCAAACTAATTGAGATTAATTTAAATTATTTTATGAAATAAATGATTCTATAAATAATATTAATATATAAAAATATAAAATATATTATTTGCATATATATTAATATATATATAAATATATTATTTTAAAAAATCCAAAATATTTATAAAATAATACATTTATATTATTAATAATATATAAAAAACTTTGAACCCTAAATTATTAACCCCAATTCTTAACCCTCAAGCTTAAATCCCAAATCTTATATTTAGGGTTTAAGGGTTTTTTATATATTAATTTTATAAATATTTTGGGTTTTTAAAAAATAATATATTTATATTATATATAATATAAAAATAATATATTTTTACTTAAATTATATAGACTTATCCATTAGGTTCAACCAAATTATTTTATAAAAAATAATATTAAAAATAATATTAATATATTAAATAGAGAGATTACATTCTCATATTCGAACTCATATAAGATAAGGCAATATGAGTATCTTTTAGCCACTAGACCAATTAGTAGATCTCGATAATATTAATATATAAATAATATAAATATATTATTTATATATATATATCATTAAGAATATATCATTTTTATATTTTTATATACTATTTATTGGGTTTAAATTTGATATACAGGCTGTGTAAAATAAATTTTTAAAAAACTAAATCCCAAACCGTAAATTTTAAATAATAACCTTAAATTTTAAACCTTACAATCAAAACCCCTAAACTCTAAATTAAACCCATATCCCCTAAAACTCCAAAAATATTATATAAATATTTTTCTCTTATTTATTATATAAATATATTATTTTTAAAAACTCCAAAAATATTCATAAAAATAATATATTTATATTATAAATAACATATAAAAAATCATAATCTTAAACCTTAAATCATTAGGTTTAGGGTTTGAGGTTTGGTTTTTTTGGTTTAGGGTTTAGGATTTTTTATATATTATTAATAATATATAAAAATATAAAAATAATATATTTTTATTTATATATATTAGTATATAAATGCAAATAATATATTTTTATTTTTATATATTAATATATAAATGCAAATAATTTAGTTTATATTTTTATATATTAATATTATTTATAATATTATTTATTTTATAAAATAATTTGAATTAATCTCAAGTGGTTTGAAATATATAATATTTGTGGTAAAATATTATATAACCTTATTTTGGTTTAGGGGTTAAAGTTTAGCCTTTACATTTAAAGGTCCTAGGTTCAAAATCCTCCAAGGGCATTATTTTAATACTTTTCCTCCAGCAAAATAACATCCTTCTTAAGAGTTAAGGACGGAGTGTCATATTCGATTGACCACCCTATTCGTTGGATTCGTCAAAAATCGAACCTTCTTTCTTCAAAACACTCGATCTTACCTGCTTCTGCTAATCCGATATCCATGCATGTAGCTGGCAGTAGTTCAAGCGGTGTAGATGTTCAAGCCGGGAATGGGGAAAATAGCACTCCTGGCACAAGTTTTACCCCTGTTCCATCCAAGTCTTCTGAAGTGGCTTCAAAAATATTAGAGGAACTTGACAAGTTGGTTTTCCCTGAGGAAAAATCACGAAGAAAGTTATCACCATCCATGCTAGATGGGCAGTCTCTTAAAATCCTTGATAATGTAGATTCTTCAAAATTTCTGGAGAACATGCACGGTAGTGACAAGTTGAGTGGTTCTCACACTGCACTGCCTGATGTTCAAGACTCTGCCTTACAACCGTAATAAAGCTAAAGGAAAAGGTTCAACAGTGTTGGTTCCTCTCTCTAAAAGTCAGTTTCTGCAGTGAATGGTTTAGATGCCTGGTAGTTTAACGAAAGATAACAATGAGCCTAATGTTATAGCTGCTGATTCCACTGTGATCAAGTCTTCCATAGACCTACCTCAACAAAAGAGATGGGCTTTTCGTATGAGTGCAAATGAGGTAAGTATTAATGGGTAAACAGATATAATTGATGTCTTACATCCTTTTTGGTTATAATTTTTGGGTGATACAGAGCAATATGTTAATGATCAAATTTCCTTCTGTTGTTTTTTCCTATCAAGTGCTATTGTTTTGATTCAAAGATGCTGGAAGAAAAAGTCTTTCAATGGCTACTTTCAGATTGACACAGGAAATTTATAAGCTTCAATGTTATTTTAGTCATTATGTTTCCTTTTTATGACCTTAAAAATTTATGGTCTATCACAGGATTATTTGGATCTGGATGATGACAGGTATCCTAATGGAGCTGCATCTGCTACACCTGATAAAGGGGGTAACAGTGCTGATGCTGATGCTATATCCGTAGAGGAACATTCTAGCCTTTCTGAAGTAAAGTCTGCATCCAAATTAAAACCTGATTTGAAGACATCTGATGGATCAGCAGTTGTTGAAAACACCGCTGATATTACTTTTCTGGTTCCGGAGGTGGCCACTTCATCTGGGCCAGAAGCGTTGTTGGCATCTCAATCAACTTCAACAGCTAAGAAAGATGCTGCCTCGGAGGAATCAAAGGCAACTTCTATCCTTACATTTGGGGAGAAAGTTGCTTCAGCTAAGCAGTCAGATGCTGCTACTTCCATATTTCACTTTGACTCTGCCAATGTTGGTGAAATTTCATCAGCTACTGGATCTTTAGGTGCTAAGCTCACTGCAAGTTCAGATACAAAACTGGTGAACTCGAGCAGGTTGGTATTTGTATCCATTAGTCAACGATTTTTGCTTAGGTCATCTTCTCGGCCTTCTCTTCCCTTTCCTTTTCTCTATGCCTTACAATGCTGGTATTGTATATGGAATTACTAATAGTGGATTGAGTTGAGTGGAATAGACTGAGGGATAGTTGATTTCAAGGAAGTAAAAGGTTACAATGTTTGGGAGTTATTATAAAAGGAGGTGGGGGATTTAGGAGGGGAATCTAACCAATTCCACCTCCCTTGTGACTTCACTTCTAAATTTTGTGAAATACTCGCACTTTAAAATTAGAGTATAAAACATTTATTGATATTTAGTTGGATCCTTTATTTACCCGTCAAAGTTTATTTGACTTATAATCTCATGTCAGTGTAGTTCCTTACATTCACCATTACTTTACGTTTTTTTAACTTCAAGCTTTTGCGTCCACCACCTTTAGGGGAACGTGAAAGAGAATGGGGAAAAATTCTTCGTTAAATGGATAAAAGCTGCTACTGGGACTTTGGAAATAGAAAATCAGGATTGTGATAATTGATATTTGATTGTTGTAATTCTTGTATCACTTGGGATAATTGACCTTTGATTGTTAGATTCCTGGAGCTAACTTCCAGGACAGTAGTTGTCGTGGTTTGTGTGGTGAGGGTGAGATGTGCAACAAAATGGTTGCATATAGTTTTGAAGTGGTAACTACATATTAGGTGCATGAATTATATCCAATTTCTCTATGCTAAAATTCAGTATTGAATTTCTGATTTTCAAACTCCCAAGTGTCAAATCGAGAATTTAACTGTAATGTATGCATTGGATGTGTATTTAACCCATTTCAAAATTGCTGCCTAGACTTAAGATGGTAATAGTAATAAATAGAGATTTAAAAAGCGGACCGCGACCGCGATATCGGCCGCGATATAACGGTTGTGCTGCCGTCCGAAACCGCGATTGGGATAAAAAACGGTCCAAAATCGTGTAAATCAGCCACTTTTGACTGAAACCGCGATATAACGCCGCAACCGCGATTTAAAACGCTGGTAATAAATGGGGTTCTAGTAAGAAATCTAAAGGTGTATACTTTATCAGTTTATAGATGAACTTATTTATCTGCACAGGAGTGCTATTTAGCTTCTTTTTGCCATCTCTTGTCACTTTCTTTTTGCTATTTATTGTTTAAAACCTTTGCTGTTTAATTTGCAGCTTTGCTACTACTGCTTCTAGCAGTGCACCTACCCTCTTTGGGTCATCCACAGGTGCCTCCTCAAGCTCCTTATTTTCTTTCACTTCAGCTGCAGCTGCAGCTGCTACCCCATCACAGCCTGTGTTTGGTAACTCCAGTCCCGGCTTGGTATTTGGGTCAACTCCAGCTGCAGTTGCTACCCCATCGCAGTCTGTGTTTGGTAGCACCAGTCCCGGCTTGGTGTTTGGGTCAACTGCATCTAGGAATAATTATCAAATGGAGGATACGATGGCAGAGGACACCGTTCAGGCTTCACCAGCTGTTCCGACATTTGGTCAACCGCCGATCTCACCATCCACATCTGGTTCTCTTTTTGGTGCATCAAACCCAGCAGGAGCAACGTTTCAATTTGGATCCCAGCCAACCACACCTCATAATCCATCTCCATTTCAGGCTTCTAACAGTCAGGAATTTGGTGCTGGAGGGAGCTTCTCATTGGGCACCAATGTCGGTGACAAGTCTGCCAGACGATATGTGAAGGTCCGCAAGCAGCGGAAGAAGTAACAGGGCAGCTGATTATCGTGTGTTGTAGCCATCTGGAACTCGTTTTACGGGCAGCAGAGCAGGATGGATTGTTTGGCAGCCTGGAACATTGAAGGCTTTGATTCTGCGTAAAGCATATACAGTTTTCCTGTTTTGTTAGGGGTTGTGGCAGAAGCTGTCACAAATGTGTATGGTGTTCTGAGTAAGTAGCGTATTGTACCGAATTTTAATTATAGCTGTTAGCTGATCTGTGAGAGATTTCAGGTTTCAGCTATTGTGAGATGTTGTGTACCCTTTGTCTTTATTGTAAACGTAGAAGGGTAAAATGCTTATGAATTTCATCTTTAGAGTTTCTAGTTTCTTAATTTCTGAAATTTCATGAATGGAACTATGCCAAGCTTGGGCCCTATATCTATTTATCTATCTACATAAATGTCTGAAATCTTTAATAAGAGCAACTTGACCATCTAATATTTTGCATATTTCTTTTTGTCATTTACATTGTTTTGGTGTTTATGCACTTTTGCTTTGTGCTTTTGGGTAGTATTTTGCATTTCAATTTTTTTAGTTTTTTTTAAAGAACCAAGTTCTTTTTGTAGTCTATCTAAAATAAAATAGATCATATGAAAAATGTAACCGATTTTTTTGTTTTCTTGGGTCACTGGCTATCTGTCGAGAGTATCGGGGTTAATACCGATAGTTTATTAACAAATCCAATAAATCTAAGCGTAGTCTTTGGTGCATTGATCTTTTTTGGAAAGGGAATGTGTGCGAGTTGTTTATTTTAAGAATAGGATGGATTCGCCCAGTTGTACTTTTTTCATTATAACTAAGTAAAAAAAGAGTGCATGATTCCGAGAATTACTTCTGAATAAATTTTTAAAATCATATTTAAGAACCATAGCATTTCGTGATTCATTGGTACATCGACTTTGATTCTCTATTAACCAATAATTTGGGACCATTAACATGGTTAAGGCCAAATCGTTTGAAGTTCAGATGCAGCAGGGTACTCTTTCTACTACTATTTACTAAATACAGAAAGATTTTTAAAACAAAAAAAGTTTTTTGATATAAAACACTCATGTCGATAAAAATATTTTTTAAGAAATTTTTTTAAAGTTAACTGTTAAAGATTGGAGAAAAAGTATTTTAATTTGAAAGTTTAATTGAGGTTGAATTAATTGTTTTAAAAATATTTAGGGGATTTTAAACTCTTAGACTTTTTTTATATCTTTTACGTGACTAAATCTTAAGGGTGAAAAACAAAAATAATATTTAAAATAAAAACGGAAAGCTAAGTAATAGAGAAGGATTAAATGAAAAATAGGTGCCCAAAATATTTTTTTTTTGAATTTAAGAGTTTAAAGTAATATTTTGCAAAAATAGGTTCCCAAAGTTTTAACCGTTATAATTTTATGCGACTAAAATTTAAAATGTTACAATTTTAAGTGTCTGACTATTAAAAGGTGTTAACAAAAATGTTAACCAATCAATGTTTGACACATGACATGTTTATTTTATTTTTTTCAAAATTAAAGACTTAAACATTTTTTTTATTTTTTCAATTTTTCATAAAATCCCAAAATTTTGTAATTTTTACAAAACAGTCCCCAAATCCCTAAAATTTCTCAAACTCAAACCCTAAATAGTCGCGGCTTCTGCCGCCGATCACCGCGCCTGAGCACACTTGTCACGACCAGAACTTTAAACTCGAGTATCGGGTTAACCCGAGGCAAAGGCCTCGTGTTTAGGTCATGTTATTGGGCCTTATGAACCCTTTTGGGCTTGGGTCTCTACTTTGGGTGTGAGCTCGGGAAGATGTCATGAGGGCATTTTGGTAAATGCCAAAATAGGGTGAAAAAGAGGGGAGGAAACTTTAATTTTCTGGGTTTTTTTGTGCAAAAAATGGTGTTATCATCATCTTTATACCTTCTTTCTCTTTCTTAAACCCATTCTTCATCTTCAAACACCACCACCAAAGACAGAATCTTGAAGGTTTGTGTTGTGAATCACATTGGGCTCATTAAAGGAAGTTTTATCAGCTCTTAGGGATCTACATTTTGAGGTAAGCTTTGTGGGGATTGGTGGAAGGAAGTGTTGTTGGGGGTTAGGGGAGTTGAACGAGATTGGGGTTTTGTGAGCTCCAATTTTGGGCTTAGAATGTGTTTTTGGTCTCTTTAATCCTCCAACAACGTTATAATTTATTTTGCAATCTTCCCATATAATGAAAGAGGTGGGGAGTTCATCAAAGGTTCAAGAAGGGAAGAAGGCTTGGAGCTTGGAGGAATGCTTCATTTTAGCTGCTAATCTAAGGTTAGTACATTACTAACTCCTATAGTTTCCTAGAAATCTGAAAAATAGGTTTTTAATGCATGATTTGGATATTTATGGCTTGATATACCTTGGTTGATCTTTAATGGAAAAATGAGAATTTGGTGTTGTTAGGGCTTAAAATTGGTAGTAACTCACCTAATAACTTCACCATAACTTGTAGGATCATTTTGGGGCTTAACCATATAGGTTAAGTGGGATTTCTAGGTGAAATCTGAACCCAGACTTTGAAATTTTGGGCTCACATACCGGTATTGGGTGTCTAGTATCGGTACGCATATGTTATAAAGGGGACAGGTTGTGAGGGGCGTACCGGTACTGCCGTACGCATATCGGTGCCCCTTGCTTATTGGAAATTCCAGTAGCACTTTCACGTACCGATACGCTTGGGGCGTATCGGTACTACTATTTCATTGCCTGAAGAAGGCTTTCGCGTACCGGTACGCAAAAGTTAGAGTACCGATACGGGTAGGGATCGGTACGGGGTGGATCACGTGAAGACTAGGATTCTCTTAAGGGCCCAAAATATTGGGTAAAGGGCCCAAGGGGTCTCTTAAGGTATAAAATGAATATTAAAACTAAGAAACGGAGATTTAAACCCCGTACGTGAAATAAAATGACTAATGATTTGGTAAATATTGGGTAAATTGTGTGAAGTAGAAACCCATAAGGATCCTTGGTGGATCGATCGATGATGTGTGGTGGCTAAGGCCCTTGTTGTGTGCTGATGGGTTGTCTAGATAGTTGAGTCATCCCTTGTTGTTGGGATTTGAATACCCTCAAAAGTGTGTTGCAACACCTTGAAGACTAGGATTCTGATGCTGTGTGGACACGTGCCTCATTCGAAGATGCTTGATGAGAGATTCCGAGCATGAATGTAGGATCCCGATGCTTTGTGGACGCGGGCCTTATCCCCACGAGTATAGGATCTCGATGCTTTGTGGACGCGAGCCTCACTTAATATTGTTGGTTTTATTTGTGTGATGTTGTATGAACTTATGAGGTATTTGTATATGCTGTGTGCGAGATCATAATTTGGTCTCTCTCAAATGACATGATTATACAAATATAAAAATTTGATTAATCCTTAAAAAAATTCGGGTAATGATTTTTTTACTTTGCTTATTAAATTTACCATCTTACCATATTTGATATTTTAATAAGTAAAGTAAAAAAAATTATTACTTGAATAAAATATTCCAATTAACCGGTCAATCGATTATCCGATTTAATTGGTACAATATAAGATTGAGAATTGAATAGTTTGAATTTAGCAACTAACCAAAATAATTTTAAGGATTAATTGAACCCGATTTCAGTACAAATTTTTAAAATAAATTATTTTGATTCGATTACGGTTCACATTTTTAAGCAAAATTTATTAACTGGTCTGATCTAGTATATATAATATTTCTAAATTTTATGCATTACAATATCTTATAGTCTAATGATTTTGATACCCTTCTATTTTTTAAAAAAGTTTTGGCTTTGGGTAGAATTAATAGGTGTGAACTTTCAATTTTTGACTTTCTAGTTGTTTTTACACTTTTATCACAACCAAAAATTTATTAAATTTACCATATTATCATATTTGATATTTTAATAAACAAAGTAAAAAATCATTTCTAGAATCAAATATTTCAGTTAACTAGTTAATCGATTATCTGATTTAATTAATACAATGTAAGATCGAGAATTGAATAATCTAAATTTACCGATTAATCAAAATAAATCTTTTAAGGATTAATCGAATTTTTCTATTTGTATAAACATGTCATTTGAGAGTGGCCAAAATATGAACAATTCGAAAGTTAAGTTATTAAATTGAATTTTTTTAACTCTAGTGATCATAATAGGAGTGAGAAGAATGTTGAGTGATGATTGGTGAGTTTACCCATTTTTTTATTAAGGAAAACGAAAACTAACGTCATCTTTTAACGGAAGGTAACGGGAGGGACCATATTGAAAATGAACTAAAAGTTTGGTGACTATATTGAAATTGAACTAAAAGTTTGGTGATCTCATTGAATATTTTAAAAGTACGGCGACTAAAATGAATCCGCCCTAAAAGTTCGGTGACTATATTGAAATCGAACTAAAAGTTGAGTGACCTTATCGAATATTTTAAAAGTACGGTGACCAAAATGAATTTGCCCTAAAGTTCAGGGACCATTTATGTAGTTTACCCTAAAATATATTATTTGCATATATATATATATATATCAATATATATAAATAAAAATATATTATTTTTATATATTATATATTATTAATAATATAAATATATTGTCGTGACCATTTTTTGAAAATCAAGATGTGTAAAAATAGCCTGACAATCGATCTTTTGGAAAATTAGGGTTCTCTGGCCATTTTTAATTTAATCTTGAAAATTTAGGTTTTTTCGTATTAGATCGAATTTTCCTTTACTTACCCTTTAAAAAAAACATTTTGGAGTCGCCACTAATCACTTCGAGGCAGACCGGACACCGAAAAAATAAACGAGTGATTTTGTCTTAAAAATTGAGTTCGAGAGTCGGTTACGTGTAGGGAAGGAATAGCACCCCTACAAACGCCCGTTATCGGTACCTTTAATTTTACGTGGCATTTTGGCATTTCGAATAATTATTTGAATTTAATTTAATTCATAATTATTAATTGAATTTAAATTCTGAATGCATACATCCTTTTATAAGGAAATTCATTTTGTTCGAATACGAGATTAAAAGCACCCCGTTAGGTGGCACCTCTATTCGTATTTAAAAATGAATTTCTAACATAAAAGGTTTTTAATGAATGATACTTTATTATCTTGTCAATTTTAAGTACAATTCCTAAAAAGGCTCTATTTTATTAGTTGTTTAAATCTATGAATATTAATTAATTTAATGGCTTTTATGTGAAAATGCCAATTTCTTGAACACCATCCATATATTTAAAGCCCTTAAATTAATCATATTCCTAATTAATTAATTCCTCTAATTAATTAAAGTTCTAGTCCTAATTAAGGCTCTAAAAAATTATTATTTAATTATAAGTGAAAATGTATATCGAATATACATCATTATGACCAAGGTTGAGATAATACCCCGTTGTAAACAATGGAACACCATCCAGATTTAAAATTCAAAGATTTTATTCGATATACATTTAATTAACTACAATGTATTAATTATTAATGTCAATTAAAGAGCTAATTTGATATCCAATTGTACGTGGAATGTATATTAAATATAATTTGTTAAAATTCACTTTGAGATAACATCCATTGTAAACAATGGAACATCATCCAAATTGGAATTTTAAAATTATATTTAATATGCATTTAATTACTACAATTATCTACCCTATTTAATTATTGAATCCTAATTAGAGAAACCTAAGCTAAAGGCTATATCTTAATTAATTAAATCTAAGTATATTAATTATCTAATAAAAACATACTATATGCTAATTTAAAAATATGTATCACACATATATAATTAAAACAATTAAATTAAATTAAACAAATAAATATGACTAAATTAAAACAACTTGGAACATAAAGCTACTTTTATTAACTCTGGTGACTAAATTGAAAAGATACAAAACTTTAAAGCCCAATTACAAAGATCCAAAGACCTAATTGCACTAATTACAAATTTTGGAATCCAATTAAAGAGTACGAGGGACTAAATTGGAAGAATAACAGAGTATGGGGTTCAATTCAAAGGGATATAGACCAAATTGGGTGAAAGTAAACATTTGGGCAAAAACTAAATGATACTCATATGGGGACGTGCGGGTCAAACCTGACCCATATAAAGGTGCGCAGACCCTGGTCTTAACCCGGTTCAAAATGACGTCGTGTCATGAGGGCTTTATAAAGTCATTTTTATCAAAAAATTTCCCCTATTTATTTCATTTTATCTGAGCCCCTCTCTCTCTTCCATTTTCTCTCCATAAAATGCTCTGCACACAAACACTCAAATACCCAGAAAACCTTAGCCAAACAGATCAAACTCCACCATTTTCGCTTGGTGTTCATCACGGTTCTTCACGAACGAGATGAACTTCAAGTATTCCGGCCATAAGCCGCCGTAAACACCACCACTTGATCCAACGCCAATAACTCTGATCACCTTTCAGCCGTTCGCCGGCCACCGTGCTTGATCTCCGGTAACCGCCTCACTTCGGACGGCCGCCGCAAGGTGATTTTTGGCCGCCGTGAGGTAATTTTCGGCCGCCGTACCTCCGCCATTGCCAAACCCTAAACCCCTAAAAAATCAATTTTTAACCTAGAACCCTAGATCTACCCGGTTCAACAGGACCTCCCCACTTCCCCGGTTTAGATCTACCCGAAACCAAACCCTCTTCGACTCCACCGTAACTTCCCAACCGTCATGATAAAGACCCCGACCATCGCACTCTTTTATTTACTTTTTTACAATTTCCTTACTCCGAACTGACATTCACTATTTTGCAGGATCTAAAGAAAATGAGAGGATTTTACCTTATTTACAGTAGCTTTGGTGGTTTCGTCTTTGTTTCCGGCGACTGTGTAGCTTTTCCAGCGACCATGCGGCTTCCCGGCGGCGACCCTCTAACTACTAGCGATTCAACTCCCGATGACCGGTGGTCTTCCCGAGGTAAAACCCTCTCTCTCTTATAATTATTATTGTATTTATTATTATTATTACTTTATTAATGACTGTAATTATTGTCATGACATGAATTTCTCTCTCCTATTTATAGGTAAGTGGAAGATGACGTCATCAAAACCATAATCCGAGTGCATTTATTTCAGGCAAATAAGAAGCTGTCACGTGGCATAAACTGGGCGGGAAAATAGGATTAGTTGGGTTTTGTGTTTGTTTGGGCTGTAGTTTGTGTTTCTTTTACCGAAATGAGAGTAAAATTAGATGTAATGGAATTTGGGCTTTCGGTTTGGGCTTTAGGTACTTATGAAATGTAATTTGGACATTTATGGGTTGTTTTGATATTATTTATGGACTATTTATTTATTTATTTAGTATTATTTATTATTTATTTATTAGCCCGGTCAAAATTCGGGTATAACAGCTGCCCCTCTTTGCTCATTGTTGTGGAACAGGGATAGAGCAAAGACTGAAAATACACGAATTTTGTTCAGACCTCTTAGTCATCCTCTGAAAGGCAGGTCTTTCATTATGAACAATGCTGAAGTTTGAAACTGTTCTTCTTATTATGAAATTCTTCAAACTTCTACCAAACTCTGGAATCTGAAGCTGTTCTTCTTATTATGAAATTCTTCATCTTTTAGGGCTGAAGCTGTTCTTCTTATTATGAAATTCTTCATCCCTCTGTTGAACTATGGAATCTGAAGCTGTTCTTCTTATTATAAAATTCTTCATCTTCCAAGGTCTGAAATTACTCTTGTCTCTCTTCATATCTTGAGGTCTGAAGTTGTTCTTCTTATTATGAAATTCTTCATCCCTCTGTTGAACTATGGAATTTGAAGATGTTCTTCTTATTATGAATTTCTTCATCTTCTAAAGTCTGATATCATTCCTAGAAATTCTTTACATTATGAAGTTTGAAGCTGTTCTTCTTATTATGAAATTCTTCAAACTTTTGCCAAACTATAGAATCTGAAGCTGTTCTTCTTATTATGAAATTCTTCATCTTCCAAAAGGGTGAAATTTCTCTTATCATTCTTCATCTCTTGAGGTTTGAAGCTGTTCTTCTTATTATGAAATTCTCCATTCCTCAAAAGGGCAAACTCTTTCATTAGGAGCTCTTCTTTCTTCATCAGACGAGTTCTTCTCATTAGGAACTCTGTGGTGAATTCTTCTCATTAGGAATTCTGGAGCAAACTCTTCTCATTAGGAGTTCTGGAGCAAACTCTTCTTATTAGGAGTTCTTCATTCTTTGCTGGTCGAATTCTTCTCATTATGAATTCTGGAGCGAACTCTTCCCATTAGGAGTTCTGGAGCGAACTCTTCTCATTAGGAGTTCTTCATTCTTTGCTGGGCCAATTCTTCTCATTAGGAATTCTGGAGCGAACTTTTCTAATTAGGAGCTCTTCATTCTTTGTTGGGCGAATTCTTTTCATTAGGAATTCTAGAGCGAACTCTTCTCATTAGGAGCTCTTCATTCTTTGTTGGGCGAGTTCTTATTATGAACTCTGAATTCTAGAAATGTTGATTCTCCTCTCCTCTGGGGAACGATTAATCCTGCAAAAAAAACATCATCAATTAATTCAAATTCATTCTTGAAGTAACATGAAATATTTTCAATTTTTCGCTTGAAGCACTGAGTTCTTTGATGTCATTGCTTTTCAGTCTAAGGTATCTTGATCTTTCTATCTGAAACTCATATGGGATCTCATCTCCTGTTTCACTTTCTCTGTTGATCAATTTTCTTCTATGCCTGCAAAAATTAAATTTATCATTAATCTTCCAACATTAACTGTAAAAATGCACAATTTGGGTATATCATCAAAATTTCAAGTGCTTGAACAAGAGACACTGAAACTATGAATCTTCCTCGTTTGAGCCTGAAGTTGGTCTATCTTGTTTTTCAATCTGGCAACTTGAATTATTTTTCTTTTCTTCTTTTTTTTCTCTTTTTCTTCTCTCTTTCTTTTCTCATCATTCTTTTTTCTTTTTTTCATCTCTTTCTTTTTTTTTTTTTTTTTTTTCTTTTTCTTTTTCTCATTTTTCTTTTTCTTACTCTTTTTCCTTTCTCTTTTTCCCTTTTTGCCATTTTTCTTTTCAATTTTTTTTTTTTTTTCTTTTTTCTCATTTTTCTTTTTCTTTCTTTTTTTTCTTCTTTCTTGTCTTTTTTTTTTTTTTTTTGTCTTTTTTTTTTTTCTTTTTTTTTTTTTTTTTTTTCTTTTTTTGAAACCGAGGGCCCAAAGGATTAATATTTCTGTTGATATCATGCCCCACCGTCTTATTGCAATATCATTCAAAAAGTTCTTATCATTTCTGAAGGTATCGGCCCGAAGGACTTATCATTATGCCCGAATGACTTATTGATGACCCTAAGGATTTAGAATTGTAATGCACTTCCTTTCCTGTGCACACAATTAAAAATTCCTTGCTGAAATTCGCCTCTGCAAATGGATTGAAATCTTTGCTGAAATCTGCCTCTTTAAACAGATTGAAATCTTTGCAGAGATCTGCCTCTTCAAACAAATTGAAATCTTGCTTAGATTCGCCTCTTCAAACGGATTGAAATCTTTACTGAAGTCTGCCTCTTCAAACGGATTGAAATCTTTGCTTAGACATGCCTCTTCAAAAGGATTAAAATTTTTGTTGGGATTTGCCTCTTCAAAGAAACATCTGACTGAATATACATTTAACAACAAAATGTCTTGCTGAAATATGCTTTTGTAGATGGAATATCTGTTGAAATCTGCCTTTATAAACAAAATATCCTGTTGAAATCCTCATCTGTAAGCGAAATACTTGTTGAAATCTGCTTCTGCAAATGGAGCCTCTTGCTAAAATCTGTCTCTCTTACTGAAATATGCCTCTACAAACAGGATATCTTGCTAAAATCCACCTCTGTAAGCGGAATACTTGTTGAAATTCATCTTTGCTAATGGAATATCTTGAGATATGTCTTTGCAAACGGAATGTCTTGAGATTTATATCTGCAAATAGAAAATCATGAATTAATATATTTGCTTTCTCATAAACACAACTGTAATCTTTGCTAGATCTATTTTTCAAAGATCTATGCTCGCTCGTCATCGGATTTTTCTCCGATATATTTGTTTGTTCCTTGTTGGATCTTTCTCTTCGATATCTTTATTCACTCTCATCTGGATATTTCCTCCATGATCTTTGCTCGTTCTTACTTGGATCTACCTTTTCAAGATTTTTATTCTTTCTTAACCGGATCTTTTCTGAAATCTCAGCTCATTTTTGGTTGGTTCTTCTTTTCCAAAACTCGAAGCTATAAACTGATCTCCGCCTTTCTTTGATTAAATCTGCAAATTCCTTCCAAAATATGCAAA
Source organism: Hibiscus mutabilis (assembly GCA_019671005.1). Classification (NCBI taxonomy): domain Eukaryota; kingdom Viridiplantae; phylum Streptophyta; class Magnoliopsida; order Malvales; family Malvaceae; genus Hibiscus; species Hibiscus mutabilis. Next base: position 65,622,354 of record CM033719.1, read on the forward strand.
AAAAGCTTTGAATGTATAAATTAACATGCTCCTTCTTTTGGATGCCTAACTATATGATGCATGAATATTGTCAATTGATGACCATTTGAGCAAACTTTCATCTACTAGGGAGCTCCAAATTTCTTCGCTTTGTCTTTCATTTAAACATCTTCTACCAGCAGCGCAACTCATCTCACACTCAGGTTCATTCTTCAGGATCTCTGCATCCTTGCTCTAAAGCACCTTCCAGGTTTTCACTTTAGATTTTTCTTTTTCTTTTCTTCTCAAGGCGCCCTTTCAGGTTTTTACATCGGTTTTTCTCTTTTTTCTTTTTTTTGCAACAATTTTTTTCTTTTATTCGTTCTGACGAAGCTTTTCTTACCTTCATGGATTAAGCATATGGACCTTTCTTTTTATTGCATCTCACTATATATTTCTCTCAATTTGAATATCGGGGATCATTTTTTTCTCAGAAAGTCGTTCTTGATATATCTTCATTCGCTTCTTTGACAAAATTCTTTCTCATAACTCTAAAAGAGATCATGATTCACTGTTGTTCTAGCTTGCAGATCTTGCTTACCGGCATGTGATGTTCTGTAAGGTTCTTTTTGCAACATTGCCCCCACTCCGGCTTGACTTTGACTTCTATCTTTGCTCTCATTTGCCTCGTTTTCGTACCTTTGAATAGCAAAACCTTGAATAGATTGATCTGGCTGCATCTTTGCTCCCAAAAGATGGCTCATTGTCTCTCTTTTTGCCCCAAAATTACTTTTGTCATTTTCTTGCAGCTTTTGCTTGAATGTTACTTGATAAGTGTTCAAAAGTACTATTTTTCTTACCCTTTTTACTCATATTATTGTTAGACTTAGGCTCATATTAGTTGCATAGTTAGCCATTCATGCATTAATTCATGTTTCCTTCAATCGTTGAGCTTGATTACATAACTTGGTGATTTTTTTGTAGAAATAGATGATGCTTTGGTGTGTTTTTGTGTGTGTATGTGCAGGATCACTTGCCAAAGCAATGCCGAGCTAGTTGCCAGGGCAATGCATGAAGGATATGCCGAGCTAGTTGCCAGGGCAGTGCATGAAGGAGACGCCGAGCCAGTTGCCATGGCATTTGTCGACAAAGACTAAAAGCAATATGGATGTCGAAATTCATGACTTTACAAGCCCAAGATGACATGGAGCAAGGCCCAAGCCCAAAGGAATTTGATTGCCATGCAGAGATTAAAGAAGAATTAAATTCCAAGAGGATAGGAGAAGTTCTAATAGGAATAAAATTATAATAAAGAATTATATTCTTTAAAGATAATTTAATTCCAACTCAAACTCCTCCTCAAAGAAGGACTTTGGCCTAGCCCTATAAATACCAAGGAGATTTCGACAAGATCAAGAGGGAGAGAGCAAGAGGGAATTTCGACAACTCCAAGAGAGGAAGCAAGGGGAATTTTCGGCAAGCATCTAGGGCAAGGAGGATTTCGACAAGCCTCTTCCTTAATCTTTGTTCGATTGGGTTCATGCTAGGGATTAATTATCTTGTGTTTCTTTGGAACCTAGCCATGAACTAAATTTACTTGGCTATGGTTATTGTGTTTTGTGGTTGTGAGAAACTATTGGTTTTTGTTTAGGTAATAAGAGTTTGCACTTTTCTATTTCAAGGTTTATTCATTCTTGATTCTTATTATTGTTTGCGAGTGAATTGGGAGAGGATCTCGTGATTTCATCCATTTATCTAATATCGGGAGAGTTAGATTCAAGAAACGAATGAATATGATCTTTATGCAATCCAATGATGGTGAAGATTAATCCGGCTTAGGAATAAGTTAAGGATTTCAACGGCTAAGAGAGAGCGAGATTGGTTGTTGTTCACCCTTGATTCACGCAGGATGTATTATCAAGGCATGCACAAGTAGCTAGAGTTTCGACTTAGGGATAAGAAGAAACCATTGAAGAACGCTCCGCCGAACCTTGAAGTTGCTGCCCGATCGCCCAAGTAGTTGCCCAACTAGTCGCCCAAGCAACCATCAATTAGTTGCCAAGGCAACCCCCGTTGTGCAAGTCGCCACGGCAACCTGAGTTGCCCATGCACTCTTTTACCAAGACAATCCAATCGGCTATCACACCTCAACTCACGATAACCTAGCCTATCTCTCTCATTCGAATTCATCTTTTCTTTTACTTAATTGCTTTCTAGATTAGTTATTAGTTAAAACTTCTATAATCCTTCACTTGTGTTTTTACTTTTTACGAGTGCAAGAGACTAGATTCTTGAAGTGGCACCAATCCTCGTGGAGACGATATCTTTTATACTATAACTTATGGCGTGTATACTTGCACAATTGCGTAGCACTTATTACGCGCAACAAGTTTTTTGGCGCCGTTGCGGGATTGGCAATAGCGACTTTGTTTTTACTTTCTTGCACTTTCTTTTATTTTTCTTGTTTAAAATTCAAAGGGCTAACAAACTTTGGTTTTGCATTGGTATATGACCGGGCGAGACCGACTTCACCAGAATATCCCTTTGATCCGTAAATCGAACGAACCTTACAAAGACTTAGGCGAAGGATAAGAGAAGCAATGGCAAATCAAGACGGCAATATGAATCAAGATGTTCGAGCGGGAGGAGGAGTGATTCTGCACTCAAAACAGAACTATTCGAGACTATCTTGAAGAAGATCTTGATGGACTTAACCCAGGAGTTGTCGCACCGAAATTAAAGCCGACCACTTTGAGTTGAAACCGGTAATGTTTAATATGATCAACACAATAGGTCAATTTGGCGGCTCAAAGAATCAAGATGCACGCGACAACATCTGAAATCTTTCCTCGAGATTTGCAACTCGTTCAAGATACACGGAGTCACCCCGATGTCTTACGATTAAGATTATTCCCCTATTCACCGAGGATAGGGCAAAAGCATGGCTAAATAGCATTCTGCCGGATCCATAGCATCTTGGACTGATCTTTGTCGTGATTTCCTTGCTAGATTTAATCCTACAAATTTAATCGATAAGCTTCAGTAACGACATTACTTCTTTTCGGCAGCGGATGATGAATCCATGTACGAGGCTTGGGAGCGGTATAGAGAACTTTTACACAAATGCCCTTTACACGGATTCGGTGTGGACTCAAGTAACAATGTTTTACAATGCCGTGAATACACCAACAAGGATGATGCTAGACGCCTCGGCAAACGGCATACTCCTAGATAAGTCACGGAAGAAGCAATGCAAATTTTAAACAGGCTGGCCAAGAATGATTATCAATTCCCATCTACTAGAAGAGGAGGAGTTTAGACGTAAGCCACAATACATGAACTAGGATCATCGATTCAATTTCGCACAATTGGCCGCTTTAACCAAGATGGTCCGAACATGCAAAAACCAAACAACACACATGAAGTCAAGGTAATGGATTCTTTTTGTGAGTTATGTGGCGATAACCATAATTCTTCCGAATGTATGCGAGAATCCGAATCTAGCTTCTATGTGGGGAATTACAATCGGGGCAACAACATGATGTCAAATACATACAATCCCAGCTTGGAAGAAGCACCCAAATTTTTCATGGAGTAATCCCAACAATGCTCTAAACCAGAACAATCGAATGCACAAGCATCGGGATTCCAGTGAGAATATGCCACGACAGCGGATCGATGGCAACAACAACCGACATCTAGTTCTTTGGAAAATTCTCTAAATGCTTTTATGATGAAAACTGAATCTTATATGGCTGAGAATAGTAATTTCATAAAAAGAATCGATGCTTTTATTAACAGGACCGAGATGAGATTGCAAAACCAAGAGGCGGCAATCAAATCATTGGAAAATCAAGTCGGACAATTTGCTCAAAATCTAAACACTAGACCACCGGAGGTTTACCTAGCGATACTCAAGTCGCAAGAGGAACGGCCATGAGCAATGTAAGGCAATCACCACCGAAGTGGCCAACAACTTAGAGAGGTTCAAACCCGCTCGTCAAACAAAACTCCACAAAAGATCAGAGGCGAACCTAGCGGCAAAGTCTCGGATCTTTGAACCAGGAATTGCTGCGGCAACCGCAATAAGCATGCCTCGGCAACCGATGACGCCTCGGCAACTTACGATAAGCACGCCTCGGCAACCCTAGTTGGTAACGCATCGGCAACTCCGGATATCCTCGTAATGCCGTCAATCGGGTTTCAAACCAATGAAAAGATCGAAGATATCCGACTTCCACCACCATTCCCACAAAGGTTGAAGTGACAAAAGCAAGAATACCAATTCAAGAAGTTTCTTGATATCCTAAAGCAAGTCCACATCAACTTGCCATTGGTGGAAGCAATTGAACAAATGCCAAACTATGCCAAGTTTCTTAAAGACATTGTGTCCAAGAGAACAAGGCTAGGAGAGTTTGAAACAATTGCCGCAACAGAGGATGCATGGCAATCTTTGCACAATCGCATGCCGCCCAAGTTGAAGGATCCCGGAAGTTTCACAATACCTGTTCTATTGGAAATCACTATGTCGGGAAAGCACTATGCGACCTAGGGGCTAGCATAAACTTGATGCCTAAATCGGTTTTCGAAACTAGGAATCGGGAAGGCAAGACCTACAATGATTATCTGCAGCTGCTAAGCAGCCAGATCCTATGTGCATCCAGAGGGAAAAATCGAGGACATCTTGGTAAAAGTTGATAAATTTATTTTTTCCGCTGACTTTATTGTTTTGGATTGTGAAGCGGATGAGCATGCACCTATCATTCTCGGAAGACCATTCCTAGCGATAGGGAGAACTTTGATTGATGTTGAAAAGGAGAACTCACAATGAGGGTGAATGACCAGCAGGTAAAACTAAATGTGTTCCAAACACTAAGGCATGCCAATGATCCGAAGAATGCCAACTACTTCATGCCACGGCAAAGTTTAACCGATGAGGAATTTAGTTGCCTCGGCAACTACATTGCCGATCAAGAGGAACCTGAGGAGTATGAAGAGCGGTCGATAAGGAACAACCAGAAGAGGCAAATTGGCTAGTCAATCGACCGGTACATACTTTGAACCTTTGGACTACTCGGGTAAGGAAGGTAAGATCGAAAAACCCTCTATCAAAAATCCACCAATTCTTGAGTTGAAACAATTGCGAGCAATGAAATATGTATACTTAGGGATCGATAATACATTACCTGTAATTATTTCTTCTAAGTTACAGCCTGAGCGAGAAAAGAAGCTGATCAACATGTTGAAGCTACATAAAAGGCAATAGGGTGGACAATTGCCGACTTGAAAGGAATTAGCCTGGCGGTGTGCATGCACAAGATCTTGTTGGAAGATGACCACAAACCTTCAATTGAGGCCCGGAGGAGACTGAATCATGCCATGAAAGGGGTTGTAATGAAAGAAATCATCAAGTGGCTTGCGCGGCATTATATACCCTATCTCCGATAGTACGTGGGTAAGTCCGGTACAATGTGTGCCGAAAAAGGGAGGTATATACTTGATGGTAAGCAATGAAAATAATGAACTTATCCCAACCAGATGTGACCGGTTGGAGGGTTTGTATGGACTATCGAAAGCTAAACAAAGCCACTAGGAAAGATCACTTCCCATTACCCTTTATTGATCAAATGCTTGACCGTCTTGCAGGTAAACCCTTTTACTATTTTCTTGATGGTTATTCAGGTTACAATCAGATTGCCATAGCACGTAAGATCAAGAAAAGACAACCTTCACATGCCCCTACGGTACTTATGCCTTCCGAAGGATGCCGTTCGGATTGTGTAACGCCCGGCAACCTTCCAAAGATGCATGATGGCGCTCTTTTCAGACATGGTCGAAGACTTCCTTAAGATCTTCATGGATGATTTTTCGGTTTTTGGTAATGACTTCGACGGCTGTCTCGGCAATTTAGAGAGGGTGTTAGAAAGATGCGAAGAAACGGACTTAGTCCTCAATTGGGAGAAATGCCACTTTATGGTAGATGAAGGAATAGTGCTCGGCCACAAGATTTCATCCAAGGGAATTGAAGTAGACAAAGCCAAGGTGGACGTGATCGAGAGATTACCCCACCAAATTCGGTTAAAGGAATTCAAGTTTTTCTCGGACATGCGAGTTTTTACGGGAGGTTCATTCATAACTTTTATAAAATCACTAAACCTTTGTGTAATCTGCTTGAACAAGATAAAGTCTTCGATTTTGATGATTCTTGCACTCAAGCATTTGAAACCCTAAAGAAAAAGCTTGCCTCGGCACCCATTGTTGTTCCACAGATTGACGCTACTTTTTGAGCTCATGTGTGATGCAAGTGATTTCGCGGTAGGAGCAGTCCTAGGCCAACGCACGAGTAAGACCTTCCATGTGATATACTACGCTAGTAAAACTCTTAACGATGCTCAAGTGAATTACACAACAACGGAGAAAGAGTTACTAGCTGTAGTTTTCGCATTTGACAAGTTCCGATCCTATTTAATTGGTACAAAGGTAATTGTTCATACGGACCATTCGGCAATCAAATACTTATTTGCTAAAAAGGATGCTAAACCTCGTTTGATTTGTTGGATATTACTTTTACAAGAATTTGATATTGAAATTAAGGACAGGAAAGGAACAGAAAATCAAGTGGCCGACCACTTATCACGTTTGGAACGCAATAGGGAAGAGGACGCGGATCTAGAGATATGCGATGCATTCCCGGATGAACAAATTCTAATCGCCTCGGCAACCCTTGACGCCTCGACAGCCCATGATGCCTCGGCAACCATGGAAGCACACGCCTCGGCAACTCTCGACGCCATAGCAGTCTTTTGACGAGCACGCCTCGGCAATTTTTGGGAGCAGACACTACGGCAAAGACATGCCCGGCAATACCGTACGCAGATTTAGTTAACTTCCTTGTTTGTGGTATTTTTCCGTATGGCATTACTCACCAAGGGAAGAAGCGGTTTCGCCATGATGCTAAGCATTACTTTTGGGACGAGCCTCTTTTGTTTAAACAATGTGCAAATCAGGTTATACGCCGATGTGTCCTCAAGAAGAGCAACAGAATGTACTCGGCAATGCCATTCTTCACCCTATGGAGGACATTTTGGAGGAACTCGCATACATGGCCAAAGTCTTGCAATCCGGTTTGTATTGGCCAACATTGTACAAAGATGCCCAAGACTTTTACAAGCAATGTGATCGTTGCGGAGGGGCGGGCAATATCTCTAGGCGACATGAGATGCCACTCGAACATAATCGAGGTGGAACTGTTCGATGTATGGGGGATCGATTTTATGGGACCTTTTCCATCTTCATTCGGCAACCTCTACATCTTACTCGCCGTCGACTATGTGTCTAAATGGGTAGAGGCAGCTGCAGTTCCCAACGACGATTCCAAGACCGTGCAACGATTCCTGCAGAAAAACATATTTACGGTTTGGGATGCCGAGAGCAATTATCAGCGACGGGGCAAGCATTTTGACAATGGACTAATTGCCAAGATGTTTGCATATCACACAAGATCGCCACGGCATATCACCCACAAACCAATGGGCAAGCAGAAATTTCCAACCGAGAGTTGAAGGGAATACTCGAGAAAGTTGTAAATCCCTCAAGGAAGGATTGGTCATTAAGACTAGATGACGCACTTTGGGCATATCGACCGCATTCAAAACACCCTTAGGTATGTCCCCTTCCGACTTGTCTATGGTAAAACATGTCATCTACCGGTGGAAATCGAGCACAAGCGCGATTGGGCAATCAAGACCGTGAATATGGATTGGGAAAGTGCGGACAAAAGCGCTTGATGGATCTCAATGAGATAGAAGAATTTCGTGCACTCGCCTATAACAATGCACGAATCTACAAGGAGAAAACAAAGCGATGGCATGACAAGAAACTATTGCCACGGAAATTCACGTTAGGGCAACTAGTTCTCCTATTCAATTCTCGGCTAAAACTTTTCCCGGGAAAGCTGAAATCAAGATGGTCGGGACCATTTGAAGTCGTCAAACCATTCTCCCATGGCGCCGTGATAATCAAGTCCATCTCTGACAACCATGAATTCAAAGTTAATGGACAAAGATTGAAGCACTACAATGGTGCCCATGTGGAACGTAACAAGGAAGTGGTCAATTTAGGAGATGCATGAGCATGCTCTCCCTTTTGATATTTTTATTTTTATTTATTTTTATTTTTGTTTTTGTCGATTATTTAATTATTTATTTTTCATTTTTTTCCGATTATTATTTTTTATTATTTTATTATTTTGCCGATTATTAGTAGTTTTAGGATAGATTTTTTTTTTATTCAAGTCTAAGAATCCTATTACACATCTTTATTTATTTTCTTTATTAGTTTATCTTTAATTTTAATCCTTATTTGATTTGTTTTTGAATTGTAGGAAAGGAAGTTCAAGAGAAAGAAGGAATTCTAAACCAAGTAGGAAAACAACTTCAACAAGGAAACTAATGGGCTGAATCTAAGGCTTATATAAAGCCTCCAATTCATCCTAACCAAAACCCCTTTGTCTAAAAAATTCCTACCAAACCCTAACCCAATTGTCGATTTCCCTAATCCCACCCACCTATCTTTTCTATAAAACCCATCACCCTTAATCTATTCCTACTTTCTATCTTGCAACTTTTTAGTTTCTTTTCTTTTCTTTGTTTTTACTCACAACCAAGATCATACATGGCATCCAAGATTAAACTTTTAGTTCATCCAAGTTCCTCCAAAGAACCAAGATACAAGAAGTTTGCTACACCGCGGTTCAAGAAAGATTTCAATCAAAGTTTGAAAGCCGGAAGATTCATGAAGAACAAGGCTTTGAATACTCGGATCTCAAGATTTCAGCCTTGAACCATTCATCTTCAAAAGGATTGCACATCAAAAGTGGCAAATCTTTTGCCATCAACCGGAACGGGTAACATCTCATGGGTAAGAGAATTCTATGCTCACTCACCTAACCGGATAATCCTTATGTTTTTGTTCGTGACAAGGCCATACTTATAAGTCCCGAAAGCATCAACACCTTTTACGGACTTTACATTGAGAAGGACGAGCATCAAGCCTTCGTTGACCAAATCAATCCCAAGCAACTCGACAAGGTGCTTCAAGAACTCACTCAACCGGGAACTCATTGGAATGACGGTAAATACAAGGGCACGGTAAATCGCCTTCGGCTTAAACCCGAGACAAAACTATGGAATAAGTTTGTTAAAACTTCTTTAATGCCCTCCACACACAATACTACCGTTGACATACCACGTCTTTTGCTCATACATTCTATTTTGCATAATCGCATCATTAACATTGGAAAAATTATTTGCGATGAGATTTTTGTATGCAGCTCAAAAGATAAGGGTTATATTTTCTTCCCTTGCTTAATTTCCAATCTTTGCAAGGAGATGCATGTCCCGAGTGAGTCCACCGATGAAAAGGCCCTACCCAAGTCTGGTTGGAATCAAACACTAATCCGGAAGCTAATGGGAGAGGCACGGGAGATTCTTCAAGGCCTCCAATTGCCACGGAAACTCCCCGCCGCCGCGGAAATCCCTAATGCCCAAGCACCTAACGCCAGGGCAACTCGGCCATTAATCCCGGGACACTTTGAAGCACTTTTGCACCCATTGGAAAGCCGCCTAAGGCAAATTGAAGATCGGCAACTAATGTTCATGCGGTACATGAAGGAGCACAACAATGCCATCACCCAAGTCATCCTAGAAAAGTACCCGGACAACCGTGTGCCGTTCCCAATATTTCCGCCGATATCCTTGCCACGGCAACCAAGGAAGCCGACGCCACGGCAACCAACTCGACAATGCCCGGCAACCACTGAAAAAGCCAAAGGTAAAGCACCTATGCCTGAATCAACTCCTACGGAATCATTTTCTGATTTTTCAGATTCGGACGAGTCCTCCATTGAACCAATAAAGACCGCACCAATTGAATCCTCCAAACGAAAAGCCATTGACATTGATGAAGAGGATGATGAGGACAACCCCGTACGAGGATCGATTCCACCACCGCAACAAGAAAACAACCATTGCGTTCAAGCAAGAAAGTCAAGACGCCAACTAGAAGGAAACTAATCATCTACGATGACGAACTCTCGGAGTAAGTCCTCGTATGCATTTTTATTTTTATTGTTATTTTTCGTTATTATTATGCATGCATTGAGGATAATGCCTCACTCGAGTTTGGGGGATTGTTATTAGTAATTACCATGTTTAGTTACATTAATCTTAAGCATTACATTTAGGATACATAAATTGCTTGCCATGCCTTTAATTAGAACAAGAATTGCTTAGATTTGATGAATATTCGATGATGACTTTGCCAATGCACTTAATTGATAGAATTTTTATTCTAGGATAACCATGGAAAAACTTAGAATTTTACTATGATGCTAAATTTGATGAAACACTTTGTTGTGGTTTGATTGATTTAAGGAATTCTAGTAAACTTAGGTCGATAATTAATAAATTGGGGATTAGAATAAAAATTGGATGAATGCTAGAGGTGCCCGAAATTGGCTCTAGCATATGCTAAAAAAATTGATCACTAGAGGTGCCCAAACTGGCTCTAGGAGGCGTTAAAAATTTTAACTAGAGGTGCCCAAACCGGCTCTAGTCGATTAAATTAACTTAAGAAAACTAAAAATAAAACACTAGAGGTGCCCAAATTGGCTCTAGTTAAAACATGTTAAAAAGAACCCAATGAAGTAATTTGAAAACCTATTGTTTGCATAGAATCGAAAAATCAACTTGCACACAACTCCGCACACACTCACAAGCATTATAGTTTGATTCCGAGTAATTCCTCGTTTTCTGAAAAATAAAAAGCCAATCATACTTTGTGCCCTGTTCAGAGAATTGAAATCAAGTTTGAGCTAAGCTTGTGAAAATTTGAAGTCTTGGCGGTGTAATTATGAGTTTGCATTGCTTGAGGACAAGCAATAGTTCGAGTTTGGGGGTGTGATAAGTGTTCAAAAGTACTATTTTTCTTACCCTTTTTACTCATATTATTGTTAGACTTAGGCTCATATTAGTTGCATAGTTAGCCATTCATGCATTAATTCATGTTTCCTTCAATCGTTGAGCTTGATTACATAACTTGGTGATTTTTTTGTAGAAATAGATGCTGCTTTGGTGTGTTTTTGTGTGTGTATGTGCAGGATCACTTGCCAAAGCAATGCCGAGCTAGTTGCCAGGGCAATGCATGAAGGATATGCCGAGCTAGTTGCCAGGGCAGTGCATGAAGGAGACGCCGAGCCAGTTGCCATGGCATTTGTCGACAAAGACTAAAAGCAATATGGATGTCGAAATTCATGACTTTACAAGCCCAAGATGACATGGAGCAAGGCCCAAGCCCAAAGGAATTTGATTGCCATGCAGAGATTAAAGAAGAATTAAATTCCAAGAGGATAGGAGAAGTTCTAATAGGAATAAAATTATAATAAAGAATTATATTCTTTAAAGATAATTTAATTCCAACTCAAACTCCTCCTCAAAGAAGGACTTTGGCCTAGCCCTATAAATACCAAGGAGATTTCGACAAGATCAAGAGGGAGAGAGCAAGAGGGAATTTCGACAACTCCAAGAGAGGAAGCAAGGGGAATTTTCGGCAAGCATCTAGGGCAAGGAGGATTTCGACAAGCCTCTTCCTTAATCTTTGTTCGATTGGGTTCATGCTAGGGATTAATTATCTTGTGTTTCTTTGGAACCTAGCCATGAACTAAATTTACTTGGCTATGGTTATTGTGTTTTGTGGTTGTGAGAAACTATTGGTTTTTGTTTAGGTAATAAGAGTTTGCACTTTTCTATTTCAAGGTTTATTCATTCTTGATTCTTATTATTGTTTTTATGAGTGAATTGGGAGAGGATCTCGTGATTTCATCCATTTATCTAATATCGGGAGAGTTAGATTCAAGAAACGAATGAATATAATCTTTATGCAATCCAATGATGGTGAAGATTAATCCGGCTTAGGAATAAGTTAAGGATTTCAACGGCTAAGAGGAGCGCGAGATTGGTTGTTGTTCACCCTTGATTCACGCAGGGATGTATTATCAAGGCATGCACAAGTAGCTAGAGTTTCGACTTAGGGATAAGAAGAAACCATTGAAGAACGCTCCGCCGAACCTTGAAGTTGCTGCCCAGTCGCCCAAGTAGTTGCCCAACTAGTCGCCCAAGCAACCATCATTTAGTTGCCAAGGCAACCCCGTTGTGCAAGTCGCCACGGCAACTGAGTTGCCCATGAACTCTTTTACCAAGACAATCCAATCGGCTATCACACCTCAACTCACGATAACCTAGCCTATCTCTCTCATTCGAATTCATCTTTTCTTTTACTTAATTGCTTTCTAGATTAGTTATTAGTTAAAACTTCTATAATCCTTCACTTGTGTTTTTACTTTTTACAGTGCAAGAGACTAGATTCTTGAAGTGGCACCAATCCCTGTGGAGACGATATCTTTTATACTATAACTTGCGACGTGTATACTTGCACAATTGCGTAGCACTTATTACGCGCAACATTACTGCCACTCAGATTTGCGTCTTTTCCTCGTCATACTTTTCATTATTAAACAAGTATCGAGGTCACCCTTGTTCTGCCTGCACTTAAAGGATTAGTACATCATAATAATACCCACGAAATCCTTTGCTTTTCTTGTATCTAATCAATTTACCTACAAGATGCTTGTTGAAAAGATAAGTGAATGGCTCAAAATATTATTTACTAGAATTGAGAGTCTGGAAAAGTTTGATAAGTCATGGCAAACATAAGAACAAAAATCAAGATTAGGCCCCTAAATATCAAGTGCAACAAAGCCTTTAAATCAAAATGCAAAGATCAACTCCAATGTGACCCCTTCTAAATTATTAAGCTTCTGGGAGAAACATTTCCCGTATACCTAATTATATCTCATTTAAGGTAGCACTCTTCACCTCAGCAACTCACCATGCCCAATCCTTCTCTCTTTTTTGATCTCGATCAAGATTAGAAATTTGGAAGTCCTTGAAGAAAGGTTAACCTTGATAAGTGGGATATATTCTGAAGACAAACTCATTTTGCTCCAATACTCGTATATGGTCAAAATGGTCTTTTAAGGCTTGTAATGTAGGCTATGGTTCACGGCTGCCAAAGAAATGATATATAGGCTCAAATAAATACTTAAGGGTGATAAAACCAATGATAATTTCTTTCAAGTGAAATATCATTTTTGCACTCCTTGATCTGAATATGCTCGGATGAAATGCTCTTTTCTTTTTTCTTTTTTTGTGGATCGCTCTAGACTGTCTATTTTTGGGTTTTCACCCTAGAGTTCATTTCCTTTCCTTGTAATCGATCTTCCATTGATCCTTTGGATAGAGATGTGTTTGAATGAAATATCTCACATAAATGTTGCTTTTCTTTTGCATTTTTTTCAACTTTAGTGCTTTCTACGCTTCAGGCTGATTTAGTTGACTTTTGAACACAAACTTCCACTGTTTCTTTTCTTTATTTTTCTTTTGTTTTTTTCTCTTCTGCTTCTTTTTTACTGAATTTAGAGCATTCTTTTTCATTCATCCTGCCTTTCTGGCTTTTGTGCCTGATATGTTCACTTTTGTTTCTTTTGCTCCTGATTCTCAGGGCATTATTGTCATAGCATAATCAAAACCAAACACTTTTCACTTGTGAATAAACTTTTATCTTGTTTGCCCCCAGTGTAGGGGTGATCCTTGGTTTGGGTTGAATCGAAAGAAAATCCTCAAGCTCAAAGGGGACAAAAATGATATTTTTCTTATTTTCTTTCTTTGTGAAGGGAGATGAAGGAATTTCAAATGTCCTCCCATACTTTGACATGAAAAGGCGTCTTCAGGTGGATGATGTTTTGGGTTATCACTTCATTCAAAGACCTTAGCCAACAATGCTTGAGAGGCAATTCACTTAAAATTTGTATTTGGGATTTTCCCGCAATACCTGAACACTCATTAATATCTTTCCGTTGGTCTAAATAAAGAAGAAGAGAGTCACATTTTGAAGCTGATATCTCAATTTGATTCAAGGTCACTCTTACAATTAATATCCAGGGACCTGAGAAAAAAATATTACTGAAGATATATACATATACGTATGGAAGAACAAAAACCAACTCATAACAAAAAATAAATGAAATACACAAAGAATTAAAGAATGCAAAATGTTTACCATTTACGAAATATATAGGAAACAAGCATTGTAAACAGATAAACCGAAATAGCCTCCCTTACAAAGGACCCCCAATGCTCGCGGGCAAAAGCGATTGGGATGATTCAGGGTATTACTCCGCAACGGTCCTAAAATTGCAGAAAGATCTCCCGTAGTTCACTGTTGACCATTAATTAAGGAAGGCCTGAGTTAACTTTGGTCACTCTGCTTCTATCATCAATTTTTTATTTTTCTTCGCCATGACAAACACATGTCCATTCTTATTCATGTTCTGATGCTCTCATTCTTTTTAAATAAATTTTAATTCTTCAGTGAACAAATTCCTCAATGTCGCTCCACTGGTCTCTCACAATATTAAGTTTGCCCCACATTTATTACATAGGGTGAACAAATGCCCCAAGTCACTGAACATTTTAAGTTCTTGAACTTTCATCAAGTTCATCTTTAATTTTACAGAACCACCAAAAATCCATGGCAAAACTTGCTAAGTCCCTGAACTGGCTGATATATGTATTTCATTACCATTATCATGACCTCTGATAAGCGATTTTCTGAATAAAGAAATACCAACTGAAGATGATTGCCCCATACTCAGACATATTTTTTCCCTGAGTGGTTGAACATTTTCAACTATGGCCTTACATTTTGAAATCATCTATGAAGCAACACAAGAGAATCTTTGGGCCGGAAGTAATAAAGTTGACTTCATATACTGCTTCAGAGATAATTCTTGCAAATTGTACCCCCTAGTCATAAACGGGACAGACTTCAAAACTCCAGACAATCTTGGAAGCATTCATTCTGAATCTCTGACTAACCAACTTCTTGATGTCCTCCATTAATGACCTACATTTCTTGGTAGCTCATCCTGGTGCCTTATGTGAAATTTGCAAATACTATCGGGATCATAACTATAGGCAAATGGGCTTAACATCTTCTTCACTGGTCCGGGGATAAGAGTTTGACCTTTGATAAGAACATAAGTATGAAATGGGCATTCAAAATTTGCATTTGTCTGAGAAACCTTCCATGATAGACCTAGTGAGTCAGTTGACCATTTCCTCTCACGACCTCAGGGAATCCGATCATTACATTCATTCACTTCTTTCTCTATTTTCTCTTGACATTTTCAGCATTTGTTTTCTGAGCAATCCAATTACAGTTTTCCAATTAAGGGGCTACTTTTTAAGTTACATATCGTAATAACTAATCTTCAGTGTCAACTTCTAAAATCTCCCACTTCAAAAAGTTTTAGATTTGCAACTTGAAAATGTAGCAATATTCAATGTCTCAATCATAACTCAGAATAGTCTTAATATTGTAACAACTTAACTAATATGGTTCTGATAATTTCTCATGATATGGCGAAGCCTCGAGCAGTTTGAAATATATCTCTCAATAAAAACATGATGAGATCCGATTTGAATTTTGACTTTCATTGACATGAGCATCTTGAGCATCTGATCTTGGAGCATTCTTTGGGTAAGAAAATATTACAGAAAAGATACCCAAATATTACTCTGAATCTAGCAAACCCCTGACTGCAACGAGTTATTCACACAAGTTTGTCACAGCTTCTGTCTTTTTTCTCTTATCTCAATTCTTCCAACAAACAATATTTTTTGATTGAACTGGGCTTCCTACTTTCGGAACATAAATACCCATTCTTGATGAGACCAACAACTTCAATAGGGCCATTATTTGAAAATGATTTTGTACACAGCATAGCCACATATCTGAATATAACATTGGATAGTAACCACTGTCTTTCTTTTCTAACTGAACTCTTCATCTTCTTTGTCTCGTATCTGTATTCTGCTCCTCTTGCAACTGACTCCCTTGTGAGCAAACTTCAATCTTCAAATGACCTTAGCGTTCATCGCTTTAAAGAATGACTCATCTGCCCCTCATCTCTGTTAGGATCATTATATCCTCCGACTGCCGCTGAACCATCAATCTACAAGACTTTCAGTTAAACTCTAAATTTTGGCTTCATTCCATCTTTCTATGCCAGTCCACTGGGCTCCATTCATTTTAGCATTTTCAGAATCCATCGGTGCCTCTAAGTCGAGCATTTCACTGTTCTCACCATGATCAGAACTCAGATATTCTAGATTCTTCACAAATGCCCCTGGCTGTATTGATCAGAACTTGCTCATCTTTCTCCCTGGCTTTTATTTCTATATCTCTTTTTTACTTCTTTTTTTAACTTCTTTTTTTTCTTTGACTCTCTTTTTTTGACTTTTTTGCTCTCTTTTTTTGCATGAAGAGTCCTTTTAGACTGAACCCTTATGTGAGACGAGTTTCTATCTTGATCACCCACATTGATACTTCATTCTAGAATCTTTCCTTCCTTGACCTTTATGATTCCCCAAACAAAGTGATAGCTAGTATTCCCTCTCGTTCTCGGACTGATCAACCTTTTTCATTCGATCCAAGTGGCCCTCAACAATATTTGTAACTGTTCATCCTTAATAAATTTGTTACCCATGCTTTTAAAAACATAAATTTAACCAATGCAATGTTATTTACAAAAAATGCAATATTTTAAACAAAGATGCAATATTTTTATTTTACATAATGTTTAAATAATGTAATACATGAATACATGAGGTATCGATTTCAAGAACTAGTTATTAGAACAACACCCATTTAATTGAAATGTCGAATACAGAGAAAAGGCAATATGTTCACTAGCTCCAACTCCTTTGGTTTATCACTTTGTTCAGCCTCTAAGTTAACATCTGTCCTGGCTCGGTGTCAATATCAAAATGTTGTTGCAGGTTCACGACTTCATCGAACAAAATCTGTACATGCCGGACAACTCCCAGCACTTGGCTCCTAAAGTTAATCATCTCACAACTCTGCTTCTGGATAGCCTGGATTACTGCCTCGACTTGATTTTTAGTATTTATCCCTTATCGCGGTACCTCTTCAAAACTGTTGAGCCAATCTTTCAATTGTTGTATTGCATTTTTTGATTCTTTCATTTTCTTCAACTCTTCATTTTTATCAGTATTTCCCCTAATTATGGCATCTCTCGGTAAATTCCATCACTTGTGAAACTTGGATATCGCCTTTGAGTTCAAAGCTTTCTGTTATTCCTTGAGTTCTTATTTATCAGCAACAACCCTTGAATGCCCCTTCAATTTACTCGTCTTGAATGCCCCTTTAATTTATCTGTTATCTATCTTCTTTCTGGTTATCACAATTCTTCGAATACCGTGCCTTGTTTATCTCTGTAACTGTTGTTGACTCTATCTTGAAACTCGAAATGTTGTTGAGCCTTGTATAAACCTTATCTTTTTGACCATTAGAGCAGTATAACAAAGCCTTATATTTCTCTAATGTTGGTGTTATACGTGTTTTCCGAAAAGCGAACAGTTATATAGGCTTCATACACAGGTCACGGTCCCAAACAATTATTAATTCATTTGACTGTCTGACAGCAACACTATAATTCTGAAATTTATTGGAAATGACTCTTAGTATTCCCGTCATATGGTTCTCAAGTTAAACTTGGTTCTGGCAAACATTCATTATGCTCTGAATTTTTTGGTACAACCTTGCTTTAATGTCACTTGGTCTCTACGGATATTGTCTTCGTGCTTGTAGTGAATCTTCTCGAATCCAGTTCCTTAGTGACATATTATCCCCCACTTGTCTATCAGACCCTTCAACTCTTATGGCCACTGCCTACTTGACTAATTCTCGAACCGATACCTCTCATGAATGCAATGTAACATATAACAAAACACAGAAAAACAAAACAAAAAATTGTGTCAGTATGGTGAAGTAATATTGTAAGCAAAAATAATTATTACTGGTAAAACAATTTATCTTGCGTAAAATTAACCAGAGAGCAGTTTATTTTGCACACAAAAATAACCATAGAAATAAATTTAAATCAGCAACACCCTATCTTAGGTCCCTGTCTGGTGTTGCGCGTAATAAGTGCTACGCAAATGTACAAGTATACACGTCGCAAGTTATAATATAAAAGATATCGTCTCTACAGGGATTGGTGCCACTTCAAGAATCTAGTCTCTTGCACTGTAAAAAGTAAAAACACAAATAAAGGATTATAGGAGTTTAACTAATAACTAATCTAGAAAGCAATAAAGTAAATGAAAAGATGAGATCGAATGAGAGAGAGATAGGCCAGGTTATCGTGAGTTGAGGTGTGATAGCCGATTGGATCATCTTGGTAAAAGAGTGCACGGGCAACTCAGTTGCCGTGGCAACTTGCACAACGGGGTTGCCTTGGCAACTAATCGATGGTTGCCTGGGTAACTAGTTGGGCGTCTGGGCAGCAATCTTCAAGGTTCGGCAGAGCGTTCTTCAATGGTTTCTTCTTATCCCTAAGTCGAAACTCTAGCTACTTGTGCATGCCTTGATAATACATCCCTGCGTGAATCGAGGGTGAACAATAAACCAATCTTGCGCTCCTCTTAGTCGTTGAAATCCTTAACTTATTCCTAAGCTGGATTAATCTTCACCATCAATAGATTGAATAAAGACCATACTCATTCGTTTCTTGAATCTAACTCTCCTGATATTAGATAAATAGATGAAGTTACGAGATCCTCTCCCAATTCACTCGCAAACAAGAATAAGAACCAAGAATGAGTGAACCTTGAATTGAAAGTGCAAACTCTTATTACCTAAACAAAATCCAATTGTTTTTCACAACCACAAAACACAATAACCATAGCCAAATAGATTTAGTTCATGGCTAGGTTCCAAAGAAACACAAGATAAATAATCCCTAGCATGAACCCAATCGAACAAGAAAGAAAAGATGAAGAAGGAGGCTTGTCGAAATCCTCCTTGCCCTAGATGCTTGTCGAAAATTCTCTCCTCTTGCCCTCCTTGGACTTGTCGAAATTCCCCTCTCTTGCTCTCTATTCAATTGTCGAAATTCCCTTCTTATTTATAGGGCTAGGCCAAAGTCCTTCTTTGAGGAGGAAGTTAAGTTGGAATTAAATTATCTTTAAAGAATATAATTCTTTATTATAATTGTATTCCTACTAGAACTTCTCCTATCTTCTTGGATTTTAATTATTCTTTAATCTCTGCATGGAAATCAAATTCCTTTGGGTTTGGGCTTTGCTCCACGTCATCTTGGGCTTGTCTAGTCATCAATTTCGACTACCATATCACCTTTGATCTTGTCGACAATTGTCATGGCAACTGGCTCGGCGTCTCCTTCATGCATTGCCCTGGCAACTAGCTCGGCGTCTCTTTCATGCATTGCCCTGGCAACTAGCTCTAGCCTTGCTTTGGCAAGTGATCCTGCACATACACACAAAACACACCAAAGCAGCATCTTTTTCCACAAAAACTACCAAGTTATGTAATCAAGCTCAACAATGGAAGGAAACATAGATTAATGCATGAATGGTTAATTATGCAACTAATATGAGCCTAAGTCTAACAATAATATGAGTAAAAAGGGTAAGAAAAATAGTACTTTTGAACACTTATCACACCCCCAAACTCGAACTATTGCTTGTCCTCAAGCAATGCAAACTCATAATTACCTGCCAAGACTTCAATTTTCACAAACTTAGCTTTGAACTTGATTTCAATTCTCTGAACCAGGGCACAAAGTATGATTGGCTTTTTATTTTTCAAAAAACTTAGGAGTTACTCGGAATCAAACTATAATGCTTGTGAGTGTGTGCGGAGTTGTGTGCAAGTTGATTTTTCGGATTCTATACAAACAATAGGTTTTCAAATTACTTTATTGGGTTCTTTTTAACATGTTTTAACTAGAGCCAGTTTTGGGCACCTCTAATGTTTTGTTTTTAGTTTTCTTAAGTTAATTTATTCGACTAGAGCTGGTTTCGGGCACCTCTAGCTATCAATTTTTTTAACACATACTAGAGCCAGTTTCGGGCACCTCTAGTGATCAATTTTTTAGCACATGCTAGAGCCAATTTCGGGCACCTCTAACATTCATCCAATTTTTATTCTAATCCCCCAATTTGTTAATTATCAACCTAAGTTTACTAGAATTCCTTAAATCAATCAAACCACAACAGTGTTTCATCAAATTTAGTATCATAGTAAAATTCTAAGTTTTTCCATGGTTATCCTAGAATAAAAATTCTATCAATTAAGTGCATTGGCAAAGTCATCATCGAATATTCATCAAATCTAAGCAATTATTGTTCCAATTAAAGGCATGGCAAGCGATTTATGTATCCTAAATGTAATACTTAAGATGAATGTAACTAACATGGTAACTACTAATAACAATCCCCCCAAACTCAAGTGAGGCATTGTCCTCAATCCATGCATTAAAGAAAAATAAAAATAAAAAAATAAAATGCAAACGATGACTTACTCTGAGAGTTCGTCATCGTAGATGATTAGTTTCCTTTTGGTCGGTGTCTTGATTCTCTTGCTTGAACGCAATGGTTGTTTTCTTGTTGCCGGTGGTGGAATCGATCCTCGTACGAGGTTGTCCTCATCGTCCTCTTCATCAATGTCATTGGTTTTTTGCTTGGAGGATTCAATTGATGCGGTCTTTGTTGGTGCAATGGAGGACTCGTCTTTGGCTTTTCACTTGGTTGCCGGGATGTCTTTAGCTTTGGTTGCCGTGGCGTCTTCAGGGTTGGTTGTCGTGGCATCAGCTTGTGCAGGCACGATGTAGGTTGCCGCGGCATCATCTATTGCGGTTGCCGTGGCGACTACTTCATTGGGTGCCGGGGCAAGGATCTCGGCAGGAAATTTCCTTAGCATAGTGGTTGTGAGTCTTGTTGTGGAAAAGAAAACCTGGAAATTAAAGATAATGAAGAAAAATAAAATATCTCCTAAAAATAAAAATAAAAAGAAAAAGAAAATATTGAAAGGAGAGCATGCTCATGCATCTCCTAAGTTGACCACTTCTTTGTTACGTTCCACATGGGCACCATTATAGTGCTTCAATCTTTGTCCATTAACTTTGAATTCATGGTTGTCAGAGATGGACTTGATTATCACAGCACCATGGGAGAATGGTTTGACGACTTCGAATGGTCTCGACTATCTTGATTTCAGTTTTCCCGGGAAAAGTTTTAGCCGAGAATTGAATAAGAGAACTAGTTGCCCTGGCATGAATTGCCGCAGCAATAGTTTCTTGTCGTGCCATCGCTTTGTTTTCTCCTTGTAGATTTGTGCATTGTTATAGGCAAGTGCACAGAATTCTTCTATCTGATTGAGATCCATCAAACGCTTTTGTCCGGCACTTTCCCAATCCATATTCACGGTCTTAATTGCCCAGTATGCCTTGTGTTCGATTTCCACCGGTAGATGGCATGTTTTGCCATAGACAAGTTGGAAGGGGGACATACCTAAGGGTGTTTTGAATGCAGTGCGATATGCCCAAAGTGCGTCATCTAGTCTTAATGACCAATCCTTCCTTGAGGGATTTACAACTTTCTCGAGTATACCCTTTAATTCTCGGTTGGAAATTTTTGCTTGCCCGTTGGTTTGTGGGTGATATGCCGTGGCGATCTTGTGTGATATGCCGAAGCATTGCAACATCTTGGCAATTAGTCTGTTGTCAAAATGCTTGCCTTCGTCACTGATAATTGCTCTCGGCATCCCAAACCGTGTAAATATGTTTTTTCTGCAAGAATCGTTGCACGGTCTTGGAATCGTTGTTGGGAACTGCAGCTGCCTCAACCCATTTAGACACGTAGTCGACGACAAGTAAGATGTAGAGGTTGCCGAATGAAGATGGGAAAGGTCCCATAAAATCGATCCCCCACACATCGAACATTCTACCTCGATGATGTTTTGGAGTGGCATCTTATATCGTCTAGAGATATTGCCCGTCCTCTGGCAACGATCACATTGCTTGTAAAAGTCTTGGGCATCTTTGTACAATGTTGGCCAATTCAAACCAGATTACAAAACTTTAGCCGCGGTACGTGTTCCTCCAAAATGTCCTCCATAGATTGAAGAATGGCATTGCCGGAGTACATTCTGTTGCTATTCTTTAGGGACACATCGGCGTATAACTTGATCTGCACATTGTTTAAACAAAAGAGGCTCGTCCCAAAAGTAATGCTTAGCATTATGGCGGAACCGCTTCTTCCCTTGGTGAGTAATGCCATAAGGTAAAATACCACAAACAAGGAAATTAACTAAATCCGCGTACTAGGGTATTGCCGAGGCATGTGCTGCCGTGGCGACTGCTCCCAAAATTGCAGAGGCGTGCGCGTCAAAGGCTGCTGCGGCATCGAGAGTTGCCGAGGCGTGTGCATCCATGGTTGCCGAGGCGTCAAGGGTTGCCGAGGGATGCGCGTCCATGGTTGCCGAGGCAACTAAAATTTGTTCATCCAGGAATGCATACATATCTCTAGATTCGTGTCCTCCTCCCTGTTGCGTTCTAAACGTGATAAGTGATCAGCCACTTGATTTTCTGTTCCTTTCCTGTCCTTAATTTCAATATCAAATTCTTGTAAAAGTAATATCCAACGAATCAAACGAGGTTTAACATCTTTTTTAGCAAATAAGTATTTGATTGTCGAATGGTCCGTATGAACAATTACCTTTGTACCAATCAAATAGGATCGGAACTTGTCAAATGCGAAAACTACAGCTAGTAACTCTTTCTCCGTTGTTGTGTAGTTCACTTGAGCAATATTAAGAGTTTTACTAGCGTAGTATATCACATGGAAGGTCTTACCTGTGCGTTGACCTAGGACTGCTCCTACCGCGAAATCACTTGCATCACACATGAGCTCAAAAGGTAGCGTCCAATCTGGTGGAACGGTAATGGGTGATGAGGCAAGCTTTTTTTAGGGTTTCGAATGCTTGGGTGCAAGAATCATCAAAATCGAAGACTTTATCCTGTTCAAGCAGATTACACAGGGGTTTAGTGATTTTAGAAAAATTATGAATGAACCTCCTATAAAAACCTGCATGTCCGAGAAAACTTCGAATTCCTTTAACCGAACTTGGTGGGGGTAATCTCTCGATCACGTCCACCTTGGCTTTGTCTACTTCAATTCCCTTGGATGAAATCTTGTGGCCGAGCACTATTCCTTCATCTATCATAAAATGGCATTTCTCCTAATTGAGGACTAAATCCGTTTCTTCACATCTTGCCAACACCCTCTCTAAATTGCCGAGACAACTGTCAAAGTCATTACCAAAAACAGAAAAATCATCCATGAAGATCTCAAGGAAGTCTTCGACCATGTCTGAAAAGAGCGCCATCATGCATCTTTGGAAGGTTGCCGGGGCGTTACACAATCTGAACGGCATCCTTCGGAAGGCATAAGTACCGTATGGGCATGTGAAGGTTGTCTTTTCTTGATCTTCTGGTGCTATGGCAATTTGATTGTAACCTGAATAACCATCAAGAAAATAATAAAAGGGTTTACCTGCAAGACGGTCGAGCATTTGATCAATAAAGGGTAATGGGAAGTGATCTTTCCTGGTGGCTTTGTTTAGCTTTCGATAATCCATACAAACCCTCCAACCGGTCACGATCCTGGTTGGAATGAGTTCATTATTTTCATTACTTACCTTTGTTATACCTCCCTTTTTGTGACGCATTGTGCGGACTTACCCACATACTATCGAGATAGGGTATATAATGCAGCGTCAAGCCACTTGATGATTTCTTTCATTACAACCCCTTTCATGGCATGATTCAGTCTCTTCGGGCCTCAATTGAAGGTTTGTGATCATCTTCCAACAAAATCTTGTGCATGCACACCGCCGGGCTAATTCCCTTCAAGTCGGCAATTGTCCACCCTATTACCTTTTGTGTAGCTTGGCATCTTGATCAGCTTATTTTTTCCTTTCGGCTGTAACTTAGAAGAAATAATTACAGGCAATGTATTATCGGTTCCTAAGTATGCATATTTTAGTTGCTCTGGCAATTGTTTCAACTCAAGGGTCGGTGGTTGTTCAATAGAGGGTTTTTCGAGTTTACCTTCCTTACCTGAGTAATCCAGTGGTTCAAAGTATGTACTTGGTCGATTGACTAGCCAATTTGCCTCTTCTTGTTGTTCCTCATCGACCGGTTCTTCATACTCCTCAGGTTCCTCTTGATCGGCAATGTAGTTGCCGAGGCAACTAAATTCCTCGTCGAAGTTAAACTCTACCGTGGCATGAAGAAGTTAGCATTCTTCTGGATCATCGGCATGCCTTAGTGTTTGGAACACATTTAGTTTGACTTGCTGGTCATTCACCCTCATTGTGAGTTCTCCATTTTCAACATCGATCAAGGTTCTCCCTGTTGCTAGGAATGGTCTCCCGAGAATGATGGGTGCATGCTCATCTGCTTTACAATCCAAGACAATAAAGTCAGCGGGAAAAATAAATTTATCAACTTTTACCAGTATGTCCTCGATTTTTCCCTCTGGATGCACATAGGATTTGTCGGCTAGCTGTAGCATAACTGTTGTAGGTCTTACCTTCCCGATTCCTAGTTTCTGGAAAACCAATTTAGGCATCAAGTTTATGCTAGCCCCAAGGTCGCATAATGCTTTCCCGACATAGTGGTTTCCAATGGAACAGGGTATTGTGAAACTTCTGGGATCCTTCAACTTGGGTGGCATACGATTGTTCAACATTGCCATGCATCCCTCCGTTGCGGCAACTGTTTCAAACTCTCCTAGCCTTGTTCTCTTGGACACAATGTCTTTAAGAAACTTGGCATAGTTTGGCATTTGTTCAATTGCTTCCACAAATGGCAAGTTGATGTGGACTTGCTTTAGGATATCAAGAAACTTCTTGAATTGGTATTCTTGCTTTTGTCGCTTCAACCTTTGTGGGAATGGTGGTGGAAGTCGGATATCTTTGATCCTTTCATTAGTTTGAAACCTGATTGACGGCATTGCTGGGACAACTGGAGTTGTCGAGGCGTTATCAACTGGGGTTGCCGAGGCATGCTTATCGCAAGTTTCTGAGGCGTCTTTATTGTCGGTTGCCGAGGCATGCTTATTGTCGGTTGCCGCGGCAATTCCTGGTTCAGCATCTGAGGCTTTGCCGCTAGGTTTGTCTTGATCTTTTTGTGGAGTTTTGTTTGACGAGCGGGTTTGAACCTCTCTAAGTTGTTGGCCACTTCTAGTGGTGATCGCCTTACATTGCTCATGGCCAGTTCCTCTTGCGACTTCAGTATCGCTAGATAAACCTCCTTGCGGTCTAGTATTCAGATTTTGAGCAAACTGTCCGACTTGATTTTCCAATGATTTGATTGCCGCCTCTTGGTTTTGCAATCTCATCTCGGTCCTGTTAATAAAAGCATCAGTTCTTTTTATGAAATTAATATTCTCAATCATATAAGATTCAGTTTTCATCATAAAAGCATTTAGAGAATTTTCCAAAGAACTAGATGTCGTCGGTTGTTGTTGCGGCAACTGTTGCCGTGTCATATTTTGCTGGAATCCCGATGCTTGTGCATTCTTATTGTTCTGGTTTAGAGTATTGTTGGGATTACTCCATGAAAAATTCGGGTGCTTCTTCCAAGCTGGATTGTATGTATTGGACATCACGTTGTTGCTCCGATTGTAATTCCCCACATAGAAGCTGGATTCCGGATTCTGCATACATTCAGAAGAATTATGGTTATCACCACATAACTCACAAAAAGAATCCATTACCTTGACTTCATGTGTGTTGTTTGGTTTTTGCATGTTCTGGACCATCTTGGTTAAAGTGGCCAATTGTGCCAAAATTGAATCTGATGATCCTAGTTCATGTATTGTGGCTAGGCGTCTAACTCCTCCTCTTCTAGTAGATGGGAATTGATAATCATTCTTGGCCAGCCTGTTTAAAATTTGTATTGCTTCTTCCGGCGACTTATCTAGGATTATGTCGTTTGTCGAGGCATCTAGCATCATCCTTGTTGGTGTATTCACGGCGTTGTAAAACATTGTTACTTGAGTCCACACCGGGAATCCGTGTAGGGGGCATTTGTGTAGAAGTTCTCTATATCGCTCCCAAGCCTCGTACATGGATTCATCATCTTGGTAAAAGAGTGCACGGGCAACTCAGTTGACGTGGCAACTTGCACAACGGGGTTGCCTGGGCAACTACTTGGGCGTCTGGGCAGCAATCTTCAAGGTTCGGCAGAGCGTTCTTCAATGGTTTCTTCTTATCCCTAAGTCGAAACTCCAGCTACTTGTGCATGCCTTGATAATACATCCCTACGTGAATCGAGGGTGAACAACAACCAATCTTGCGCTCCTCATAGCCGTTGAAATCCTTAACTTATTCCTAAGCTGGATTAATCTTCACCATCAATAGATTGAATAAAGACCATACTCATTCGTTTCTTGAATCTAACTCTCCCGATATTAGATAAATAGATGAAGTTACGAGATCCTCTCCCAATTCACTCGCAAACAAGAATAAGAACCAAGAATGAGTAAACCTTGAATTGAAAGTGCAAACTCTTATTACCTAAACAAAATCCAATTATTTTTCACAACCACAAAACACAATAACCATAGCCAAATAGATTTAGTTCATGGCTAGGTTCCAAAGAAACACAAGATAAATAATCCCTAGCATGAACCCAATCGAACAAGAAAGAAAAGATGAAGAAGGAGGCTTGTCGAAATCCTCCTTGCCCTAGATGCTTGTCGAAAATTCTCTCCTCTTGCCCTCCTTGGACTTGTCGAAATTCCCCTCTCTTGCTCTCTATTCAATTGTCGAAATTCCCTTCTTATTTATAAGGCTAGGCCAAAGTCCTTCTTTGAGGAGGAAGTTAAGTTGGAATTAAATTATCTTTAAAGAATATAATTCTTTATTATAATTGTATTCCTACTAGAACTTCTCCTATCTTCTTGGAATTTAATTATTCTTTAATCTCTGCATGGAAATCAAATTCCTTTGGGTTTGGGCTTTGCTCCACGTCATCTTGGGCTTGTCTAGTCATCAATTTCGACTACCATATCACCTTTGCTCTTGTCGACAATTGCCATGGCAACTGGCTCGGCGTCTCCTTCATGCATTGCCCTGGCAACTAGCTCTAGCCTTGCTTTGGCAAGTGATCCTGCACATACACACAAAACACACCAAAGCAGCATCTTTTCCCACAAAAGCTACCAAGTTATGTAATCAAGCTCAACGATGGAAGGAAACATGGATTAATGCATGAATGGTTAATTATGCAACTAATATGAGCCTAAGTCTAACAATAATATGAGTAAAAAGGGTAAGAAAAATAGTACTTTTGAACACTTATCATCTGGCTCTAGTGGGTAGGTTTCTATTACAGCATGTGGGTTTTGATCTAGACTCTGGGTACCCGAACTGTCGTTACTGGACTAGTAAGACATCGATTCGGGAGTATACGACCCCTTATAGTGGAGGCGTAACCTCACGATGTATAAGGTTGGTATACCGGAAGGAGGACAAAATTTTGATCACAGAGCAGAATAACTCACGTAAGATCATGCCTCACTCCCACTTAAAGGTGAAAAGCCTGGGTATAAGGCTTATGCATGAATGACAATTTACATCACACAAGAAAAAGCTACCTGCATTTTTCCAGAAAATTCATCCAATAATTATGGAAAAAATTAAATTCAAATTACTGTCCTAAAATGCCACGTACAATTAATTAGGCCTGACTCTCGGTTTTTAAAGTCCCCACCGGAGTCACCAAGCTGTCGCGACCATTTTTTGAAAACCGGGATGTGTAAAAATAGCCTGATGATCGATCTTTTAGAAAATTAGGGTTTTCTTGCCATTTTAATTTAATCTTGAAAATTTAGGTTTTTCGTAGTAAATCAAATTTTCCTTTATTTACCCTTTAAAAAAACATTTTGGAGTCGCCACTGATCACTTCGAGGTAGACCGGACACTGAAAAAAACAAACCAGATATTTTGTCTTAAAAATTGGGTTCGAGAGTCGGTTACGTGTAGGGAAGGATTAGCACCCCTACAAACGCCCATTATCGGTACCTTTAATTTTACGTGGCATTTTGGTATTTCGAATAATTATTTGAATTTAATTTATTCCATAATTATTAATTGAATTTAAATTCCGAATGCAGATATCCTTTTATAAGGAAATTCATTTTGTTTAATACAAGATTAAAAGCACCCCGTTAGGTGGCACCTCTATTCGTATTTAAAAATGAATTTCCAACATAAAAGGTTTTTACTGAGTGATACTTTATTGTCTTGTCAATTTTAAGTACAATTCCTAAAAATGCTCTATTTTATTAGTTGTTTAAATCTATGAATATTAATTAATTTAATGGCTTTTATGTGAAAATGCCAATTTCTTGAACACCATCCATATATTTAAAGCCCTTAAATTAATCATATTTCTAATTAATTAATTCCTCTAATTAATTAAAGTTCTAGTCCCAATTAAGGCTCTAAAAATTATTATTTAATTATAAGTGAAAATGTATATCGAATATACATCATTATGACCAAGGTTGAGATAATACCCCGTTGTAAACAATGGAACACCATCCAGATTTGAAATTCAAAGATTTTATTCGATATACATTTAATTAACTACAATGTATTAATTATTAATGTCAATTAAAGAGCTAATTTGATATCCAATTGTACGTGGAATGTATATTAAATATAATTTGTTAAAATTCACTTTGAGATAACACCCCATTGTAAACAATAGAACATCATCCAAATTGGAATTTTAAAATTATATTTAATATGCATTTAATTACTACAATTATCTACCCTATTTAATTATTGAATCCTAATTAGAGAAACCTAAGCTAAAGGCTATATCTTAATTAATTAAATCTAAGTATATTAATTATCTAATAAAAACATACTATATGCTAATTTAAAAATATGTATCACACATATATAATTAAAACAATTAAATTAAATTAAACAAATAAATATGACTAAATTAAAACAACTTGGAACATAAAGCTACTTTTATTAACTCTGGTGACTAAATTGAAAAGATACAAAACTTTAGAGCCCAATTACAAAGATCCAAAGACCTAATTGCACTAATTACAAATTCTAGAATCCAATTAAGGAGTACGAGGGACTAAATCAGAAGAATAATAGAGTATGGGGTTCAATTCAAAGGGATAGGGACCAAATTGAGTGAAAGTAAACATTTGGACAAAACCAAATGATATTCATATGGGGACGCGCGGCAAACCTGACCCATATAAAGGTGTGCGGACCCTAGTCTTAACCCGGTTCAAAACGACGTCTGTCATGAGGGCTTTATAAAGCCATTTTTATCAAAAATTTCCCCTCTTTATTTCATTTTATCCGAGCCCCTCTCTCTCTTCCATTTTCTCTCCCTAAAATGCTCTGCACACGAATACTCAAATACCTAGAAAACCTTATCCAAACATATCAAACTCCACAATTTTCGCTTGGTGTTCATCACGGTTCTTCACGAACGTGATGGACTTCAAGTATTCCGGCCATAAGCCGCCGCAAACACCGCCGCTTGATCCAGCGCCACCAACTCTGATCATCCTTCAGCCGTTTTCCGGCCACCGTGCTTGATCTCCGGTAAACACCTCACTTCGATCGGCCGCCGCAAGGCGATTTTTGGCCACCGTAAGGCAATTTTCGGCCGCCGTACCTCTGCCATTGTTGAACCCTAAACCCCTAAAAAAATTCAAATTTTAACCTAGAACCCTAGATCTACCCGGTTCAATAGAACCTCCCCACTTCCCTGGCTTAGATCTACCTGAAACCAAACCCTCTTCGACTCTACCGTAACTTCCCAACCGCCATGATAAAGACTCCGACCACCGCACTCTTTTATTTATTTTTTTTACAATTTCTTTACTCCGAACTAACATTCACTATTTTGCAGGATCTAAAGAAAATGAGAGGATTTTACCTTATTTACAGTAGCTTTGGTGGTTTCGGCGTTGTTTCCGGCGACTGTGTAGCTTTCCCAGCGACCATGCGGCTTCCCGGCGACGATTGAACTCCGGCGGCGACTGTCCAACTACTGGCGATTCAACTCCCAATGACCGGTGGTCTTCCCGAGGTAAAACCCTCCATCTCTTATAAATATTATTATATTTATTATTATTACTTTATTAATGACTGTAATTATTTCCATGACATGAATTTCTCTCTCCTATTTATAGGTCAGTGGAAGATGACGTCATCAAAACCATAATCCGAGTGCATTTGTTTCGGGCTAATAAAGAGCTGCCACGTGGCATAAACTGGGCGAGAAAAATAGGATTAGTTGGGTTTTGTGCTTGTTTGAGCTATAGTTTGTGTTTCTTTTACCGAAATGAGAGTAAAATTAGATGTAATGGAATTTGGGCTTCGGTTTGGGCTTTGGGTACTTATGAAATGTAATTTGGATATTTATGGACTGTTTTAATATTTTTATGGACTATTTATTTATTTAGTATTATTTATTATTTATTTATTAGCCCAGTCAAAATTTGGGTATAACATATATTATTTTAAAAAACCCAAAATATTTATAAAATAATATATTTATATTATTAATAATATATAAAAAAATCTAAACCCTAAACTATTAACCCAATCCTTAACCCTCAAGCTTAATCCTAAATCTTATATTTAGGGTTTAAGAGTTTTTATATATTAATTTTATGAATATTTTGGGTTTTTAAAAAATAATATATTTATATTATAAATAATATATATAAAAATATTTTTACTTAAATTATATAAACTTATCCATTAGGTTCAACCAAATTATTTTATGAAAAAATAATACTATAAATAATATTAATATATTAAATAGAGAGATTATATTCCCATATTAGAACCCATATAATATGAGACAATATGAGCATCTTTTAGCTACTAGGCCAACTATGGATCTCAATAATATTAATATATAAATAATATAAATATATTATTTACATATATATCAATAAAAATATACCATCTTTATATTTTTATATATTATTTATAATATAAATATATTATTTTTAAAAGCTCCAAAAATATTCATAAAAATAATATATTTATATTATAAATAATATATAAAAAACCATAAACCTTAGACCATAAGGTTTAAGGTTTGAGGTTTGGTCTTTGTGGTTTAGAGTTTAGAATTTAGGGTTTTGATATATAATTAATAATATAAATATATTATTTTTTATGAATGTTTTGGGGTTTTTTAAATAATATATAAAATATAAAAATAATATAATTTTATTTTTATATATATATATGCAAATAATATATTTTATATTTTTATATATTAATATTATTTATAGTATTATTTATTTCATAAAATAATTTAAATTAATCTCAAGTAGTTTAAAATATAATATTAGTGGTAAAATATTATATAATAGGGTAAACTACATAAATGGTCACCGAACTTTTAGGGCAGATTCATTTTGGTCACCGTACTTTTAAAATATTCGATAAGGTCACCCAACTTTTAGTTTGATTTCAATATAGTCACCGAACTTTTAGGGCGGATTCATTTTGGTCACCGTACTTTTAAAATATTCGATAAGGTCATCCAACTTTTAGTCAATTTCAATATAGTCACCGAACTTTTAGTTCGCTTTTAATATGGTCCCTCCCATTACCTTCCGTTAAAGCCGACATTAGTTTTTGTTTTTCCTTAATAAAAAAATGGGTAAACTACACCAATCATCACTCAACATTCTTCTCACTCCTATTTTGGTCACTAGAGTTAAAAAAATTTCAATTTAATAACTTAACTTTCGAATCGTTCATATTTTGGTCACTCTCAAATGACATGGTTATACAAATAGAAAAATTCGATTAATATTTAAAAAAAATCGGGTAATGATTTTTTTACTTTGCTTAGTAAATTTACCATATTTGATATTTTAATAAGCAAAGTAAAAAAAATTATTACTCGAATCAAATATTCCAATTAATCGGTCAATCGATTATCGAATTTAATTGGTACAATATAAGATTGAAAATCAAATAATTTGAATTTAACAATTAACCAAAATAATTTTTAAGGATTAATTGAACCTGATTTCGGTACAAATTTTTAAAATAAATTATTTTGATTCGATTACGGTTCACAGTTTTAAGCAAAATTGATTAACTGATCTGATCTAGTATATATAATATTTCTAAATTTTATGCATTACAATATATTATAGTCTAATGATTTTGATACCATTCTGATTTTTTTTAAGTTTTGGCTCTAGGTAGAATTAATATGTGTGAACTTTCAATTTTTGACTTTCTAGTTTTTTTACACTTTTATCACAACCGAAAATTTATTAAATTTACCATATTATCATATTTGATATTTTAATAAACAAAGTAAAAAATTATTTCTAGAATCAAATATTTCAGTTAACTAGTTAATCGATTATCTGATTTAATTAATACAATATAAGGTCGAGAATTGAATAATCTAAATTTACCAATTAACCAAAATAAATCTTTTAAAGATTAATCAAATTTTTCTATTTGTATAAATATGTCATTTGAGAGTGGCCAAAATATGAACAATTCGAAAGTTAAGTTATTAAATTGATTTTTTTAACTCTAGTGACCAAAATAGGAGTGAGAAGAATGTTGAGTGATGATTGGTGTAGTTTACCCATTTTTTATTAAGGAAAACGAAAACTAACGCCATCTTTTAATCGAAGGTAACATGAGGGACCATATTGAAAGTGAATTAAAAGTTCGGTGACTACATTGAAATTGAACTAAAAGTTTGGTGACCTTACCGAATATTTTAAAAGTACGGTGACCAAAATGAATCCGCCCTAAAAGTTCTGTGACTATATTGAAATCGAACTAAAAGTTAGGTGACCTTATCAAATATTTTAAAAGTACGGTGACCAAAATAAATCTGCCCTAAAAGTTCGGTGACCATTTATGTAGTTTACCCCATATAATATCATGTTGGTTCAGGGGTTAAAGCTTAGCCCTTATATTTAAAGGTATTGGGTTCAAAACCCTCTAAGCACATGATTTTAATATTTTCCACCAACAAAACGGCATCGTTTTGACTTAACGAAGGCTTAAGATTTAACTACGAAGTGTCATTTTTGAGTCAAAAATTAAAATTCAGTATTAGATTTGCAGCTTTTTAATGTACGTGTAGTTTATATTTTGTTGTTAATTATTAAATTGTTGTTTTAGTTTTAGTTTTAGTTATTTTTATAATTATTTATATTTAATTTATTAAAATATTAATTCAAATCAAATATTATAAAATTAAACAAAAGATAATATTTTAAAAAAAATACGTGAACAATAATAAATGAATATAATATGTCTCATTAATTTAATGAAATTAATAACCTATCGGTAATAATTATTAATAGTTGAATTTCACTTAACTTGGGCATAAGCATGCTCGCTCTGGTCGCTTTCTTGATATTCACGTGAACTCCCATGGTGTTTCGGTAATAATGAATGATCTTCGGAAAATATTTTCAAATACATAAAATGTGAATTTTAATTTATACAAATTTAATAATTTTAGAGTTTAAAAATTTTATTTAGAATTTAAGTTTTACAATTTAAATTTGAGTTTATACTTTATAATTGTCAATAATTTTTAGAGCATAAGGTTAAACTTTAAAGTTTCCAGTTGACATTCTTTCGTTCCCCTAAATTGTGGGTTCAAGACACCGTAAGAGTAAAATTCCCCTTCTCCCTACTTAGGTAGAAATTGTTCAAAAAAATTTATACTTTTTAGTTTAAGTTTTAGAATTTAAATGTATAGTTTTAATGTTAGAGTTTAGGATTTTTAATTAAGATTTAAGTTTAAAATATCAATATGAAGTTATAAAAAAATACTTTTACAGTGGAAAACATTGATCGCAATTAGTTTTAAATTTTAACATAAACTCATAACAAATGATAAAATAAAAAAATAATAGTACAAAAGGTCTAAAATATATATATAAAAAACTATAAATATAATATTAGTGGGTCCTATTCAGCCGAGTATGATTGGACCTAATCAGTTGAAAAATGATGATATTTATTTTAAGACATTTAAATTTAAACACTTTTATTTATAAAGTGTATGTCTAATAAAAAATATTAAAAAAATTATGAACAGATTAAAAGACTATTAAAAAGTAATGCAATAATCGGAGGGCTGAGATTGAAGGATGGAAGGGGGATAATGAGTAGTGCAAAAAGGGGGACAGCAATCCGCGTAGTGCATGTGAATTGTGGAATGGTTGGTGGGTAAGGATAAATTATTACATGATTTTGACTCATCGCGTCATTCATAATCTTATTTAATGCGATTTATTTGTTTAATAATATATAAGAAAGATGTAAAAATTTACCTTAAAAAAATAAAATAAAAAATTATTATTAAATAGGATCATACGTGAAATAAGCTTATTTAATATTTTTTCGTGGGTAAGGCAGAAACATGATTGTTGGTTTGAGAATGACATGGACACCCCATTTTTATTTTTTTATGGACTACTAAAATAATAGCACAAGGCAAAGGCATCATTATCATGCCACCTCATCATCTTATCTTCTATTTTCTATTCACAAAATATATTAGTTTCCCCAAAATAAAAAAAATATTCCTAACACTGTTTTACATCATTATTTAAAAGGAATTCTAACTATGACTGGCTTGTGCCTCAATATAATATATGAATAAATAAATGGAGACTTATAAATAAATAATGGAACATGAAAAATATGTATACACAACAAATGTCCTCTAGAATCCTTTAGTGGTACACAATTATTATGCATTATTGGAGCTAAATTGATTCTTAAACAGACACATTAAAATAAAATAATAATAAATTAAACTGGAATCAAATTAAATGATTTTGAATTTGTTTATAAATCAATTTATTCGTGACATTCATTGTGTATTTGTGTTAATTACATAATTACACATGTATGATTTATATATTTTGATATATTGTAAACTAGAATTGGTTTGATGCAGTGAACGGTTAAATCTGTAAGTTTGATATATAATTTATTTTTGGTGTAGTTTTGAACACCATAACTCTTGTAAAGAATTAAGATTACAATTTTAAAGACATTATAAAGTTGATATAAATGTAAAGAAAATACTTTGATACACATGTTTGTCAACTTTAGGGTTTAAAGTTTTAGGTTAGGATTTAAGGTTTAGGGATTTAGTGTGTAGAGTGTAGAATTTAAGGTTTATGGTTATAATTTAGAGTTTAGGGTTTAGAGTTTAAGGTTTAGGTTTTAGTGTGCTAGGGTTTAGGATTTAGATTTTAAATTTTATAGAATGGTTGTAAATTTTTTTACACAGCTTGTGTATCAAAATATAACTCTAAACATAATGCTACAATAAATCATGACCACGTTGCTTAAGTTATTCAGTGGGGGTGATCATTTACACTATAGAATATATAGTGGAACTTTAAGATAAAGTGACTAAAGTAAGTAATTGAACAAAATCGAAAAAGATCTCAAAGGATTACACACATAATAGTGGCCAAGGCCACTAAACAAAAGCTTTCCCTGTAAAGTTTTTAAATTTTATAATTGAGTGTTAAATCTCATGTTTTTATATATATATAGTGTAATTATAAGACGCATTGCAATTTTAAAAAGAAAATTTAAAATTTAATTTATTGTTGGCGATGACAATAGTGAAACATGGGCATAAGCTCTAAA
Source organism: Hibiscus mutabilis (assembly GCA_019671005.1). NCBI lineage: Eukaryota > Viridiplantae > Streptophyta > Magnoliopsida > Malvales > Malvaceae > Hibiscus > Hibiscus mutabilis. The sequence continues at coordinate 65,658,066 of CM033719.1, forward strand.
AAGAAAATGTCGATAAAAAATAAGTAGTAATAAAAAATAGAGCAAGATAATTTTTTAGGAGACAGAAGTTAAATGAACTTTTTTGATGGTTCAAAATGAATTTTATGTATTAAGATTAAAATTACTTGTATATACTGTTAGGGTGCTTATCGAGCGAGTCGATCGCGAGTTAAGTAGTGCTTGATTCGTGCTCGTTAAAAGATCTTGTTGCTCGACTCGACTCGTTGCTCGTTAAGTTCGATAAAATTTTGCTCGACTCGTGCTCGTTAAAAAATCTCTTTGCTCGACTCAACTCGTGCTCGTTAAGCTCGCCAAAATTTTTACCTTGTTTTTTTAAATATAGGTAAAATCTAGTGATATTGAAACGAACCTGTCATTACCGAGTTACAGATGAAGTCGATATTTGAGTGTGAGACTCTTTTTATATTCTCAACAATCTTCGATGGACAACAAATGAGAGAATTGCTTAGGAATTTCGGAGTTTTAACTTTTAATCCTATTTTTTTATAATAAAAGAAAAGGGAAAGACTTTGGTTTGAGCCAAGGTATCCAGTGTCAATAATAGTGACTAATCCCCTCGCAGCGGGTACTCTCACTAAGAGAGTAAATGGCTGGACATGATTGGTAGGAATCAAACTCCTGACCTTATGGTTAAGGGATGAGGTGAGCAACCATCACACCACATCTCATGGTTAGAAAAAGGAAAGACTTATTATTATAATTTGATTTCTTGTTAATACAAATTATTTTCTAATTCTCGAGAATACAAAACGTTTTGGAAATTTGAAACTAAAATTTTATGGGTAAATTATCTAGCAATTCACTTTTTTCGACTAGTATTTAAACTTCTTAGAACATAATTTTTAAGGTGACCACCAAAAAATCATAAAATTATTTATAAAAAAATAACAAGCTGCTCACGAAGTTATCGAGTCGAGTTGAACCTTGCTCGACTTGACTCGCTAAGATCTCGATTCGAGCTTGATTCCGAGTCGAGTCAAGTAGAGTCGAGCGTTAACCAAATTTTAACCGAGTCGGGCTCGAGTTATTTGTGAGCTGCTCAACTCAATAAGCACCCATATATACTGTTTTTTCTATTATTTACTTGATAGAATAGAAAAAAATGACCAAAAATGGTCAAAATCATTTAAGGAAAAAATAAAATAAAATAAATATAAACTATATCAGATGCCACATAACTATGACCCATGACTTGAAAATACCACTAAACTTTGATACACAAGCCTTTTAATTTTAGGGTTTAAATATTAGAGTGTGGTTTAGAATTTAGGGTTTTAGATTGTAGGGGGTAGAATTTAAGGTTTATGATTAGAATTTAGAGTTTAAGGTTTAGCCTTTATAAGGTTTAAGTTTAAGAGTGTTAGGGCTAAAGATTTATATTTTAGATTTTATAGTTTAAATATAAAAGGTTGTGTAATTTTTTACACAGTTTGTGTATCAAAATACAACCCTAAAAAGAATTGTAAAATTTTATCTATAAAATTACTAAATATAGCGATAAATTTTAACTGTTTAAAAGTTTCTTATGTTATTTCGAAATTTTGTTTCTTTTTATCGGAGGTTTAAAAAAAATATGGTAAACATAATGAATGGTAAAAACGTTTTAATAGCAAAATTCAAAGTAAAAAAAGGCCAACAGGGTAACCGACAAGGATGTTTGACCCACCGGCTCCCGCAGGCCGTACGGTAATAGTTTTTTTGATTTTTTTCTATCGAAGTTCTTGCTTCGGATAATACCGAACCTTATCCTCCGTTACCTAACCTAACCTAACAGCTTCGGTTCTCCCGTTCTGTATAAAGAGCCCCAGTCTATCCCTTTTCTTCCAAGCTTTCACAAAATTCAACAGATTATTCCAAGAGTTTTCGATTACGCTGCTCAAAGGTGCTTTATTAATTTGAATCTCTCAAATTTTCATTTCTTCTTTCAGTTTCTGTTTTTTGTTTGATCTGTATTTTGGTTGGTAAGAATCTGAAAGTAAAGTGGTGGAAAATGGATTGAATTTATTAATTGATATCAGATTAAGACACGAATGAAAGTTAGGTTACATATATGAGTCGTAACGTGTCTTGTCATCCATTTTCTCGGTAAACAAACGGTAATGTGTTCTTAAACATCTTTAAGCTTACATGATTGCAAGCTCATCTATTGCTTGATTTGATAGATTAATCGAGAGTGATTATTTGAATTATAATTTTTAGTTGAAGTTATGATTGTTTTAATTCTATTTTCCGACCATGAATGGATTGATGGAGTCTTTTTTTCTTTTGAATCCTTCACTTTACTTTTTGGCGATTTCATAAGTGACCAGATCGTTGAAATCTTTTCAAAGTTTGGGAATCTGGAAATCTTTACCACCTGCTGATCTGTGTCTGTTATAAGAATCCATAAACACAATTACTGGAAAGTGATTGGTTCCTATTGCTGCTTATGATTTGATTTTGGATATATCTTCTGGATCCTTTGCACTTTTCCAATTTGATTTGTCAATTCGTTGGTTCCAAGTTCCTGCTGCTTATGAATGGATGAAATCTTTTGAAATTACTCAGATCAGTTGTTAGGTTAGGCATGAGATGTTGCTCTATAGTATATGGCCGAGTCAAGTTGATGATTTGTTTTAATCGTAGGAATTTCGGAGTTCTCGTGATTTTTTCCCCATTTTAGTCATCTATCATTTGTTGATTTTGTTTAAATTGTTGTGTATTACAGAATTAAGGGGTAAGTAAGCACGATCGGTAGAATGGCTCTAGTTGCGGGAGGAATGTCGACATTGAACCCCAATGCCCCTCTCTTTGTTCCTGCTGTTTATCGCCAAGTGGAGGATTTCTCACCAGAATGGTGGCAACTGGTTACGACAACGACATGGTTCCAGGACTATTGGATCAGCCAGCACCAGGATGAGGATGGCTTCTACGACAATACTGAGGATGATGTCTTAGATGGCAATGACATTGCTGATTGGCTCAAGGATACTTTAGACTTTGTTGCTGAAGAAGACCTCCTTGGTATGGATCTCCAGTTCGAAGAGTTCATCCAATCACATGAAATGGAAACTGTATCACCTCCTTTACCATCTAATGGTGGTACGAACGGAATAAGCTTCTTCTATTATCTTCAAAATAAAGAAAAATGTTAGTAGATCATTGAACTTAAACGTTTATCGTTTAATTGCTTGAAACAGGCATCGAGAAGAATGCTGAAATCCTGATGAAGGATCTGAGTTTGTTGCAATCAAGTCCTAGGTATTCCGCAAAACCAGCAAAATACGCAGAGAAGCCGGCTAAGAATATGAACACTAAGAACAGCCCTCGTTGCATCCATCAGCCTCGCTGAATGTCTCTATTAGTCATCCAGGTTAATCTGTGAAGCATCTCAATAGAGGTCAGTGTAACCGTGGCACCCAACATCTGTAGAGAAGAAGGTTGTCAAATAACTCCGGTGACAGGTGTCCGTTGTTGATCATTCTCATGTATTTGGTTCTTTCTAGATAACGAAAAATTAAATATCAAAAAGGAGAAAATTGTAAAAAAGAATGTAAAATTTTAGTGAAAAAGGAGAGAATTATCTTTCATCATCTCACTATATATTTGTTGGTGCAGTCTAGCCCGTGTTAGCAAGACGACAATTTGAGATATTTCAATGGTTTCGATTTATTTCGGTTTAGTACCGGTCGATACATAAAAATTTGTTCAAATTCCAGCGGGGAATTCATTGCATTTATCTCACACGACAAAATAACACTATTAATGATTTGATGATTAATTAAGATTGATTACAATGATTAACGAAGAATTTGGAGCCCCAAGCGGATGAGATACCGTACAATGTACATCGATTGTGTAAAGTTTTTAAAGGATCCCTAAAAAAATCAAATTAAAAGATTATTATTTTTTGAATAGAAAAATCCTGCAAATTAAAGATTAAATGGGCAATTAATGGTGGTCCGGAGTTGCAAAGCAAAATGGCGGGCATGACGGATGTGACGTGTAAAAATGTTGAATTTAATCTTATTTCAACATCTATAGGAACAAGACTTTTACTGTTTTGAAGTCTCGCAAGAGAAGACTTAACATTCCTCACAAGAGCTCGAACTTTCAATTACTTTCATAATTGACAAATCGAAGACTTAACATTCCTCACAAGAGCTCGAACTTTCAATTACTTTCATAATTGACAAATCAAGTTCTTTCAAATATTCTCTTACAATCAAATTCAAAATACGAGATGCACAACTTATATGTAAATATTTACCCTCCAACAAACTAAACTCCCGAATGTTAAGTCTTCTCCTTAAGTAATCAATTGCTAAATCGTTTGAGTTAGTATTGTCTACGGTCACAGTCATAATACTTTTCAAACTCTATTCAATCAAATATTTTCAACTGCTCTACAAAGAAGTTGTCCGGAATGACCAACAATATAACAAAAATTAATTATCTACTTATGTAAATTCCAATCATAAGCAATAAAATGGGCAGTCAAACACATGTAGCTTAAATTTGGATCCGATGTCCACGTATCGATGGTTAGACAAATTCTAGAATACAAGTTCTTAAAAGAAACTTTATGCTCATTTCTTTGTTCAATAAAGAGAGCATAACAATTTCTAGTGGCAGTAATACGAGAAAGAAGCCTAAAGAGAGGATTTAAAACCTTACAAAAGTCAACGAAGTCTTCACGTTCAACAAAAGCAAAAGACAATTCATCCACAATAAGCATTTTAACAAGCTTCTTCCTACACAAATTCAATGTATAAAAATGGCGCAAGGCGCACTAAGGCGATAGAAGTCCTAGAGCCGAGCCGCAAGGCGCGCGCCTTACTGAAATGAGGCACAATTTTTTATAATTAAAGATACATTGACCAAGTACAGATAAATTTATCACCAAAATACCATTCTTGCATTCTTTCAATATTAATTGTGATTGAACTTATAAAAATTATAAAATAATTATTAAATTTTTTCAAATAATAATATTACAAAATAATTGAACTTACAAAAATTACAAAGTAATTATTAAATTTATTCAAATGATAAATATTATAATTAAAAAATTATTTATTTAAAATATTTTATTTTCTTATATCTTTTTAACTAAACCAAAGAATATGTGTTAAAATTTATAGAAATACTAATGCTAATGTGAGAGAGAATGAAAGAATAACATACTAGTTTAAATTATACCTTTTGGGCCATAAAAAAAATCAATTGACTATAGCCCAATAGTGTTGACCACTATTAATCTATAACTTTATAAAATTTTATACCCTGATTATTCCATTCTCATTTCTTTTTAATATTTTAATAAATTATTAATTTCTTTATCCATTAATAATAAATAAAGAATCACGTATTGCGCCAGCAGTGGATCCACACCTCCCCTCCATTGCGTGAAGCACTCATCCTTTCCCCTCTCCATCTTCTTCTTCAACAGAGATATTTTCTGAGTTTATTCTAGCTTTTTATCTCTCCACATTTTTCTTGCTTCTCTTCCTCTTCCTCTCCCTCCATTACATTTATTCATCAATTTCTTACTTCTCTTTTTCTTCTTCTTCAACAAACTCTATTTTTATTTTTTCCTGATTTTAAACAAGACGTCGCCTTTCATCGCCTCTGCGCCTTTTGCGCCTCATGAACGCCTCTATACGCTTCATTAAAATCGCGTCGCCTGGACATAAACAGAAGATTTGTACTCGCCTCACCTAAGCGCCTAGGCGCACCTCGAACGCGCCTTTTTAAACACAGCACAAATCATTATAAAATTCCTACAATTTTGGAACACTAACGGTTTCAGCAGTTCTATCTTTATTTATTAGTGTTTTACTTTTAAAATTGATCAACTTTTGCTTCTTATCCAAATTTAAAAATACTTTTTGCACCTATTAATGTGATTTGCTAATGGAGTGGTGCCATTTTTAGTTGAACAACCAACACAGTATTGACAATACTTAAAGAAGCATAAACAATATCTTTCTCATCAACCGAAAAATAAGCCCACCACTTAGACGTTGCCCACCACTTAGACGTTTTCTTTCTCTTCCCTAAAGTAGTATCACTTGTTTTTAAACCTTTTTTTTTCTCATTTTCTTCCTTTTTGATGGTTGATTTTCTTCCTCATCAAACTCGTCCATCATCGAATTAATAAATACAAAATCACCATCTTTATTCTCATCAAAAGATGATAGAATATTCTGCAACCAAATAATTACAAGACACAAAATAATTATTCTCATGTGAACAAGATCCTATTAAGCGTTAATTATAATAACTTAAAATAACATACTATTGAAAATACACGGAAAAATAGAGAGAAAATAAAAATATACATATATGAGGCTCACACCCTAGTTCGAGTTACATACTATTGAAAATAAGCTTTCCAACCATCAAAGCAAAACATGAAGATCTACAACATTTGGTTAGGTTAGGAAGAATAGAGATCACTTTATTAAAATTCCTAATATAACAAAAATGATACCAAATAAGACAACAATAAGATCTACCTAACTTTCCCATGAAAACCATCCGTATAAAGTGAACAGATCAAAACACAATACGGAAGCAATGGCAAAAAACTATCATTGTTTAGGGAACCAAACTTCTATCAAATTCTTTACGCAATCTATATACTTGAGAATCTTTTCTAAACACAAACTCAATCGCCCTCTAGTCCTTTCTTTCTAAGATTCTGTATGTTCCTTTGAGGGATAATATATATCAATTAAATTTTTGTACTTCAGTAACCCAATTTCATGTTCATCCAACAAAAATGTCGATTACAGATGTAAATTATGTTCAAATTAAGGTAAAAAATTAAATTTATTAACGGATCGAATCTACATTTAACCTAACATTTAAAAGGGATCAACTTCATAATAAACATTTATAAATGAACTAATCAACATGAAGAAAACCTAAGAAATAGTCGTATTTCTATCATAACAATGCCTAATTTATTAGGTTGAGAGGGCGAGGAAAAAAAATCAAGATTGAAAAATTAAAGAAAATACATAAAGGAGTTGAATTTACATATGAAAGGGACCAAACAGAGGAAGAGTGAGGTTGCAAAAACTTTACCTGGATTGAGATGGAGGTTGAGGAGGGTTTCGGCTCGTCATTGATCGAGAGTTGAGAGTGTTAGAATTTAGTATGCGAAAAAATAACTAAAACAATAATGACATAATCAAAACATTCACAGGAGATAATATTTAACGTGGTTCAGCATAGCTTACCTCTACGGACGAGAGAAACGGACAATCTACTAATAACGTAGAGAACTAAAAGAATACAAAAACGTAATAACTCATATAATCTCAAAACCCGGTGTACAAATCTCATGATTCAATAAAACCAAAACGCTCATCCCAACATCCCTATAATATCTATCTCTACAATACCTATTTCTTTAAGCACTAGAATTATAATAAAAACTTAATTACTAATTAGAATTTGAGTCAAAATATAACAGAGAGTTTGGGAGATAGAATCGTAACTCGTAAGAGAGGATGACCAGCCGATCATCGGAGGAGAGAGGCATGAGCACCGACAGCGAGCAGTGACGGTGAGAAACAACGGCGAGTGGAGGCTAGAGGTGGAGGTCTGAAAGTGGAAGATAGCGAGCAGTGACGGTGAGAAACAACGGCGAGTTTAGGCTAGAGGTGGAGGTCTGAAAGTGGATTTTTTAATGTTTTATAAATAGAAAGTTAGTTTCCAACGGTCGGAATATCTTCTCCTTGATTTTGCTTATCTTGGGTGTATTTTATTACACAATTCTTCACGGGCTCTATCCAGAATCTTCGCTCACCTTTATCTCTTTCACAGATCCCAACGTTCCCCCAATGATTTCGCGTTCGTGTTATATTTAGCTGCTGCTTTCATTATATCAGCTCAACAGGGATGTATCTGCTTTTCTTTTCCTGGTTTTCCTTTGTTAGTGTTTGCGAATTTTGGATTGCCCAAGGAAAACCCCTTGATTCTTTGTTGGTTATGTAATTTGTGAAATTTGATATTATAGTCGAACTTTAAGGCTTTTTTTGAGTTTCTGGGTTTCGTTTCCTTTAGGCTTTTGATTCTCGTGTGTTGATGGGAATCAGAATTCTGGGTTTTCTTTGATTTATTTTTGTAGATATTAAAAGAATTGGGTTCTTGTTGGTCATTAGAGTCGAGGGTTCTTCTTTGTCTTTTTTCTTTCTGTAGATATTCAGAAAATTTGTTGGAAACTATTACTTTTATCCCTTTATACCGCTATGTTCATATAGATTGCCTTCTACTCTGCCGACTTTCTATATATTCGAAGAGGATAATTAAAGCTTTAAGTATGTATACAATGACAGGAAGTGAAATTAGGCTTATAAGATCAGTTTCTGATTGATCTTTAGTGCTTCTGAATTCAATTTGGTGCAGAACAAGGCCGATACTGTCTTCTTTCACCTTTTAGAAAATTTGTTGTCTGCTGACCACCTATATTTACCTTAGATCAAAGTTCTCTGTCTCCTCTTTTGTTATCTGGTCCTAGTTCTTGGCTATTACCAATTAGCAAACCATCCCAACACAGGAAAATATCATTGTAAACTAGCTATGGATATAAGTAATGAGGCCAGTGTTGATTCATTTTCAATTGGTCCCTCGACGGACAATTGCTTTTAGGATCCTGTTGTGTAAGTCAATGTTACATTTCGGGCGTCAAATCTTTCATGTGTTGTCGGATTTGTACTATAGATGTAAGAACTTCTTTTTGCCCATTATATCATGGTTGCATCCACGAAATCCACAGGGGATATTGGCATTGGTGACAATTATTGCTTTTTTGTTGAAACGATACACAAATGTAAAATTGAGGGCTGAAATGGCTTATAGAAGGAAATTTTGGAGAAATATGACGAGAACTGCATTGACATATGAAGAGTGGGCTCATGCTGCTAAGATGCTTGATAAAGAGACCCCAAAGATGAACAAATCGAATCTTTATGATGAGGAACTTGTGAGAAACAAGCTTCAGGAGCTCCGGCATCGTCGTGAAGATGGATCTCTGAGGGATATAATCTTTTGCATGAGAGCTGATCTTATCCGAAATCTCGGTAATATGTGTAATCCCGAGCTTCATAAAGGAAGGCTTCAGGTGCCTAAACTCATCAAGGATTATATTGATGAGGTCTTGACTCAGTTGAGAATGGTTTGCGACTCTGATTCAGAGGAGCTCTCCTTGGAAGAGAAGCTTGCTTTTATGCATGAAACAAGGCATGCATTCGGTAGAACTGCTTTGCTTTTAAGTGGGGGTGCTTCTCTTGGAGCATTTCATATTGGCGTCGTTAAAACACTAGTAGAGCATAAGCTTTTACCCAGGATAATCGCTGGTTCTAGTGTTGGATCCATTATGTGTGCTATTGTTGGCACCAGGTCATGGCCTGAGCTGCAAAGTTTCTTTGAAGACTCTTGGCGCTCGTTGCAGTTTTATGATCAGCTGGGTGGAATATTTGCTGTTGTCAGGAGGGTCATGAGACAAGGGGCTGTTCATGATATCAGGTACATGCAATGGATGTTAAGACACCTCACAAGTAATCTTACATTTCAAGAAGCTTATGATATGACTGGAAGGGTTCTTGGGATAACAGTTTGCTCTCCAAGGAAGCATGAGCCACCTAGATGCCTTAATTACTTGACTTCACCTCATGTTGTCATATGGAGTGCAGTAAGCGCTTCTTGTGCCTTTCCTGGGCTTTTTGAAGCTCAAGAGCTAATGGCAAAAGATAGGAGTGGAGAACTTGTTCCATATCATCCCCCTTTAATTTGGATCCTGAAGAGGGTTCTAGTACAACTGCACGCCGATGGAGGGATGGCAGCTTGGAGGTCGATTTACCTATGATGCAACTGAAGGAGCTGTTCAATGTCAATCATTTCATCGTGAGTCAGGCAAACCCTCATATCATACCATGGTTGAGGTTGGGGGAGTTTGCTAGAGCCATTGGTGGTAACTTTGCGGCAAAGGTATGTGTATATGGTCAAGAAAGAAAAAAAAATCATTTTATCTTGGTTTATGTTTTCTTTTCATCATTGTGTTATATACTTATCCCTGTCTGTTTCTTTTAGTTGACTGTCTTACATGTCTGTGTTGAGACATGAATGAAAAATCTGACCTTAACTACACTTGGCCTTCTAGTTTCTCTCTGATGCATTAGACATGCATGCCAACATATAGGCTTAATGATTTACAGAGTAACTAATCTTACAGTTTACATAGTGATATCAGGCAATTTCAGTCAAATGCTGTTTTATGTGGCTGAGTGTAGTTGTGGAGTAATTCTTAGAAAATCATTTTGTTGGTAATGCATTTTTGTAGGAACAAAATGATCTGAATGTACAGTATTACATTTTGTTTTGAGGTTTTCTGTCATGGTTTAATAAATAGAGCTGAAATAAAGAAAGCTTCTAAAAGAATGCTTATGGTTGTACTTCAAATATTTTATGGATTATGATCTTGTTAGTCATTACTATATCCGTTGGTTTACTTGTCCTATTATTTTCATGCTGAAATGAAATAAACTAGTTTTATTGTTTCGAATTATAGCTTGCGCACCTAACTGAGATGGAGGTTAAACATAGATGTAGTCAAATACTCGAACTGGGCTTTCGGATGGGGGGACTTGCCAAGATATTTGCTCAAGATTGGGAAGGTGATATTACTGTTGTTATGCCAGCCACAGTTTCTCAGGTATGCGCAAAATTATTTTAAGGATTGCCTTTGGTGACATTCAAATTAGAAAATGGTGAAAGCTTGATTGAGCACTGGCATTTAGTGGCATTCAAACCTAGATTTGTATTTATTTTAAGAAGTGGGCAGAGTAGCTTCAGCTTTTATGTATTAACCGAGTCTATCTATGCTGCTTTTCGTATTCATATCATTCAATAATATTTTCAATGGTGACTGACTGGATGTTTTTTTAATGGTTATAATTGTTAACAGTACTTGAAAATTCTTCAAAACCCTACACTTGTGGAGCTTCAAAAGGCAGCAAACCAAGGGAGAAGATGCACTTGGGAGAAGCTTTCAGCTATGAAAGCAAACTGTGGCATCGAGCTTGCCCTTGACGAGTGTGTTTCAATTCTTAATCACATGCGTAGGCTTAAACGGAGTGCTGACAGAGCTGCTGCTGCTTCTGCTTCTGCTTCATCTCATGGCCCTGCCAACACAGCCAGATTCAGTGCTTCTAAGAGAATTCCTTCTTGGAATTGCATTGCTAGAGAAAATTCAACAGGCTCCCTTGAAGATCTCTCAGAACCTTTGCATCATGGTGTAGGAATTTCATCAGGAATTCCATCTCCTGGTCGGAATTTGCGAGCTCATCGCGGTGCCTATGATGGAAGTGATAGTGAGTCTGAAGGTGTAAACGTACATTCTTGGACAAGATCCGGTGGCCCATTGATGAGGACAATTTCTGCAAATTTGTTAATCGATTTTGTCCAAAATCTAGATGCTGAAGCTGAAGCGAACAAAGGTTTGATGGCTCATCCTAGTTCTCCCGGATTTCAGATGGGCAGTGGTGATCCTTTTAGTCACAGCCCAAGGATGACAACAACAGATAGAGGTCCAGAACATGAGTTCGGTCCAAGGGATTTCGGTAATAGACCACCTGTTAATGGTTCAAGCATTATGGTCTCTGAAGGTGATCTCCTGCAGCCTGAAAGGCTCCTTAACGGACTTATGCTCAATGTTGTCAAGAAAGAAGACTTGGCACCCTCGAGTAGAAGCCCCGGTTCAGAAAATTGTAGCACTGAAATAGCTGAATGCCTGCAACTGGATTGTCCAGAGAAGGATGATAGCTCGGTATCCGAATATGGTGATGACAATGCTAATGCAGCTAACTGCCTGAATCAAACAGTTGCTACTGAAAATCCCAGTGCATGCCCTAGTGTCCATGATGGTGATAATCAGGGTGGTGATGTAGATGGTTAATTTTAAGACCGATCTGATACTTAAAAACATTTGGCAGGGCTATTTTTTTGGGGTAACATCTTTGGCTATTTAATGTTTTCATTTTAATTGTTTTCCTTGCAGTTTGAGTTGTTTTTAAGTAATCATGATTTGTAGCTGTTATAAAAACAATGTTCACTTTTTATTTGAGTTTTTTAGTATCAAGAGAATTTTACTATTATTTTAATTAAATTTTTTTTTATTTTACTATTCTAATTCCTTACTAAATAGATAATTGATTTATCATTTATATTATTTATATTCAATCATTTTTAATCATTTTTTCATATATATTATTCTAATATTTATTTTTTGCATAAATAATATTAATTGTTATTAATTTTTTAAATTCATTAAAATTTAATATCTATATTATTATTTAATTCTGACTGAGATTAGTGTCACTAGTTAATCTTTTGATTATTTATTTCTCACAATGAAATTTTTATATAAAGTTTTTTTTTTCTATTTTTAATATATGTATTCTATTATTTATTTTTCGGGCTAAATTTAGTGTAATAAATATTATTAAAAGGACTTTTTCATATTTTTATAAATATTTAAATAAAATTATTACAATTCTTTCTTGAGATTCAAACTTTTGAAAAAAAAAATTACTCAAAAATCTTTTACCACTTTGTTCATAATCATTCAATAATATATTTTTCACAAAAAAAAAATATTTACCTAGAACATTTCTTTTTTAATGTTATTTAATTTATTAACTGAGTTTGATATCACTTATTAATTGATCGCCAATTTAATTTAAAAATAAAAAATATTTTTAAAACAATAATAAATGTTTTTATCAGAAAATAAAATTGTAAGGAGGTTATCCCTTTATACTTTCACCTTAAAATTGACATCGCGGCAGACACGGGCAGGCAGATCCATAAAACTTTTGCTGTTTCAGAGCAAATGAGTATGATTTTTTTACAAAAAAATGAGGAATACCACACTTTTTGTGTCGTTTTCATCAACTCACACTCCATTTACATTTATCTCTTTCTCTCAATCTTGAGGCACACTTTTTTTTCTAAATTCATTCCCATGTTTTGGTGAGTCCTTCTTACTCTTCAATCTTTTTTTGTCCAGATTCAGTTTATTTTGAATAAAATATTTTTGGATTTGAGTTAGGTATTAGAAGACCCTTTGTTGGAATTCCATGGATACTTTACTTAGAACGCACAGCAAGCTTGAATTTTCGCGTCTACTACTCCATGGGTTCTCCGAGAAAGCTTTTAATAAAACCCAGGAGGTTAAGTTTGGTCCCAATAAATCTTATTTGGGAAGAGGTAGGGATGATAATGGTTGTGTTAAGTTAAAGGCAAGTAGAAGTGCTCTGTTAGAGTTGGTTCCTGAAACTAAGAAGGAAAATTTAGAGGTTGAGCTTCCTTTATTTGATCCATCAAAAGGTACTGTGGTGGATTTAGCCGTTGTGGGGGTGGCCCTGCTGGTCTTGCTGTTGCTCAGCAGGTTTCACAGGCGGGGCTTTCGGTATGTTCGATTGACCCATCTCCGAAATTGATTTGGCCTAATAACTATGGTGTTTGGGTGGATGAATTCGAAGCTATGGCTTGGTCTGGTGCTGTTGTGTATATCGATGACCAAAAAAGAAACATCTCGATAGACCTTATGGAAGGGTTAACAGGAAGCAGCTCAAGTCCAAAATGTTGCTAAAGTGCATATCCAACGGTGTGAAATTTCACCAGGCAAAGGTTATTAAGGTCATTCACGAGGAATCGAAGTCTTTGTTGATTTGCGATGATGGTGCCACGGTTCAGGCTACCGTTGTCCTTGACGCTACTGGTTTTTCTAGGTGCCTTGTTCAGTATGATAAGCCTTATAATCCAGGCTATCAAGTGGCCTATGGAATTTTGGCCGAGGTGGAAGAACACCCGTTTGATGTAGAAAAGATGGTTTTTATGGATTGGAGGGACTCCCATCTTGCCAGCAGCAAGGAGTTGAAGGAGAGAAATAGTAGAATTCCCACATTTCTATATGCAATGCCCTTCTCATCAAACAGAATATTTCTCGAGGAAACTTCTCTAGTTGCTCGACCGGGAGTGCCTATGGATGATATCAAGGAGAGAATGGTGGCCAGGTTAAGGCACCTAGGAATAAAAGTTACGAGCATCGAAGAGGACGAACATTGTGTTATTCCGATGGGCGGACCCCTTCCAGTGCTACCCCAAAGAGTTGTGGGAATCGGTGGCACAGTTGGGATGGTGCACCCTTCAACAGGGTATATGGTTGCAAGAACTCTTGCAGCTGCTCCAATTGTTGCAGACGCCATAGTTCGGTGCCTTGATCCCGGAAGGAACTTGTCGGGAAACAAATTGTCTGCAGAAGTATGGAGAGATCTATGGCCCATAGAAAGAAGGAGACAAAGGGAGTTCTTCTGTTTTGGCATGGATATTCTGCTTAAGCTTGATTTACCTGCAACGAGAAGGTTTTTCGATGCATTTTTTGATCTGGAACCCCATTATTGGCATGGATTCTTGTCGTCTAGATTGTTTCTTCCTGAACTCATAACTTTTGGACTTTCTCTGTTCTATCATGCCTCAAATACTTCCAGGTTAGAGATTATGGCCAAGGGAACTCTTCCTTTGGTCAACATGATCAATAATTTAGTGCAGGATAGAGATTAAGTTTGTTGGTTGGGTTGCATTTTACTAGTTTTCCCCCTATAAATGTTGATAATAAACTACGAATTCGTTTCTATATAATTATGAGGAAGAAAGAACACTGTAATTTCTTACTGAACATAATATGTATTAGATTTATGATTGAGTTGATATCTAGCTAATTTGTGACATGTACCAACTCTATCAGATTTAATACAAAAGCCAGTTTTTGTTTTTGTTTTTAGTAATCGTTTTCAAATTAAACCAAAAAAATGAAAATGAGTTGCAACAAGAAACCAAACAACTCTTTAAGACAATAAACCAAAGGAAAATGTGGCCAACGCTGGGCAACAATGGAGGCAGGACAAAGTAGACACACAGGGATGATTGAAAGAAGAGTTTTAAAGGGCTGGTTTCAAGGACTTCACTGATTTTACCGTCTGTTCTGAGGCAACGAGAAATAAGTCTGAGTAGCAGAGAAAAGAAGCCCTATAATCACACCCAAAAAGGCAAGGATACTCCATGGGCTACTAAAATGGGTGTGATAGGCATGAGCCAGGGCAGCCGTCCATGGATTGTTGCAGTACTTATGAATGTCTTTTACGACATCGGAGTACCCCTGCTGGTCAGGCACCAAATCCCTGCTCATTTTGTTGAAAAGTTCAGCCACCTCTTCGTCGCTGCCCAAGTAGTTATGAAGCATTCCCGTAACCCGCAGCTCCTTGACATCCTCCGCTGTATCGATGAGAGAGTCGAGGAAGCATAAATAAGTGGTGATATGGAAATTGTTCTTGAAATCCCGGCAGGTTTCTAAAGCCACCAAGTTCATGAACTTAGAAGCCGTCGAGTCATCCATCCAGAGGCGTGGCATCATTAGTTTTCCCAGAAACTTGCAGTAGAAGTAAATGTTCTTGAGGTTGATCGTCTGGGTGGGCTTCACATGAATCCCTGATTCAGTAAGCTCCTTGATGCTACGAAAGGTTTTCCTGTGTCTTCGGCTGTCTCCGCATGACAGAAGCATCTTACCGATCATGCTACTCTCCCTTTTCGTTTCATTCCCGATCAGGTGCCCGCCCATAACCACTCCAGGAGGTGAGCATAATCTTCCTTATCCGGATCTTGTACTGCAGTTCCGCTCTTGTGCTCACCTGGTATGTTTGTTATAAGGTTCTGAGCTATGAAATCTCTGAGAGACTTTTTCCACTTTTGGGGATCAATGGCTGAGTCAATCAATATCTGGAGGACTCTGAAAGGAATTTGGTTTTCTAACAAAAACAAATCAAGTTGCGCAAATACCAGAAGATCTGGTTTGGTATTCAACTTCTCAAACTCACCTTCCATACCACAGTTTACGGCACACAACACTGCACAACCGTCTATGAACAGCATCCATGCTAGCTTTTCATTGTCATAGTCTTTAATGTCGTCCGGCTTATAACACTTCCTCAAATCTTCTATCTCCGCATTAATCTTACTGAACAGAATATTAATCTGTTTACCGAACAGATTATCATCAGTGGAACAAAGGGCCGAGAAATACCAGCCTCGGCTCGAAACATTGTATTAATAGGTTTGGTTCGGTTTGGTTCTCTGAGATGATGAACCTCCTCCCTGGTTGCGGAAACTATCCATGGCCAACTTAAACTCCTGGCTCTTTATCTTGATGAATTCCAATTTCTCGGCCTCAGGAATGTTAATCTTATGATCCGCTGGCTGGCCCTGGTTGCTTATCATTTAATAGGTAGCTGAAGGAACAAAGGATGAAAGGTGAGTATGCTTATTTGTTTCTGGATATGAATTTAAAGCTCTATATTACACACAGAAAATGATAGCTTAATTTGGCTTTGAATTGATCCCATCCTCTTTGTACTTTATTATGGTAACATGTTTGGTATATATATATATATATTTATTATATGTATGCTTTATACTTTCTGAAACAGTGATTGTTAAGACTTCATCCATGAAACTTGGATTAAGTCTTATCTTAATTACTATGATTTCTTTTTATTCGTACTGCTAATTTGATCCGAATGTATCACCATATACTTCCCTTTGTTGCTTGGGATGGAAGGTAACAATTCTTACTTTCATTAAAGGGGCTAATTAAGTTGAGCAGTTTGCAAGCAGCTCGAGTTTGACTAGGACAAAACTTGGCTCGAGTTGACTCGACTCGAGATCTTAATGAGTCGAGTCAAACAAGGTTCAACTCGACTTCATAAATTTGCGAGTAGCTCGTTAATGTATTGTATAAATTTTAATGATTTTTGGTGGCTACCTTAAAAAGATTATATTCCAAAAAGTTTTAATACTAATTGAAAACTCTAGAAAAATTCAATTACTTACCGAGTAATTTACACATAAAATCTTTGGGGTTCAAAATTTCAAAACTTTCTATATTTACTAAGTTTAATGAGCAACGAGTCGAGTAAAAATTTATCGAATATCGAGTCGAGCACGAATCAAATAATTTTTGAGTTGAGATGAGCACTACTCAACTCATACTCGACTCGTTTGATAAGCACCTCTAAAACAAAGAATAACATCATGTGTAGATTTGAGTCTAATTCTATGTTGAATTAAATCCCATCAACTATGAGTCTCGTTTAAATTTATTTTGATTTAGATTTGAACATATGTATGTATTTGTACTTATGATTGTGAATTTAGTCATAAATTATTACTACATGTGTTTTTTTATTGAAATGTTGTCATGTCCTTTAGCTTACTAGAATGTGAAGTTTATTATCTTCATTCCCTTTTCTTTCTAAGATATCACGTTAGCCAATAGCCTTTTTGTTTTTGATTGGTTAAGAAAAGTTATGCTCTCGGCAGAATATCTTTTTCTCCTTTTCTTTTTATTAAAGATTTTTCTTCTTCCACCTAGCCTTAAAACATTTTAAGATAGCATTTTGTTGCAATATTTAATGGTGTTATAATATGTTATATAGACTAATCAAATCTAATCTGATTATGTCTTAAAAAAATTATAATATTCATTCAACTTAAATCGAAAATGATTTTAAATTTAAAATAATTCAAATTTAAATTATACATTTAAAAAAACATATAAATATAAAATGACATCAATGAGCACATGAAGTTGAAAGTGTTCTTTGTCTTTTGCGTCGTCGGAAGGTATGTAAGTTCAAGATAGACAATTGGCTTGGTATTCCTCCTTCCCTCTCGTTGAATATGTCTTCCCCTTAATTTAGGTGTGTGTTATTTTATTTTCTCCGTTTTATTCTGTTTTTGCATGTTAGTGTTTTTGTTGTTGTGATTGCTTGCTTGTTCATTTCGTTTTTTTGAGTTTTCTTTTATTTTATTATCTATTTGTTTGTGTTCTTACTTGCAGGGTCGTCTTCCTCCTCCCTTATCTTTTTTTTATGTCTTTTTTTTTCGTTCAATGAATGCTGGCTTTATAAAAAATATTCATCGTGTAAATCAGATCGTTATTAGTCCGTCATTTGCCAAATGTTGCATTGAAGAAGTGGACTTCAAACAAAGTGCAATGACCAAAAGATTTGGGCCAAAACGTTATTTAGATGTAGATTGTTTTTTTTTTTTTTTATTTTCTTCGGCCGAAAGATTGTTTTTATTTAAGGGTACATTACACTCAATGTCACTTAATTATAAATTTGATAATAAATGTCACATTTTTTAAAAATTATAAATATATCACTTACTTAAAATATTGTTACAAACAAAGTCATTTTGTCGTTAAAATTGAAACGATTGTCTAATATGGCTTGGTAGAATAACATTTTCAATTCCCAAAAACTTATATATTAGATTAATTTTATCCTAATTTAAAATAATTCAATAAATTTAACCCTTTATATTTATACATTTCATCAATATAATCTTTTTTACGACAGCAAGCGAGCCCATGTAATGTATTTCTCAATTATTTTATTTAGAACTTACGAGAGAAGCTAATAAAATAAATTTTAAAATTATTGAAGATATATATATATATATATATAAGTTATGTTAGATAAATTTCTTGTTCTATTTATGGGGTGAGCGTTCAATCAAGTCAAAACTTTTTGAGTTAGTCGACTTGACGAGTTCTATTTTATAGCTCAAACTTTATTTGAAAATTTTCGAGTTAAATTCTTTTATTTTTTTTTTCAAATTTCATTTTAAATATTTATAATGTTACAATATTAATTGGTTATAATTAATTATTATTTTTATTTGTGATAAGTACTTTTAAGTTATTTTATTTTATTATACATTTACATAGATATAATTATTTATCATACTATTTGAGTATACGATAATATATGTGTTCGATTTCAAATTTGGATAAACTCACGCACACCTCGAGACTAACATGCTCGAACCTGGGTCACCTAAATGAAATACACCACCCTTTACCATTGGAATGACTCCTTGGGTTAACATTGATATAATTTTTTATTAAGTAGAAATAATTACATTCCTAATGTAAATATCAAGATTTGAACTTATAAAAAATAAGACAACATGGATATCTTCAATCACTCGACCAATTAATGAATCTCATAATTTAATTGTGAAATACTGATCTAAAGTTTTATAACTGGTTCACTTGCCCAACTTTTTTTAGTCAGCCTTGTATTGTCAATTATATATCAATATCACCCAATCATTTTAAAAAATAATATTGAACCCAACGTGTAATTTAATAAAAAATATTTATTTTAAAAAATTAAATTCTAGCAGCTTTATCCGCAAGCATAAATGTATGTAGGTCTATGCATACTTAGACCATGGCCCGTCCCATGCTAAATATTGTCATGTATTTTATATATAATAATATGAGTATATTATTAGGTTTTGTGTAAGTAGCAAATAAAGAAATGGTTTAGTATAAAAGTTTGGTTTGATTATTAAATCTTGAATTATTAAAAAAAAAGTTTGAGTAGAATAAAAAGTAAATAGTAAAAAAATAAGGTCGTTTATAATTTAATTGCATTTTACTCATAATTTACAATTATTTTTAATAAAAAATAATTTACATTGTATTAGGTCTATGCCCCAGTTCATTGAAAAGATCAGCCACTTCCTCATCAATTTCCCAAGTTATTGTGAAGAACACCCGTTTCCTGCAACTCCTTAACATCTTCTGCTGTATCAATGAGATAGTCCAGGAAGCGTAAGTAAGTGGAAACCTCGTAATCGTTCTGGAAATCCTCACACATTCCAAAATAAGTTTTTAGCGGCATTTTTCTAGTTCTATAGCGGCATTTTTAGCGCTGCTAAAAACTTTCTCGGCGCTTAGAAAAGCGCCGCAAGAAGTGCAGCTGAAACCAGCGCCGCAACCGTTCGCGGCATTTTTTAGCATAAAACGCCACAAAAGGTCAAGATCTATAGCGGCGTTTGTGTTTACAAAAAACCTGTTCTTTAGTAGCGTTTGTTTCACAAACGCCGCAAAAAACATGTTATTTAGTAGCGTTTGTCTTTACAAACGCCGCTAATAATACCATGCTTCAAAAAAAAAATAGATCCCTGGTTGTCACCCTTGTCAAGTCCATTCCCTCATGAGTAAAATAAGCTAAAACATTTAAATTACTAACAAATCATCCCAAACAACATTACGCTTCAAAGCTGCAAATCCCCTCAAAAAATCCGAGTTAAATACAATATAAAAAGGATCAAAAGAAACTAATGCATCAAAAGAGAAATATAACTTCCCAAACAACATTACGCAATTAGATCCTTTGTTGTCACCCTTGTCAAGTCCATTCCCTCATGAGTTTTAGGATCTTTTTCATCGTAAGCTTGAACATATAGGAAGAACTTCCGTGCACGACGCTTCTCAAATATTCCCATAAGTAGAGACTTGAGTGCCTCCATGTCAGTTGCTGGCACCTTATGAACCTGTTAAAATTGGTAGAAGCTGACAAATAGAGGGTAAAGTACAAACATATATACATTAATATTTGAAGTCCAAGTAGAGACAAACTGAAATATCCAAAAAAGATATTCTACCTTCCCTTTATTGAAAACATAGCTACCATCCACAACCTTGAAGGAAAGATACTTTGTAACATTCGTATGAATGAGAAATCATAGGAGTACATGTTAAAAAGTTAGTCCAGCTATTGTAAATTTGTAATTAATTTTTTAAGTTGGTATTATAAAACAACTGCTCTCACCTTGTTTGTGCATAATGTTACCCCGTTCACAAGCCAATGATTGACAACAAAAACATCATCCTGCAATAGGCATCATGGCCTGTCATTTTTATTTCATACATAAGATAAGAAGCAGTATTACATAAAAAACTATGGCTATTGGATTTCGATTTATAGTACTCGTAGCATATATGAGATGTAAAGAAAGTACAAGGTCTCGAATGCGAAATACAAATCTTACCAGGAAATAGAGAAGCAGATTAGCCGAAGGCATTGTACCGCCTGTGAAGAAGTACCTAGTTATCCAATCATCTTCGTTTATGTCATACACAAAGTAGTTTGACAAGATATTGTTAGATCAGCTAAAACAGTATGATGTCTAATTAGTGCGTAAACCTATGCTATAAACTACAAAAAATGTTTCTAGGCACAGGCAGTTTATATGCATACCTCAAAGTGTTAAGCAAATGCTTTATGGCAGAAATAATGAACAAAAAGAAGACTATCCTGGTTCATCCACTTTGATATCTTCTTAAGAAGATCCTGATAGTTCTTCATATGCTGTTAAAAGAATACACTATAAAATTTCAAACTATAAACATTAAACCTGTATGTAGTAGCAGTGACTGACAACAAAATCAATGACCTCAAACATCTCAATCGAATATATCCTGTCGTATGATGCCTCCATTTCAAATGTTCTTATGTCTGCAACAATGATCTCCATATTCCGCAATTGTCCATCCCTATATATGAAGCGTAACAAAAACACAATTCTCAGAAGCGGAAACAATCAACATGGGAGTAATACTTCCATTTAGCAAGTAGAGAGCATTAACGACATTGCTCCTCTATGAAAGCTTTTTGTGTGGTGGAATTGCAGATCCATGTAACCTTGTAGTTGGGGTATTTTATAGCAATGTAAAGAGAAAGTAAAACCCATCCACAGCCGACATCAAGAACCGTGTGACCATCTTTCAATTGAGACCTTTCACAGTACATTTCCAGCATTGCTTCCTCAGCTTCCTCCAAAGTTTTTGACCCATTAGAAATGTAACAACAACTGCATCATTGGTTCCATAAAAGTACCACAAAATCAAACCTTTTCAACACGATGAACATAAAAAGGGGCGGGGGAAAACCTGTATTTGAAGTTATTCCCCAAAACCAACTTGAAGAAAGAGGTTGGCAGCAAAAACAGAATTGAATCAAATAGTCAGAGGGTAAGCCCAAAAATGAAGAAAGAAAGATAATATCTAAGAATGGTTACATACAATCAGCAAAGTGAAGGAGGTCGGAGAGTTGGAGTTAGAGGTTAACCTTCTTTATCGCTGGTGCGACTGAGCGGCCTGAGGGAAGATCGACGACGAAGAGAACGGCAAGGATCGACAGCAATGAACAACACGGCGAGGAGGAGCAGTTAGGGATTTTGCACATACGATAGATTTTAGGATAAAAGTGTCTGAGATTGAGAGATATAACGATGTGTTTTTCCTATTGTGGCGTTTGTAAAACCAAACGCCGCAAAAAAGAGACCTATCATGGGATTTTTGAATTAAAACGCTGCTATAACAAAACCTATTACGGAGTTTAAAATAAACGCCACTAATTAAGACCTATTGCGGCATTTATAAAACCAAATGCAGCTAAAACGACATCTAGTGCGGCGTTTGTTTTAAAAACGCCACGAAAACCGTCGCGATATACCAAGCTTGGTGTAGTGATTTCTAAAGCTACCATGTTCATCAACTTGGAAGCTATTGAATAATCCACCCAGAGGCGTGGCATCGTTAGTTCTCCATTGAAGTTGCAGTAGAAGGAAATGTTCCTAATGGTTCTTGTTTTGCTGGGCTTCACATGAATTCCCGATTCCTTAAGCTTCTTGATCCTACGAATCGTTTTCTTGTGTCTTTGGCCATCTCTACATGACAGAAACATCTTGCCGATCATGCTACTCTCCCTATTCGATTCGTTCCCCACCAGGTGTTCTGCCCGAAACCAGTCCAGAAGGTGAACATAATCTTCGTTATCTGGGTCTTTTACTGCATTTCCGCTCTTTTGCTCACCTGGTATGTTTGTTATAAGGTTCTGAGCTATGAAGTGTTTGAGAGAGTTTTTCCACATTTGGGGGTCAATGGTTGAGTCAATCAAGATCTGGAGAACTTTGTAAGGAATTTGGTGTTCTAGAAAAAGCAAATCAAGTTGCTTAAACACCAGAAGATCTGGTTTAGTAATCAACTTCTGAGAATCATCATCCATACCGCAGGTTACGGTGCACAAGAACAACATCGTACAACCGTCTACGAACAACATCCATGCTAGCCTTTTGTCGTCATAGTCCTTAATATCATCCGACTTATAGCATTTCCTCAGATCTTGTATCTCTGCCTTAATCTTGCCGAACAAAATATGGTCAATATTTTTGTTCTCAAGTGCGAAGGCAACGGCGGATCGGAGCTTTGGCTGCTCTGTGTTAAGGCCATCTCTTATTGTATTGCGATCCTGCCTAGCCCATTCGGGATCAAGCAAAGGTAGATCGAGAGATGATATGAGCAATCCCTGAGGAGCTTCCAAGTCAAGGATGCTTTGGGAAGGCAATGAAGGCCCTGACCAGAAAATGTCCTCGTTTTGGACGAAGCAACGACTACTTGCGTCATACTTGGTAAGTTTATTTAGCTCTTTAAGGGGAAGTGATCTGGTGTTGGGTCTCCACCATCCTCCTCGCCATGTGCTAGCAGCCGAGCTGCCTTGCTGTAAGTGACATTCTCTTAGATCATGTGGGGCCTAGGTGTGCGGGCATTGGGGCCAAGTGGATGGCACAATGTCTCTCTAGAATGATCTCTTAGGGACGGTTTGGGGCCAGAGGGCCCCATATCGTGCTTGTCGCGGAAGTCAGGGTTGGCACCTAGCATTCGCTAGGCTCTGCAGGATACAGTATTCGATGCGCGTGTTGCCTAAAGGATCATGAGATAACACTTCCGAGTTAAGTCCTTGGATAAATGACGTGCTGAAGTCTGACTTATCTGGGATGAGTCCCTTTCAAGTTTCGTACGTGCATGCACCAGTTTCATGTGAAAGCTGGTACTAGCTGTGTTGATTTTTTATATATATAAATGTGGTATATATATGATATAGTAGAGAAGAGAAGATAGTGTATAGGAAATGAGGGAAAATAATTGACAGAGTTTGAGTTGAAGATTTCAGAGAGTTTGAAGGTATATGATAAGTGTTCAAAAGTACTATTTTTCTTACCCTTTTTACTCATATTATTGTTAGACTTAGGCTCATATTAGTTGCATAGTTAGCCATTCATGCATTAATCCATGTTTCCTTCAATCGTTGAGCTTGATTACATAACTTGGTGATTTTTGTGGAAATAGATGCTACTTTGGTGTGTTTTTGTGTGTGTATGTGCAGGATCACTTGCCAAAGCAATGCCGAGCTAGTTGCCAGGGCAATGCATGAAGGATATGCCGAGCTAGTTGCCAGGGCAGTGCATGAAGGAGACGCCGAGCCAGTTGCCATGGCATTTGTCGACAAAGACCAAAAGCAATAGGGATATCGAAATTCATGATTTTACAAGCCCAAGATGACATGGAGCAAGGCCCAAGCCCAAAGGAATTTGATTGCCATGCAGAGATTAAAGAAGAATTAAATTCCAAGAGGATAGGAGAAGTTCTAATAGGAATAAAATTATAATAAAGAATTATATTCTTTAAAGATAATTTAATTCCAACTCAAACTCCTCCTCAAAGAAGGACTTTGGCCTAGCCCTATAAATATCAAGGAGATTTCGACAATTTCAAGAGGGAGAGCAAGAGGGAATTTCGACAACTCCAAGAGAGGAAGCAAGGGGAATTTTCGGCAAGCATCTAGGGCAAGGAATTTTCGACAAGCTTCATCTTTTCTTCCTTGTTCGATTGGGTTCATGCTAGGGATTGTTTATCTTGTGTTTCTTTGGAACCTAGCCATGAACTAAATTTACTTGGCTATGGTTATTGTGTTTTGTGGTTTGAGAAACTATTGGTTTTTGTTTAGGTAATAAGAGTTTGCACTTTTCTATTTCAAGGTTTATTCATTCTTGATTCTTATTATTGTTTTGAGTGAATTGGGAGAGGATCTCGTGATTTCATCCATTTATCTAATATCGGGAGAGTTAGATTCAAGAAGCGAATGAATATGATCTTTATGCAATCCAATGATGGTGAAGATTAATCCGGCTTAGGAATAAGTTAAGGATTTCAACGGCTAAGAGGAGCGCAAGATTGGTTGTTGTTCACCCTTGATTCACGCAGGATGTATTATCAAGGCATGCACAAGTAGCTAGAGTTTCAACTTAGGGATAAGAAGAAACCATTGAAGAACGCTCCGCCGAACCTTGAAGTTGCTGCCCGATCGCCCAAGTAGTTGCCCAACTAGTCGCCCAAGCAACCATCAATTAGTTGCCAAGGCAACCCCGTTTGTGCAAGTCGCCACGGCAACTGAGTTGCCCATGCACTCTTTTACCAAGACAATCCAATCGGCTATCACACCTCAACTCACGATAACCTAGCCTATCTCTCTCATTCGAATTCATCTTTTCTTTTACTTAATTGCTTTCTAGATTAGTTATTAGTTAAAACTTCTATAATCCTTCACTTGTGTTTTTACTTTTTACGAGTGCAAGAGACTAGATTCTTGAAGTGGCACCAATCCCTGTGAGGCGATATCTTTTATACTATAACTTGCAGCGTGTATACTTGCACAATTGCGTAGCACTTATTACAGCGCAACAAGTTTTTTGGCGCCGTTGCGGGATTGGCAATAGCGACTTTGTTTTTACTTTCTTGCACTTTCTTTTTATTTTTCTTGTTTAAAATTCAAAGGGCTAACAAACTTTGGTTTTGCATTGGTATATGACGAGGGCGAGACCGACTTCACAGAATATCCCTTTGATCCGAAATCGAGCGAACCTTACAAAGACTTAGGCGAAGGATAAGAGAAGCAATGGCAAATCAAGGCGGCAATATTAATCAAGATGTTCAAGCGGGAGGAGGAGTGATTCTTGCGAAAGCAGAACTATTCGAGACTATCTTGAAGAAGATCTTGATGGACTTAACCCGGGAGTTGTCGCACCCGAAATTGAAGCCGACCACTTTGAGTTGAAACCGATAATGTTTAATATGATCAACACAATAGGTCAATTTGGCGGCTCAAAGAATGAAGATGCACGACAACATCTGAAATCTTTCCTCGAGATTTGTAACTCGTTCAAGATCACGGAGTCACCCCCGATGTCTTACGATTAAGATTATTCCCTATTCACTTTGAGGATAGGCGAAAGCATGGCTAAATAGCATTCTGCCGGATCCATAGCATCTTGGACTGATCTTTGTCGTGATTTCCTTGCTAGATTTAATCCTACAAATTTAAGCGATAAGCCGTAACGACATTACTTCTTTTTTTGCGGCGGATGATGAATCCATGTACGAGGCTTGGGAGCGATATAGAGAACTTCTACACAAATGCCCCCTCTACACGGATTTCGGTGTGGACTCAAGTAACAATGTTTTACAACGCCGTGAATACACCAACAAGGATGATGCTAGACGCCTCGGCAAGCGGCATACTCTTAGATAAGTCGCCGGAGGAAGCAATGCAAATTCTAAACAGGCTGGCCAAGAATGACTATCAATTCCCATCTACTAGAAGAGGAGGAGTTAGGCGCCAAGCCACAATACATGAACTAGGATCATCGATTCAATTTCGGCACAATTGGCGCTTTAACCAAGATGGTCGAACATGCAAAAACCAAACAACACACATGAAGTCAAGGTAATGGATTCTTTTTGAGTTATGTGGTGATAACCATAATTCTTACGAATGTATGCGAGAATCCGAATCCAGCTTCTATGTGGGGAATTACAATCGGGGCAACAACATGATGTCAAATACATACAATCCAGCTTGGAAGAAGCACCGAATTTTTCATGGAGTAATCCCAACAATGCTCTAAACCGGAACAATCAGAATGCACAAGCATCGGGATTCGGCGAGAATATGCCACGGCAGCGGATGCCGCGGCAACAACCGACAACATCTAGTTCTTTGGAAAATTCTCTAAATGCTTTTATGATGAAAACCGAATCTTATATGGCTGAGAATAGTAATTTCATAAAAAGAACTGATGCTTTTATTAACAGGACCGAGATGAGATTGCAAAACCAAGAAGCGGCAATCAAATCATTGGAAAATCAAGTCGGACAATTTGCTCAAAATCTGAACACTAGACCACAAGGAGGTTTACCTAGCGATCTTGAAGTCGCAAGAGGGGCGGCCATGAGCAATGTAAGGCAATCACCACCAGAAGTGGCCAACAACTTAGAGAGGTTCAAACCCGCTCGTCAAACAAAACTCCACAAAAGATCACGGACGAACCTAGCGGCAAAGCCTCGGATGCTGAACCGAGGAATTGCCGCGGCAGCCGGCAATAAACATGCCTCGACAACCGATGGCGCCTCGGCTTCTTGTGATAAGCATGCCTCAGCAACCCCGAGTTGATAACGCATCGGCAACTCGGATGTCCGGCAATGCCGTCAATCAGGTTTCAAACCAATGAAAGGATAGAAGATATCCGACTTCCACCACCATTCCCACAAAGGTTGAGGCGACAAAAGCAAGAATACCAATTCAAGAAGTTTCTTGATATCCTAAAGCAAGTCCACATCAACTTGCCATTGGTGGAAGCAATTGAACAAATGCCAAACTATGCCAAGTTTCTTAAAGACATTGTGTCCAAGAGAACAAGGCTAGGAGAGTTTGAAGCAGATTTGCATGTGAGAGGATGCATGGCAATGTTACTGTCGCATGCCGCCCAAGTTGAAGGATCCCGGAAGTTTCACAATACCTGTTCTATTGGAAATCACTATGTCGGGAAAGCACTATGCGACCTAGGGGCTAGCATAAACTTGATGCCTAAATCGGTTTTTCAGAAACTAGGAATCGGGAAGGCAAGACCTACAATTGATTATGCTGCAGCTAGCAAGCCAGATCCTATGTGCATCCAGAGGGAAAAATTGAGGACATCTTGGTAAAAGTTGATAAATTCATTTTTTCCGTGACTTTATTGTTTTGGATTGTGAAGCAAATGAGCATGCACCTATCATTTCGGGAGACCATTCCTAGCAACGGGGAGAACTTTGATTGATGTTGAAAAAGGAGAACTCACAATGAGGGTGAATGACCAGCAGGTAAAACTAAATGTGTTCCAAACACTAAGGCATGCCGATGATCCAGAAGAATGCCAACTACTTCATGCCACGGCGAATTTAACCGATGAGGAATTTAGTTGCCTCGGCAACTACATTGCCGATCAAGAGGAACTGAGGAGTATGAAGAACCGGTCGATGAGGAACAACCAGAAGAGGCAAATTGGCTAGTCAATCGACCCGGTACATACTTTGAACCTTTGGACTACTCGGGTAAGGAAGGTAAGATCGAAAAACCCTCATCGAAAATCCACCAATTCTTGAGTTGAAACAATTGCGAGCAAGCTGAAATATGTATACTTAGGGATCGATAATACATTACTGTAATTATTTCCTCTAAGTTACAGCTGAGCGAGGAAAAGAAGCTGATCAACATGTTGAAGCTACATAAAAGGCAATAGGGTGGACAATTGCCGACTTGAAGGGAATTAGCCGGCGGTGTGCATGCACAAGATCTTGTTGGAAGATGATCACAAACCTTCAATTGAGGCCAAGAGGAGACTGAATCATGCCATGAAAGGGGTTGTAATGAAAGAAATCATCAAGTGGCTTGACGCCGGCATCATATACCCTATCTCCGATGAAATGCGTGGGTAAGTCCGGTACAATGTGTGCGCGAAAAAAGGGAGGTATAATGGTGGTAAACAATGAAAATAATGAACTTATCCCAACCAGGACTGTGACCGGTTGGAGGGTTTGTATGGACTATCGAAAGCTAAATAAAGCCACTAGGAAAGATCACTTCCCATTACCCTTTATTGATCAAATGCTTGACCGTCTTGCAGGTAAACCCTTTTACTGTTTTCTTGATGGTTATTCAAGTTACAATCAGATTGCCATAGCACCAGAAGATCAAGAAAAGACAACCTTCACATGCCCCTACGGTACTTATGCCTTTCGAAGGATGCCGTTCGGATTGTGTAACGCCCCAGCAACCTTCCAAAGATGCATGATGGCGCTCTTTTCAGACATGGTCGAAGACTTCCTTGAGATCTTCATGGATGATTTTTCAGTATTTGGTAATGACTTCGACGGCTGTCTCGGCAATTTAGAGAGGGTGTTGGCAAGATGCGAAGAAAGCAGATTTAGTCCTCAATTGGGAGAAATGCCACTTTATGGTAGATGAAGGAATAGTGCTCGGCCATAAGATTTCATCCAAGGAATTGAAGTAGACAAAGCCAAGGTGGGCGTGATCGAGAGATTACCCCACCAAATTCGGTTAAGGGAATTGAAGTTTTCTCGGACATGCGAGTTTTTACAGGAGGTTCATTCATAATTTTTCTAAAATCACTAAACCTTTGTGTAATCTGCTTGAAGCAGGATAAAGTCTTCGATTTTGATGATTCTTGCACTCAAGCATTGAAACCCTAAAGAAAAAGCTTGCCTCGGCACCCATTGTCGTTCCACAGTTGGGCGCTACCTTTTGAGCTCATGTGTGATGCAAGTGATTTCGCGGTAGGAGCGGTCCTAGGCCAACGCACAGGTAAGACCTTCCATGTGATATACTACGCTAGTAAAACTCTTAATGATGCTCAAGTGAATTACACAACAACGGAGAAAGAGTTACTAGCTGTAGTTTTCGCATTTGACAAGTTCGATCCTATTTAATAGGTACAAAGGTAATTGTTCATACGGACCATTCGGCAATCAAATACTTATTTGCTAAAAGGATGCTAAACCTCGTTTGATTCGTTGGATATTACTTTTACAAGAATTTGATATTGAAATTAAGGGCGGAAAGGAACAGAAAATCAAGTGGCGATCACTTATCACGTTTTGGAACGCAATAGAGAGAAAGACGCGGATCTAGAGATATGCGATGCATTCCCGGATGAACAAATTCTAATTGCCTCGGCAACCATGGATGCACACGCCTCGGCAACTCTCGACGTTGCAGCAGTCTTGGATGCACACGCCTCGGCAATTTGGGGAGCGAGACACTACGGCAAAGACATGCCTCGGCAATACCCGCACGCAGATTTAGTTAACTTCCTTGTTTGTGGTATTTTTCCGTATGGCATTACTCACTAAGGGAAGAAGCGGTTCCGCCATGATGCTAAGCATTACTTTTGGGACGAGCCTCTTTTTGTTTAAACAATGTGCAGATCGGGTTATACGCCGATGTGTCCCCTGAAGAAGAGCAACAGAATGTACTCGGCAATGCCATTCTTCACCCTATGGAGGACATTTTGGAGGAACTCGTACATGGCCAAAGTCTTGCAATCCGGTTTGTATTGGCCAACATTGTACAAAGATGCCCAAGACTTTTACAAGCAATGTGATCTTTGCGGAGGGCGGGCAATATCTCTAGGCGACATGAGATGCCACTCGAACATCATCGAGGTAGAAGCATTCGATGTATGGGGATCGATTTTATGGGACCTTTCCCATCTTCATTCGGCAACCTCTACATCTTACTCGCCGTCGACTATGTGTCTAAATGGGTAGAGGCAGCTGCAGTTCCCAACAGCGATTCCAAGACCGTGCAGCGATTCTGAGAAAAACATATTTACGGTTGGGATGCCGAGAGCAATTATCAGCGACGGGGGCAAGCATTTTGACAGACTAATTGCCAAGATGTTGCAACGCCGGCATATCACACAAGATCGCCATGGCATATCACCCACAAACCAACGGGCAGCGAGAAATTTCCAACCGGGAGTTGAAGGGAATACTCGAGAAAGTTGTAAATCCCTCAAGGAAGGATTGGTCATTAAGACTAGATGACGACTTTGGGCATATCGCGCTGCATTCATTCCACCATTAGGTATGTCCCCTTCCGGCTTGTCTATGGTAAAACATGTCATCTACGGTGGAAATCGAGCACAAGGCGTCTTGGGCAATCAAGACCGTGAATATGGATTGGGAAGTGCGGACAAAAGCGCTTGATGGATCTCAATGAGATAGAAGAATTTCGTGCACTCGCCTATAACAATGCGAATCTACAAGGAGAAAACAAAGCGATGGCATGACAAGAAACTATTGCCACGGCAATTCACGCCAGGGCAACTAGTTCTCCTATTCAATTCTCGGCTAAAACTTTTCCCGGGAAAGCTGAAATCAAGATGGTCAGGACCATTTGAAGTCGTCAAACCATTCTCCCATGGCGCCGTGATAATCAAGTCCATCTCTGATGACCATGAATTCAAAGTTAATGGACAAAGATTGAAGCACTACAATGGTGCCCATGTGGAACGTAACAAGGAAGTGGTCAATTTAGGAGATGCATGAGCATGCTCTCCCTTTTGATATTTTTATTTTTATTTTTATTTTTTTATTATTATTTTTGTTTTTGTCGATTAGTTAATTATTTATTTTTTATTTTCTTTTTCCGATTTTTTATTTATTTATTTATTTTATTTTGCCGATTATTAGTAGTTTTAGGATAGATTTTTTTTTCAAGTCTAAGAATCCTATTACACATCTTTATTTATTTTCTTTATTAGTTTATCTTTAATTTTAATCCTTATTTGATTTGTTTTTGAATTGTAGGAAAGGAAGTTCAAGATAAAGAAGGAATTCTAAACCAAGTAGGAAAACATATTCAACAAGGAAACTAATGGGCTGAATCTAAGGCTTATATAAAGCCTCCAATTCATCCTAACCAAAACCCTTGTCGACAACTCCTACAAAACCCTAAACCCTTTTTCGTTTTCCCCTAAACCCTAATCCCACCCACCTATCGATTCTATACAACCCATCACCCTTAACCTATTCCTACTTTCTATCTTGCAACTTTTTAGTTTCTTTTCTTTTCGTTGTTTTTACTCACAACCAAGATCATACATGGCATCCAAGATTAAACTTTTAGTTCATCCAAGTTCCTCCAAAGAACCAAGATACAAGAAGTTTGCTACACCGGCGGTTCAAGAAAGATTTCAATCCAAGTTTGAAAGCCGGAAGATTCATGAAGAACAAGGCTTTGAATACTCGGATCTCAAGATTTTGGCCTTGAACCATTCATCTTCAAAAGGATTGCACATCAAAAGTGGCAAATCTTTTGCCATCAACCGGAACCGGGTAACATCTCATGGGTAAGAGAATTCTATGCTCACTCACCTAACCCGGATAATCCTTATGTTTTTGTTCGTGACAAGGCCATACTTATAAGTCCCGAAAGCATCAACACCTTTTACGGACTTTACATTGAGAAGGACGAGCATCAAGCCTTCGTTGACCAGATCAATCCCAAGCAACTCGACAAGGTGCTTCAAGAACTCACTCAACCAGGAACTCATTGGAGCGCCCGGTAAATACAAGGGCACGGTAAATCGCCTTCGGCTAAAACCCGAGGCAAAACTATGGAATAAGTTTGTTAAAACTTCTTTAATGCCCTCCACACACAATACTACCGTTGATATACCACGTCTTTTGCTCATACATTCTATTTTGCATAATCGCATCATTAACATTGGAAAAATTATTTGCGATGAGATTTTTGTATGCAGCTCAAAAGATAAGGGTTATCTTTTCTTCCCTTGCTTAATTTCCAATCTTTGCAAGGAGATGCATGTCCCGAGTGAGTCCACCGATGAAAAAGCCCTACCCAAGTCTGGTTGGAATCAAGCACTAATCCGGAAGCTAATGGGAGAGGCACCGGGAGATTCTTCAAGGCCCCCAATTGTCACGGCAACTCCTGCCGCCGCGGCAATCCCTAATGCCCAAGCACCTAACGCCAGGGCAACTCGGCCATTAATCCCGGGACACATTGAAGCACTTTTGCACCCATTGGCAAGCCGACTAAGGCAAATTGAAGATCGACAACTAATGTTCATGCGGTACATGAAGGAGCACAACAATGCCATCACCCAAGTCATCCTAGAAAGGTACCCGGACAACCGTGTGCCGTTCCCAATATTTCCCGCCGATATCCTTGCCACTGCAACCAAGGGAAGCGACGCCACGGCAACCAACCACGACAATGCCCGGCAACCTTTGAAAAAGCCAAAGGTAAA
Source organism: Hibiscus mutabilis (assembly GCA_019671005.1). NCBI lineage: Eukaryota > Viridiplantae > Streptophyta > Magnoliopsida > Malvales > Malvaceae > Hibiscus > Hibiscus mutabilis. The sequence goes on from CM033719.1 coordinate 65,691,006, forward strand.
GCACCTATGCTGAATCAACTCCTACGGAATCATTTTCTGATTTTTCAGATTCGGACGAGTCCTCCATTGAACCAATAAAGACCGCACCAATTGAATACTCCAAGCGAAAAACCATTGACATTGATGAAGAGGATGATGAGGACAACCCCGCACGAGGATCGATTCCACCACCGCAACAAGAAAACAACCATCGCGTTCAAGCAAGAAAGTCAAGGCGCCAACTAGAAGGAAACTAATCATCTACGATGACGAACTCTCGGAGTAAGTCCTCGTATGCATTTTTATTTTTATTGTTATTTTTCGTTATTTTTATACATGCATTGAGGACAATGCCTCACTCGAGTTTGGGGGGGATTGTTATTAGTAATTACCATGTTTAGTTACATTAATCTTAAGCATTACATTTAGGATACATAAATTGCTTGCCATGCCTTTAATTGGAACAAAAATTGCTTAGATTTGATGAATATTCAATGATGACTTTACCAATGCACTTAAATGATAGAATTTTTATTCTAGGATAACCATGAAAAAACTTAGAATTTTACTATGATGCTAAATTTGATGAAACACTGTTGTGGTTTGATTGATTTAAGGAGTTCTAGTAAACTTAGGTTGATAATTAACTAATTGGGGGATTAGAATAAAAATTGGATGAATGCTAGAGGTGCCGAAATTGGCTCTAGCATATGCTAAAAAAATTGATCACTAGAGGTGCCGAAAACGGCTCTAGGAGGCGTTAAAATTTTTTTAACTAACTAGAGGTGCCGAAACCGGCTCTAGTCGATTAAATTAACTTAAGAAAACTAAAAATAAAACACTAGAGGTGCCCGAAATTGGCTCTAGTTAAAACATGTTAAAAAGAACCCAATGAAGTAATTTGAAAACCTATTGTTTGCATAGAATCCGAAAAATCAACTTGCACACAACTCCGCACACACTCACAAGCATTATAGTTTGATTCGAGTAATTCCTCAGTTTTCGAAAAATAAAAAGCCAATCATACTTTGTGCCCCGGTTGAGAATTGAAATCAAGTTCAAAGCTAAGTTTGTGAAAATTTGAAGTCTTGGCAGGTAATTATGAGTTTGCATTGCTTGAGGACAAGCAATAGTTCGAGTTTGGGGGTGTGATAAGTGTTCAAAAGTACTATTTTTCTTACCCTTTTTACTCATATTATTGTTAGACTTAGGCTCATATTAGTTGCATAGTTAGCCATTCATGCATTAATCCATGTTTCCTTCAATCGTTGAGCTTGATTACATAACTTGGTGATTTTTGTGGAAATAGATGCTGCTTTGGTGTGTTTTTGTGTGTGTATGTGCAAGATCACTTGCCAAAGCAATGCCAAAGGGCAATGCATGAAGGATATGCCGAGCTAGTTGCCGGGCAGTGCATGAAGGAGAGCTTGAGCAGTTGCCATGGCATTTGTCGACAAAGACCAAAAGCAATAGGGATATCAAAATTCATGATTTTACAAGCCCAAGATGACATGGAGCAAGGCCCAAGCCCAAAGGAATTTGATTGCCATGCAGAGATTAAAGAAGAATTAAATTCCAAGAGGATAGGAGAAGTTCTAATAGGAATAAAATTATAATAAAGAATTATATTGTTTAAAGATAATTTAATTCCAACTCAAACTCCTCCTCAAAGAAGGACTTTGGCCTAGCCCTATAAATATCAAGGAGATTTCGACAATTTCAAGAGGGAGAGCAAGAGGGAATTTCGACAACTCCAAGAGAGGAAGCAAGGGGAATTTTTGGCAAGCATCTAGAGCAAGGAATTTTCGACAAGCTTCATCTTTTCTTCCTTGTTCGATTGGGTTCATGCTAGGGATTGTTTATCTTGTGTTTCTTTGGAACCTAGCCATGAACTAAATTTACTTGGCTATGGTTATTGTGTTTTGTGGTTGTGAGAAACTATTGGTTTTTGTTTAGGTAATAAGAGTTTGCACTTTTCTATTTCAAGGTTTATTCATTCTTGATTCTTATTATTGTTTGCGAGTGAATTGGGAGAGGATCTCGTGATTTCATCCATTTATCTAATATCGGGAGAGTTAGATTCAAGAAACGAATGAATATGATCTTTATGCAATCCAATGATGGTGAAGATTAATCCGGCTTAGGAATAAGTTAAGGATTTCAACGGCTAAGAGGAGCGCAAGATTGGTTGTTGTTCACCCTTGATTCACGCAGGGATGTATTATCAAGGCATGCACAAGTAGCTAGAGTTTCGACTTAGGGATAAGAAGAAACCATTGAAGAACGCTCCGCCGAACCTTGAAGTTGCTGCCCAACTAGTCGCCCAAGTAGTTGCCCAACTAGTCGCCCAAGCAACCATCAATTAGTTGCCAAGGCAACCCCGTTGTGCAAGTCGCCACGGCAACTGAGTTGCCCATGCACTCTTTTACCAAGACAATCCAATCGGCTATCACACCTCAACTCACGATAACCTAGCCTATCTCTCTCATTCGAATTCATCTTTTCTTTTACTTAATTGCTTTCTAGATTAGTTATTAGTTAAAACTTCTATAATCCTTCACTTGTGTTTTTACTTTTTACAGTGCAAGAGACTAGATTCTTGAAGTGGCACCAATCCTTGTGGAGACGATATCTTTTATACTATAACTTGCAACGTGTATACTTGCACAATTGCGTAGCACTTATTACGCGCAACAGTATATTCGAGAGAGTTTAAAGATATATTCGATAGAGTTTGAACATATATTCGAAGTCGGTAAAAATCTGAAGTACATTTGTTTGTAGATCTTCTCGGTTTCTCAGAAGTAAGTAAGTAATTTATTTTTTAATTAATCTGTTGTTTATTTTAAATTAGAGGAGTTTGTAGATTTTTTTTTGTGATTGAAGATATATTCGAACGATAATTATTTTTTGTTGAAGGATTTAGTGCATATTTTTGGGGCTTCTCGTTTAATCCTATAAGTTTTTTTTGTATTTTTTGAATATATATTCGAATAGGTGAAATTTTTTTAAGTTTATAATTTTTTCTATATATTCGAATGATAATTGTTTTATAGATTTGTTTGAAGATGACATCTGGAGGAGTTTTGTTGTACCGTGACCATGATCACATTTCTTCTCATATTTGTGAAGAGCAAGTAAGTAATTTAAAATTTATTATGTCATGTGTAACACGAAATAATTTATTATAATAAATTAATTGTAGGGTCAGGAACATACCATCCGTCGTCGAGGAATGAAGATCAAGGAACCTTTCGAGCTCATAGTTTATTTGTTTAAGATGGCCGGATTTTATAATGCTTCATTTCTCCGTGGATTTAAGATTGTCCCTGGGTTGATAGCTGGATTGATTGAACGGTGGAGACCGGTGACGTACACATTTCATTTTCCATTCGGCGAATGCACTATAACTCTAGAAGATGTTGCTATACAGGTTGGTATCCCAATAGATGGGAACGTGCTGGTTGGAGCAAATACATATAATGTATTTGAGTTTTGTAGTAAGTACCTCGGAAAAATGCCTCATCGGTAAGATGTGAAAGGTCTACGTCTGCGAATTTCATGGTTGCAGAATGAATTTATTGTAACAAATACATCTACTTGGCAAGAACTTAAGTATGCAGCTCGAGCATATATATTGCAAATTATTGGTGGGATATTGATGCCAGATACATCTGGTAATCTGGTTCACACACAATATCTGTAGATGTTGGATGATTTTAGTAGAATTTGTGAATATAGCTGGGGATATGCAACATTGGCATTCTTGTACCATAAAATGTACAAGGCGTCAATTATGACTTCTGAGAAGAAAATGTCAGATATGGGTGGATGCCTAATCTTACTGCAATCGTGGGCGTGGTACCGGCTTCCTTATCTAACGCTCATTGTGGAACCACCAGTACCCATAGAATTTCCGCTTGCTGGAAGGTAATACTATGATTACAATTGTTATAAATATTTTATTGATCTAATATTTATCTTCAATGACTTAGAAATACAAGTTCAATATCTTTGCAGATGGAGACATAAGTTGAAGAATGTGGGGGTGGTGCACAACACTGTTAGAGATATAAGACTAAAGATTCAAACAATAGGAAAAAAAATCATGTATCATAATATTATTTTTAAATTAATTTTCTGACTTTGTATTTTTTAAAGTAATATGTTTATGTATGTATATTAGTATTTTGTTTTACAGTTTATGTAACCCCATTGACCCGGCTTAGACGCCCGACCGAACCAAGAGAACTACATTAGGTTTGCCGAAGCAAACCGGAGAAAAATTACAAAATCTGGTCCATTTTTCCTTTTATCTTGTCTAGAGGCATATTATTAGTCTTACATTTACATACTTGCAGCGGGTAAATTTTCAAAGGAAACGGACCACGGAAAGGCATCCAATTGCACAACATACATTTTAGGGACTAAAATGAAAATTTGATAAATTTAAGAACCAAAACAGAAATTAAGGTTACCATTTCGTAATGAAGTTCATTTTATGCAAGCTTATAAAATTTCATCACAATTAGACCATCAGAGCACCCTCAATTTAACATTCAAATATTTAGGGACCAAAATGGAAATCTATAAAATTATAAGGACTTTCTTAAAATTTAATTTATCAATCTTCAATTAATAAGGTTTCATGCTTACACATCAAAAAATGGCATGATACGATCATCCAAACTCATCCAATTGCATGCTTAACAACCAAGGACCAAAACACAACTTTAAAAACTATTTTGAGCTCTACGGATGAGTCCCCGCGAAAGGTATCGAAACCTTTGAGGGAGGTTTTGAAACCTGCACTCCAGTAGCCAAAATTGGCTCACTGGTTTCGAAACCTGGGGCCTGGTTTCAAAACCTGCCTGTATGTTTACAAAATCTCCACATTTGAAACGCTTTAGAACCTCCCTAAACATATCCGAAATAACCCCAACATGCATAGACTCATTAAACTAGCTATATCAACCATACCTTACAAGATCTAGCCTTCAAAATACTCCAAACAACTAGAGGCATGCTTCCTATATTTTCCATTCCAACCTACCAAAAATGCATTAAAGGCAAAACTCAACACAAGCAACATGCTTTCCCAATAACAATCTCATTATAGACTTGCACAAACTATTTAAGCATGGCAAACCAACTAGGAACACTAGATGCAATATCCTAGGCCATCACCAAGCACTAGTCAAACAACTAAACATCATAATCCAAGTCCTTAATCCATCAATCCAGAAACCAGCAAATAACATGCCTTAAGAAATAGAAAAACAGATTACAACTCCATCAAAATATGGCGAACACATTGCCTTATTAACCGTAAACGTAAACTGAGTTCATACTCAAGAAACTTGTCTTTGGATCTCGAAGCTTTGCCTTTGCTTCACCCTAGCCTCAACGTTCTGCATCATCAAGAAGAAGAGAGCGTAAGCACATTTGCTTAGTGAGGGATGCTCATAAAACAATGATGCATTTAAGAAAACCATGAAACCAACACTTGTTTCAAACATGCTTAGACATAAAGCATTTTCCTTCATCTCCGACCGAGACATGCATATCGACCATATGCAACATCATGTGTACATCACCATGCTACCACAAAGCATTTAACTCATAAATCATGCTTACAAACCAAAGCATTTAATATATTCCATGCTGGAAACTCTTGCATTAAACCAATTGTACTTGACACATGATTTCAACATATATTGGAAATTATAGTGACCCCGGATAGCCAACCGCTACCCTTTGATTAGCCGACCGCTAATCTTTAGTTAACCGACCGTTAACTTACCTTTCCGGATATACGGATGTCACATGATGACCGACCGCCATCAAGCCCATACCATACCGACCGCATGATATGACAACCTTGCCGACCACAAGATTTACTCACAAGGGGAACCGACCGCTCAACCCAAGGGACAATAATATATTATAGTGCACTTAATCCTATGGCATCCCAACTATATCCTAAGGTTTCATATTGTGTCACTTAGCCAATATATCATTCCCAAAACCAATTATAAAAGCCATTTACTCACTGTTTTTAACATGCATTAACAATACCACATATGCAACCACATTGCCTTAGCAATAAACCCATTCCCGATCGGAATGAAACCAATGCACATTAGCATTCTATTACCTTTAAAAATCCCCTGCATATGCTTTCAAAACCATGCATGTACAGCAGTAAATCAAACCACGTTTAAACCAAACATGCAATCAAATATGCTCATATCCAATTCGATATTCAAGAGCAAAATAGGGAAACTTACTCTCAAGCTTAGGTAAGGATTTCACACTTACTCTAAACTCTCAAACCTTTTCAAAACCTTTATAAAGCACTTTGAAATCAGTTTCCACTCACCAAAATGCTTCGCCTTCCTTTGCCAAAGCGTTACAAGCTCCCGGCAAGCGATCAACGATTTCAATCAAGCTCACCCAGATTATCCCCTGTACACATTAAACCAGAGAATAAATGCATCATAATGCATTCAAACCTTCAGCCACAACAGAAAACCCGAAGCACTTCCTTTACCTAACCAAAAACCATCTGAAACAAGCTGAAAACAACATCTAACACTCTCCAAACACTACCCAGCCAAACCACAATGAAACCTATCATCCAACTTCATCAATTAACATCCAAAAACTCTTAATATTATCCTTTAACCTCCAGCATTGATTAAACTCCACTAACAACACAAAAACCATCAACTAACAATCACAAACATTAGAGATCCAACCTATTTCGGGATTATAATATTAAAACCAAGTTATTAACATTACTTAACATCAATATCTTGATTAAATCTGATCACAAACCCAGCAAAATAGAATCAATCCGAAAATCCATTAACTCCACACTTAAACCTTAAACAATCCAATTTTCCATAACCAATATATTAAAACCCATTAGAAAACCATTGTAAAGAGTCAAGAACTTGGGAATTTCAGTAAAGAACCTTTCATTAGAGGAGAAGTACAAACCTTACCTCTAATGGATGCTTTCTCCTTCAATTGGTTGATTTTGCTTAAGAAAACTAAGAGAAAATAGAGATAGTTTATTTAGAAACCATTAAAGTTCTTTTAGAAATCAAGAAATCACAAAGATGATATGATTACCTTCAGATTTGGAAGACGAGAAAGGTGTTTGGCTGGAGACATTTTGAGAGAAAAAGATTTTGAGAAAGTTAGTTACGTATCTTTTGATTAAAACTTTTTAATATCCAAATAATATCTCCAACCACTTTTTATCTTAATAAAACACATTTAAAAATAACCAATTAAAGGATAAAGTCTGATTTTAGACTTTTGGTTTAATAGCTCCTTAAAGATTCAAAGTTTTGACTCTTTACAAAACAACAACTAAAATCTCCAAACTTACATTTTGGTCACTAGTCCGAAATGTATACGTTCCAGACCTTATTTTCCAAAATTAATTTAACCATTATCATTAATATATTAGTTAATGATTTTAAAGTATTTTCCTTATTTTTATCCCTTCTAAAAATATTAAAACCAATTTAATCCCGAAACTAGTTCGAATCTCTAACACCGGTTCTTTGAACCACCGAACCGAACCCTTAAACATCTAACCCCAAAACCAGGGCGTTACAACTCTCCCCCTTAAGAAATTTTGTCCTCGAAATTTACCTGGAGGAAAAAGATGCGGAAATTGCTCTTTCATATCCGCTTTGCTTTCCCAAGTGGCTTCATCGACACCTCGGTGCCGCCACAAGACCTTCACAAGTTCAACCGTCTTACCACATAGAACTTTGCTACTGGAGTCAAGGATTTCCACGGGCTCTTCATCATAGGAAAGATCCGTCCTTAATTCAATGTGCTCAACCGGCATCACATGCGAGGGATCCGACCGATACCTTCGTAACATCGATACATGAAACACATCATGTATTCTCTCCAGCTCGGGAGGTAACCTCAACCGATACGCTACATGACCAACACGCTCAACCACCTCACAGGGTCCAATAAACCTCAGACTAAGCTTACCCTTACGTCCGAACCTCATCACCTTCTTCTACGGTGACATTTTCAAGAACACACGATCACCATCTGCATACTCAATGTCCTTACGCCTCAAATCCGCGTAAGACTTTTGCCGATCAGCAGCTGCTTTCAAACGATCACACACAAGCTTAATCTTCTCATCGGTGTCCTTCAACATATGCAGCAAGGTAACATGATTCTCGTCTGTCTCTGCCCAACATAACGGTGTACGACACCTCCGGCCATACAACGCCTCATACGGTGCCATCTCTATACTCGCTTGATAACTTTTGTTGTACGAAAACTCCACCAAAGGTAGATGCTTCTCCCAAGTTCCTTGGAACTCAATAATGCAACATCTCAACATATCTTCCAAGACCTGGATAACTCGCTCCGACTGCCCATCTGACTGAGGATGATACGCGGTATTGAAATTCAACCTGGTACCCAAAGCCTGGTGCAAACTCACCCAAAACCTTGATGTAAACCTCGAATCCCTATCCAAAATTATAGACTTAGGTACCCCATGCAAACACACAACCTCCGCAATATACAAATTCGCTAATTTATCAAGCGTATACGAGGTATGCACTGGCAGAAAATGTGCACACTTTGTAAGACGATCAACGATCACCCAAATGGAATTCTTCCTAGAAGGTGTCAACGGCATACCGGACACAAAGTCCATGGTGATCCTCTCATATTTCCATTCTGGAATCTTCAACGGTTGCAATAGCCCAGATGGAAATCGATGTTCAGCTTTCACACGCTGACACACCATACACTTCGAGACAAACTCAGCCACATCTTTCTTCAACCCAACCCAATAGTACATATCCTTTAAACCACGGTACATCTTAGTACTACCGGGATACATAGCAAACAGACTAGAGTGCGCTTCCGTCAAAATAGTATGCCTTAACTCTGCATCTTCCGGCACCACTATTCGACCCTTAAAGCACAAAACACCATCATCATCAAAATGAAAATCCGATGGCTTGTCTTCTGCTATGTCTTTAACAGGTTCAACCAACGAATCATTAAACGGTTGCTTAGCCTTGATCAACTGTGACAAAGTCGGCTTCACTTGTAATTCAGCCAACAAACCACCCTCCTATGTCACACTCAATATAGCAAACATTACCATAATCTTAACTACAACCTTACGACTTAACTCATCCGCAACCACATTGGCATTCCCTGGATGATACTCTATCGTTAAATCGTAATCCTTAAGCAACTCCAACCACCTACATTTTTCGAGATTCAGATTCTTTTTAGACATCAAATACTTCAAACTTTTATGATCCGTAAACACTTCACACTTCTCTCTATAAAGATAATGCCTCCAAATCTTCAAGGCAAACACCACTGTCGCAAGCTCCAGATCATGATTCAGATAGTTCCACTCATGAACTTTCAACTGTCTCAATGCATAGGCCATAACCTTGCCACCCTGCATCAGCACACACCCCAACCCAACATAGGATGCATCACTATACACCACAAACTCCTTCCCCGACTCATGCTGAATCAAGACAGGTGAATTGGTCAAAACTTCCTTCAACTTCTCAAAACTACCCTGCTGCTTCTTCGTCCACACAAAAGGAACATTATTTTGCAACAACTTCGTCAACGGTGCTGCAATACTAGAGAACCCTTCTACGAAACGACGGTAATAACCAGCCAACCCCAGAAAACTACGAACCTCAGTTACCGTCTTAGGTTGCCTCCAAATTAAGATAGCCTTAAACTTCTGTGGATCAACACGAATACCTTCCGCAAAAACCATATGTCCAAGAAACATCACCTCCCTAAGCCAGAACTCGCACTTACTCAACTTGGCATACAACTGATTATCTTTCAAAGCTTACAACACAATCCGCAAATGCAACATCATGCGTACATCACCATGCTACCACAAAGCATTTAACTCATAAATCATGCTTATAAACCAAAACATTTAATATAATCTATGCTGGAAACTCTTGCATTAAACCAATTGTACTTGACACATGATTTCAACATATATTGGCAATTATAGTGACCCCGAATAGCTGACCGCTACCCTTTGATTAGCCGACTGCTAATCTTTAGTTAACCAACCGTTAGCTTACCTTTTTGGATACACGGATCTTACATGATGACCGACTGCCATCAAGCCCATACCATACCGACCGCATGATATGACAACCTTGCCGACCGCAAGATTTACTCACAAGGGGAACCTACCGCTCAACCCAAGGGACAATAATATATTATAGTGCACTTAATCCTATGTCATGCCAACTATATCCGAAGATTTCATATTGTGTCACTTAGCCAATATATCATTCCCAAAACCAATTATAAAAGCCATTTACTCACTGTTTTTAACATGCATTAACAATACCATATGCAACCACATTGCCTAAGCAATAAACCCATTCCCGACCGGAATGAAACCAATACACAGCAGCATTCTATTACCTTTTAAAAATCCCCTGCATATACTTTCAAAACCATGCACGTACAACAGTAAATCAAACCATGTTTAAACCAAACGTGCAATCAAATATGCTCATATCTAATCCGATATTAAAGAGCGAAATAGGGAAACTTACTCTTGAGCTTAGGTAAGGATTTCACACTTACTCTAAACTCTCAAACCTTTTCAAAACCTTTATAAAGCACTTTGAAATCAGTTTCCACTCACCAAAATGCTTCGCATTCCTTTGCCAAAGTGTAACAAGCTCCCGGCAAGCGATCAACGACTTCAATCAAGCTCACCCTGATTATCCCCTATTTTTAACACATTAAACCAGAGAATAAATGCATCATAATGCATTCAAACCTTTAGCCACAACAGAAAACCCGAAGCACTTCCTTTACCCAACCAAAAACCATCCGAAACAAGCCGAAAACAACATCTAACACTCTCCAAACACTAACCAGCCAAACCACAACAAAACCTATCATCCAACTTCATCAATTAACATCCAAAAACTCTTAATATCATCCTTTAACCTCCAGCATTGATTAAACTCCACTAACAACACAAAAACCATCAACTAACAATCACAAACATTAGAGATCCAACCTATTTCGGGATTATAATATTAAAACCAAGTTATTAACATTACTTAACATCAATATCATGATTAAATTTGATCACAAACCCAGCAAAACAGAATCAATCCAAAAATCCATTAACTCCATACTTAAACCTTAAACAATCCAATTTTCCATAACCAATCTATTAAAACCCATTAGAAAACCATTGTAAAGAGTCAAGAACTTGAGAATTTCAGTAAAAAATCTTTCATTAGAGGAGAAGTACGAACCTTACCTCTAATGGATGCTTTTTCCTTCATTTGGTTGATTTTGCTTAAGAAAACTAAGAGAAAATAGAGATAGTTTATTTAGAAACCATTAAAGTTCTTTTAGAAATCAAGAAATCACAAAGAAGATATGATTACCTTCAGATTTGGAAGATGAGAAAGGTGTTTGGCTAGAGAGATTTTGAGAGAAAAAGATTTTGAGAAAGTTAGTTACGTATCTTTTGATTAAAACTTTTTAATATCCAAATAATATCTCCAACCACTTTTTATCTTAATAAGGCACATTTAAAAATAACCAATTAAAGGATAAAGTCTGATTTTAGACTTTTGGTTTAATAGCTCCTTAAAGATTCAAGGTTTTGACTCTTTACAAAACAACCACTAAAATCTCTAAGCTTACATTTTGGTCACTAGTCCGAAATGTATACGTTGCAGACCTTATTTTCCAAAATTAATTTAACCATCATCATTAATATATTAATTAGTGATTTTAGAGTATTTTTCCTTATTTTTATCCCTTCCGAAAATATTAAAACCAATTTAATCTCGAAACTAGTTCGAACCTCTAACACAGTTCTTTGAACCACCGAACCGAACCCTTAAACATCTAACCCCAAAAACAGGGCGTTATAGTTTATTTGGGTGCTGTACACAAATCCAACAATCAAGACTTGCATACTAGAAAGTGTGCTTGAATGTAAAACATTCTGGGGTGCAATTGTGCCTTTGATCCATTTTTCTATTGTTGAGTATCATTGTGCTGATCAAGTGTTGCGACAGTTCAATTTCCATCAACCAATTCCTAGAGCTCCACCTGCTATTGAACATATCTATACTGTTCATATAGGTAGATTCGATGAGAATTGGACTGTGAAGCAAGTCAGTTTCATTTCTTTGTGAGAGGAAAGATGGACGCGGTGGGCTGATAATTTGAGTCCAATTGAAGCTAGTGATTTTGAATTTAATACAGAGCACTATTTGTGGTTTTCAAAAAATGGAAAACCGTTCTTAGTTTCTCTCGAAGCTGCAAATAAATGGTTTGAAGATATGTGGTGCTCAAAACATATACACTTGTCATCCGAGTTTGGTCAGAGCTCTAAAGAACCAATAGATGAACCAAACTTGGATTGTTCTATGGGTTGGCATTCTTTGTGGTCTTCGGTGCAATCCCCCCAATACTTGTCTACAGTGATCATTGGGAATAACCAATACAAGATGGGTATCCACCATTTGGTAATATTCCGGAACAACCACCAATCAATTTTCTATTTGGTGGCAGCTCATCTTCTCAGCCAGCTTACAATGATGATGGAGGATACATACCATAATTTGTGTATCCTGAAGCATCCGTATATGGAAAGGCATGGGAATTGGTAATATAACATCTTTGTTGTTGACTACGACCATTAACAACCCATCATTAAATCCAGAAGATATGTTTGGTACACCACCTTCAATGCCAATGATGGATGATCAATTTTTCTACGATGAGCAAACTCTGGATCGACCACGAAGAATGGTTCAACCCCCTAGACGATACGATCAAACATCTTCCTTACTCCGGCAAGAATTACCGAGGATGAGGCAGAAATAAGAAATAAGTAAATTTTATTTATTTACATTACACGTATTTCTTTGTTCATTTGATTTAATTTTGATATTCAAATTCCAATTACAATTCCAATGCTTGAAATAAAATATTTTGCCCCCATTTAAAAAAGTGAATTTGAAATTAAAAAAAATGCAATGCATCAATTTCAAAAAAAAGGTTGAAGGGAATTCAAGAATTGAATTGCAGTGCAGCGTGAGAGGAGGGTGGGTGGGTGGCAGTGCAGGGTGGGTGGGTGGATGGGTGAATTGAATTGCATGAAATGGCATTGGGTGATGCATGCCCCTATGTAGTCAAATGGCAGTGGGTGGCAGCCGGTCATGTCTGCAAAATTAAAGGGGATGAATGCATGCATGTCAGTGCTGAAAAAATAAAAGGGATGAATGCATGCATGGTAGTGCTGAAAAAATAAAGGGGATGGTTGAACTGATTTGAAAAAAAATAAAGGTGATAGGTGATGGATGTCAGGCTTTGATTACAGGTCACCATTAATTATTCGATTCAACCATTGTATGTCTTTATATTTTTTTTCATGAAGACAGGTTGTAGTATATATTCATGAAGACGAGTTTAGATATATAAATATATTTGGTTCATTTATATTCACAAATAAGTTTGTTTATCGGTTCTTTTACATGCTTGTTTTATATATATATATATATTATTGTTTATTTAATTTAATTTATGGTATTAATTCAATATCCAAGTAAAAATTTTAAATACTCGATTAAATGTTAAATAGTTAAAACATAACTGAATTAATTTTAATCCACAATTAATTAAATAAATAATATGATAGAATTGACAAATAAAAAAAATATACATTTACATTAACATAAAATTTAGGTCGATGGTCCGACACGATAGTTGGAAAGATTAGATTTGTTTGGACACTTGTTTCTTGTGTGACCTGGTCCCCTGCAAAGTGTACAATGCTTAACTTGAACTCCCCCCTCTCTGTCATCCAGATTATCCATATTCGTATGAATGCGAGTGGAACTCGGTCGACTATTCAGCTTTCTACGAAGCTCTGGATTTGGTAACCATTCTCCGTATATTGGCTCTACCAGTCAATAATCTTGGTTCGGGATTGTGTTGAGCCAAATTCTGTATATATTTTCCATAGTCTGCAAGTTATAACACTCATCCGCAAACATATAAGGGTCCACGCGAAAATGTATACATGCGGCGTGTGCGTGAGAGAAGGGGTATCTAAATGCTTGAAATTCACCACAATCACACCATCTCCGATGAAAGCTTACGATGAACATTCTTTGCTCACCTCAGACCTTAGCTTCGACAAAAATTCAAAACCATCTGGGTCGAATGTTCTGACTCGTATAGAGGTGGCATCCGCTTGAAAAGTGGTCATTCTATTCTATAGGGTTTGGGACTAATTTTGTCCACTGTTTATCCGGGTGTTAACTTCCTGCCCTTTGTTGGACCAAACTTTACCCAATATGAAGTAATTCTCCCACACAATACTTGCAATTAGGAGATGGCCTGTTCCTTTAAGCACTGAGTTTATAGCCTCAGCAAGTTTAGTTGTCATATGGCCATAACGCCGACCTTCATCATAGGCTTGTGACCATCTTTCGCTGGGGATGTCATTTGCAAAATTAAATACATGTTTACCGTGCTGCCTCAATCTTCTTATCCTCGCATCGAATTTTGGTTGAACTAGTTCATACCCTATTTAAAAAAATGTTAGTTAAATCAAATAAGAAAAATAAACTAAAAAATAAATTAATAATTTTTATAAACAACGAATAACAATTTACCTGCCCTTAAAATCTCTTTTCGAATTTGATTGTTTTCGAAATGCGTCTTCGCATTTGCATCAATATGTCGTACACAATATGCTAGATATGTATGCGGCTTCTTCCAGAAACTCTCTCGTCTATCAATTACTGATAAGAGCGCAGTCCCTCTATCAGAAATCATACAAACCCCGTCTTCTTTCACTACATGGTTGCATAAATGCTTCAAAAAGAATTCTCATCCATCAGCGTCTTCCTTTTCAACTACGGCAAAGGCAACTGGAAATATATTACTGTCTCCATCTTGTGCAACAACCACGAGTAATATATGACCGTACTTCCCATACAACCATGTACCATCCACTTGAATCACGCGTTTGCAGAATGGGAACCCTTCAATGCACGCATTGAACGCCCATAATAACTTATTAAATATCCTTTTACCAGGAATTAGTTCGTCTTGTAAGTTGCATGCCGATTTTGTTTCATATTCTACCATGGTTCATGGGATGAATATTTGCATTGCTCGTAAAAGAGCTGGTAGCTCATTATACGATTTATCCCAATCACCATACACATGCGCCATCGTCTTTTGCTTTGCCATCCATGTCTTGTAGTAAGATGGAATATGTCCAAGCTGATTTCGAATGGATGCTACTAACACTGCAATCGAAATCTTTGAATCCTTTTCAACCAATAACCTAGTGTAGGCACATATTAGACCAGAGTCTAAATTAATGTGGTCCTGTGATAATGATATATTTGAACATGTGTGCTGCTCATTGAACCGTGTCACCTCCTACATCTGAGACCTCTGCCGGTATGAAATTCTTATCCTCCAAGGACATTTGCTCTTCCAATTAATACACCTGGCGCAATAGATATGCCTATCAAACTCAACAACACATGATCCAATATGTCGTTTGATAGTACTCCTTAACTGCCAGCTTCTTTTGTTTCGAATTGAGCCTTCAGTACCAATTCCCCATAGTTGGAAGATGATGAAGAACCAAATATGCGAGCTTCATGTTTCGGATCTCACATTACAACATAGTCCACCTCAAACATGCGGGCTGGAGGTTCATAAACCGGATAAATGGGTTTCGGTTGCTCGGACTCTGGTTCAACATAATTCCAAACAGGCTGATCATTTCCCAAACCAAGCCTAGCGACAGCCGCAGACCAAACATCATCTTCAACATCCAGATAATTACCCTTAGTTGCATCTGTCATAACAACCTCAACATCATCAGCATCGAGTAAATGAACGTCATCATGTTCCATAATAGGTACAATATTTTCTTCATCATCACTGAAATCATCAAGCGATTCGCCTCAACTACCAACTAAGATTTCAATGTCACAATATGTTGATGAGCTTATTCTAACTACATATTAAAAAAATAGTCATAAGCATAGATTAAAATTTTCTGATTAAAATTTGTAAATACACAAAACTACATATATGTAACAAAAACATTAACTATTAAAAAATAATTAACTAATTAAAATTTAATAAATGAGAAAAACTTACCGAATTTGAAGAGAAACAAAAAAATTGCTCTAAACCCTTCAACAAAAAATAATTATCATTCGAATATATCTTCAATCACACACAAAAAAAATCTACAAACCCCTCCAATTTAAAATGAAAAACCGATTAATTAAAAAACAAATTACTTACTTATTTTTGAGAAACTGAGAAGATCTACAAACAAATGTATTTCAGATATTTATCATCTTCGAATATATCTTCAAACTCTCTCGAATATATTTTTAAACTATCTCCAATATATCTTCAAACTCTTTAAAATCTTCAACTCAAACTCTCTCAATTTTTTTTCAAATCATATACACTATCTTCTCTTCTCTAATATATCATATATATACAACATTTATATATAAAAAAATAAATTCAACACAGCTGGTACCAGCTTTCACATGAAACTGGTGCATGCATGCATGGCAGGAAGACGCCACCTAGAAGTGGCGTCCTGCCACCCCTGATTAATCAGCTGCACCGAGCAAGCTATTGCCCCTTGATTATGTAGGTGGCTCGCAGATGAGCCACTGTAAGGCTTTAATAAGCCAGAAAATATAAAAAAAGCAAGACGTGTTTTGGAGGTGGCATCTTCCCCTCTGGCACTGTAGAAAGTGTCGTAGTTCCCAAATTTTTTTTAACTCACCCCATAATCCCCATTTTAAATCTCAATTGGATTGTTAACCAAATTTTGCCGTCAAATAAAGGTCAATACAGTAAACATTTTTGTGACATGACATGACAACGTTAAGGATGTAATTGAAAAAACAAACAAACATTGAGAACTTTTTTTGTTATTAAGCCTTTTTCACTATTAATTTATTATTTTATTTTGAATGTAGTAACTCATTTTATATTATTATTGTTTATATAAACCAGCGTTATTTAAATGATTATAAAATATAAAAAATAAAATTAAGGTAAAAGAAGCATGTGATTATAAATAATAAAATTATGTATCATTTTCTAAATATTATTATTTTTAAATACCACTTTATTATTGAACTTCTAATTGATTAGCATGCAACATGTTATGCATGAATTTAAAACTAATAAATTCTAGATTTTATTGCACTCTTGATGTAGGTGAAAAAATATATTTATAAAATTTAATCAATGATCATTAAGTAATGATTTTTAGTTGTTTTATTTAAAAGCGATATAAAATCATAAAATAAGAGTGAAAAAGGCATAATCGCAAAAAAAAAAAAAAACTCCACGCCTGCTTTTTTAACCATTGTCATGTAAGTAAAAATGTTGACAGTCGGTTGACCACATAAAAAGGGTTTATTTGAGAAAAAATAAACTTTAAGATCTAAGTTGCCAAAGAAAAGGTTTAAAGGCACAATTGAAAAAGGATAACGCACATTGTGGACTTTTTTTTTTTTTGTCATTAGGCTAACTAAAACATGTTTTTATTTGGTTTAAGGGGTATTTTTGTTCATGAGTTCGTACTAAATAATCAATTTAGCTCCTCGACGAAAAACACCCCCAATTAAGTTTTCGAGCTCGCGAATTGCATTAATTTAACCTTTTAACTAACATTAACCATTAATGTACTGATGTGACAATTAACAGTGCTGATATGGTAGCTTACATGTGGTAGCCCCTCTTCCTACTAAAATGGCGTACAGAAAATACCACACAGTCGCAAAATGTATTCCCAAATATTCTTGGAATAACAACAATCAGTAAAAAAGGTGGTTGCGGCTCTCTTGATCAGCACTGCAAAGACAACACCGACCACCGACCACCGACCACCGACCCTATCCTCATTAATCTAATCATGGATAACCATTCATGAGATAATGACATGCTTAGAAATGTGAAGAGGAAACCAAATAAGTTTATGCCAAGGGACCTTAGACCGAACTTCTCTAATAGCATCCCATATCCATTCGACTTTAACAAGTGTCAAATCATGCACATTATCAAACAATCTAACAGCTTCAGGCCTTAATTTCAGTAATTTCTGAATTGTCCAACTGAAATGAGGTTTTCATTCCATGTGCCAGAAACTCTCGCCTCTGAAGACATACTCCTTTAACTAAGAAATTCAGAGAGAACCCTCGTCGGCTAGGATTTTCTTCATTAAATGCAAGAGACACGTTTTGTTCCAACAAGCAAGATCCTTAAGTTCAAGGCCACCTTCCGACTTAAGTGACCAAATATGCTTCCAGCCCATTCTTGCACCTTTAACTGAAGTGTTACAACTTCTCCGAAAGAATCTAGTACATAATTGTTCAAGTTTACAAATTACAACTTTCAAAAGGATCAGTTGTCTGCACCAATAGTTCATTATGCTAAAACAAATCAACTTTGATAAGTTGTAGTTTCCCTTCAAAGTTGAGCTTCTTTTTTTGACCATTGACTTAACTTTGCCTTCACATTGCAGTAAGGACATAGCAACCCTTTTTCGAGAGCTTTCTAGTAACTAGTGGAACACTCAATAGCGAACCGGTAAAGTCCCAATAGCAAACTCAGTAGTTCGATGTATGTCCTCCAAAACATTTATTTCCACCCAGTAGAGTACAATTCAATTTTTGATGCATTAAGAGAAAGGCTAGAGATCTCATAAAAATTTTCAAGAGTACTGTCCCAAAATTGAATCCAAAGAACCCTTGCAGAATATGAGAAGATCATCTGCAAAGTATAAAGTGAGTTATTGAGACTCTTTTACACTTTGGGTAAAACTGGAACACTTTATGATTAGCAGCAAGATCAAGCATGGAAGACAAAACATTCATGGCGAGCACCAATAAGTATGGAGAAAGGGAATAACCCTGACGCATCCCCTACTTCCCTTAAAGAATCCCACTAAGCTGCCATTAAAAAAAATCGAGAATCGTGAACTAGCAATGCAAGCCATAATCCATCCTCTGAATACAGCTGGCAACCCCATAAGCTCCAACACCCGTGTAAGAAAATCTCAGTTCAAAGAATCAAATGCCTTTTGCAAATTCACCTTTAAAGCATGTCTAGGGGATAAAGGATTTATAGAGTATCCACGAACCAGTTCTTGAGCTAACAGCGTGTTGTCAACAATACTCATTCCCTTTACAAATACAAACTTATTAGGAGAAATCATGCCAGAGACGTTAATCATTTTTTTTATAGAAATAATAGTAAATACTCGATTGTGTGAGGCTTGGAGAATTTTGGGTTGATTTTTCTTTTGATGTATAGTTCTTTGTATCACATTGCTGCTTCTTGGATACATGAAATAAACATTTTATTCAAAAAGTTAATTTGATAGGTTATTTAAAATACTTGATGCAAATGATGAATAGATAATGGGAGGGTGCCAAAAAAATTTATCTATTGATATTTTAAGTTCTTCAAATTCAAATATTAGTTGAATTAAATATTGTCATCTCTAAATTTTGAGCTTAAAATAGTTAATGTCTTCATTTTTTTTAAAAAATTTAACAATTTAGTTCTCTCTAATGTTTGATTCTAATTCTGTCCTGAATGATGATGATGATGGTTATTTTAAACGATACCCATGTTCGCATATTAAGTTGTTTTAGTAATGTAGGAAAATAGTGATTTTGAGTTATATTATTAGGTGAGTAATACCATAGTTGCGATCCTTCATTACATTCGCATGACTAAGTACTTACAGTCACAGAGTAAAGTAAAAATTGTGAAAAATGTAATTAAAATAAAAATTAAATTAAAAGAAGTATGAGAATGTAAATAAGAAAATTAGGTAACATATTTTAAATATTTTTAATTTTAAATATCACTATATTATTGAATTTATAATTGATTAGCATATAACATACTATATATGGAGAAATTTTATTATAGACCATTCCCACCACGTCATCCATGGTCCTAACCAATAAAACCATCTATTTTAATAATTTTTTCATGTCATTTTTTACCAAGTGAATATTCACTCATATTTACCGTAAATTAAATAAAAAAAACTGCTTTAGAGCTATTAAAACTGTTTGAGGCGGATTGGATTGAGAAAGCTCCGCTGGTTATCGAATCTGATGCCAAGGTGGTGCTCATCTGGGTAAGGAATAAATTCCAAAGACGTTGGGGCTGGTGGTTGGAGCTAGTTGAGATTGATAGGTTGGTTAAGATGATAGGGAATTTGCAGTTTAGTTTTGTGCCAAGAAAAGCAAATGTGTTAGCAGATTGTTTAGCGAAGGAGGGTATGCTTCGAGAATCCATCTTCAAAGCATGGTGGTAACTTTCAATGTACCTTGTCAAAACAATTGGTTTCAGGATTGTCCTGCTTCGATATTCAGAGCAAGGTGGTGATATGTAATGTAGAGATAGGGTGGGTTGTTAAATCATGTTGTATTGGGTGTCTAGTGCAGATACGGGTAGGGGCTTGGATTTTGCTGTCTGTATTGATTATGGGTGATCTTTTGTTACCCCGGTTGTGCTATACTCTTTTATTCTATTTAGGATTAGGGAAGTTTTTAACGAGGCACGCAACCGGGATGAGCTCGTCTTTTTCATTAATAAAATTAAATTGCCAAGCAAAAAAGGGTAAACTACACCAATAGTCACCGAACTATGGTTTCTTTCCTATTTTGGTCACTGAACTATTTTTTTGGCAAAAACATCACTAACGTTATGTTTCCTTCCTATTTTGGTCACCGAACTATTATTTTTGGCAAAAACATCACCAACGTTATGTTTCCTTCCTATTTTGGTCACCGATTGTTAAAAACTTAACGGTTTTGCTGACGTGGAATTTTATTTTATTTTTTTAATTTTTCATGTCATTTCTTCTCTCTCCTCGTAAGCAATATATGTTATTATATAATATTTTTATTCAAACTAACAGGATGGTGATACGTGTCACTGCCTATTAGTGGAATAAAATGAATGAAAAATCAAGCCCCTTATGCAGCCAGAGAGATGGTGACACGTGTAACTGTCTATTAGTCGAATCTCTCTAGCTACATAAGGGGCTTGATTTTTCATTCATTTTATTCCACTAATAGGCAGTGACACGTATCACCATCCTGTTAGTTTGAATAAAAATATTATAAAATAACATATATTGCTTACGAGGAGAGAGAATAAATGATATGAAAAATTTTAAAAATAAAATAAAATTCCATGTCAGCAAAAACCGTTAAGTTTTTAACAGCCGGTGACCAAAATAGGAAGGAAACACAATGCTAGTGAAGTTTTTGCCAAAAAAATAGTTTGGTGACCAAAATAGGAAGGAAACATAACGTTAGTGATGTTTTTGCCAAAAAATAGTTGGTGACCAAAATAAGAAAAAATCATAGTTCAGTGACTACTGATGTAGTTTACCCAAAAAAATAAAAAAAACAATTTTTACCAAGTGAATCTTCACTTGGTAAAAAGGTGACATGGAAAAATTAATGAAATGGATGGCTTTTATTGGTTGAGATCATAGATGACGTGGTGAGAATGGCCTATGATATAATTTGTCATATACTTGAGTTTGAAACTAATCAATAATAGATTTTGTTGTACTCTTGATATGAGTAAAAAATATTTTATATAAACACACATATATAAGATTTATTCGATGATCATTAAATAGTGATTTTTAGTTGATTAATTTAAGGATGAGATAAAATTATAAATTAAAAGTGAAAAAATATAATAATAAAAAATTTCAATGTTTTTTTTTCAATTGCGCTCTTAACATTGTCATGTCACATCAGCAAAAATATTAGTCGTCTATTGGCCATCTAAAAAGGGCTTTTTAGAAAAAAAATTAAACATTAAGATTTAAATTACCAAAAATAAATAAAGTCGCAATTGAAAAAAATGACGAATATTATTATAATGAGAGTTAACAATAAGAGTTTACCATAATGCTTGTGCCTGAAGAAAAGAGTTTACTACCCCGACCCCGCCTGTACATGGAAATCCTGGTGGTCGGCCATCATATTTCACATTCTGATTGAGACGTTGCTGGTGTTGGAGTGGTCGGCTTCTTCCACACCGTTGGAAAATCAAAGCTCCCTTAAAAAAGGAATAGTGACGGCAGCTAACTGGATGATGTAGTTATGGCCATGGATGTCGATTGCACTGATGGGTTGGTAAAACCTAAGGACAAGCCGGATCTTGGTGATAGGGCTAGACTAGAGCTGTTGATTGATGAGGGGTTGAGGCTTCTAAAGTTTTCTATGCAAGCAAAGTTGCCGGTAAGATTGTGAAGGTTAGTTCTTTTGTTGAAGAAGAAGTAATTTTGCTAGATGGGGATGCGTTGATTGATCGTGATGCTATAACACCTCCTCCCCGGCCTGGAAGGAACCGGGTTCGGAGACGTTACCGATGAACGATGACGATTTTTGAATGATGAAAATTTCAATAATTCTTTTTATTTCCATTGAGACAATGCAATATAGCTACATGAATAACATTACAATGTAGTCATTGATGCAAAAGATTCATTTCATAGTATGCACATCAATGGAGGGACCTATTTGCAATATGCTTAAAGTTCAAGGACTAATTCGTAAATCAATAATTTTATTATTATTCACTATAATTAAGGGTATTATCATGTCATTCATAACAATACTAGGCCAGGGTCAAGTTTCATGCAATTGGACAACAATAGCTTGCTCAATTTATCTAAATCATACTTTAAGGATCAAAACGTAAAGTCTACAATTTACCCGCCCCTTCTTGTAAACCAATGCAACCCAATGAAATTCAATGATCACTCATCATACATGTCCAATTTCATGCCACTTAGACTTTAATCAATAGCCTAATTTGCCTTATCAAAATTAGTGACTAAACTGTAAACTTTGAAACTTATCTTTAAATCAATAACTGAATTACCTGTATCGGTACTGGTACTCGATAGGCTGTACCGATACGCCTTTAAAATTTTTTAGTTCTGATACTTAATAAGGGATCGGTACAAACCAGGTCGTATTGATACGATGTCACATGGTGTTGAGGATCGATACAGGCTTATCTTGTATCTTACCCCGTCCAATGCTTGAACTCCAGTAACCATTTATCGTACCGATACTCCACAACCCGGACCGGTACGCTGCTACAATAAAATTTCAATAACGAAGTCCGTACCTTTGATTGTATCGATACTCAATGTTAACCTAGTCAAATTATGCATACTCGTACCGATACGCAATTACCCATATCGGTACACTTGGGCCTGTAATGACAGATTACGTCTGGTTTTTATTCATTTTAGGCACCTAAACCATGTTCAATGCTTATGAAATTTTGCCCACAATGTTCTTGCATATCTAACTTGTTGTATGCCCTGTTTCATGACAAAACGAATCCATTTACTTTGTTTGACATGCTTAAGGCTAATTTCATCATTTTAGCGCTTCTTACCTTAGCCAACAATACCATTTCATACTTGGACCATACTTTACTTAGTCCTTAGACTTTCTTATCATATATGTCCATATTAAGACTTAGACAAATATCAATAAGACACATGCTTATCTCATTAACTATGCCTTTAGTCATATGCTATGAATATGCAATCTAATTATCAATTTATTGACATAATTCATTTATTCCCTAACATTTCTTACATCCATGATCAAGAAAGTACAAACATTATGCCAAAGACATATTCACACACATAGTATCCTTTCTCCCATCTAGTAAATCCATGTAGTTAAAAAGTGCATATTTTACTCATATTAAACAGACCATACTTGAAGTTCACAAAATACACATAACAATGACATAAGGTATTCAATATACATTCATGCCAAATGCGACCATTCTAGGAGTTATAAGGAAAGAGGCTTTACTAATAGGCTTGAGAGTGTGACTTGCAACCTCCAACCACGATTAATCCATTTAAGTCCTTATACTTGAAATATGCATGGAAATGAATGCATTAGGCACACGTTGCCTAGTGAGGTAGTGACCTAATAATATTATGACGAAAATAATAGATTTCATGAGAGCAATGCAACCAATGATTATGGTGACCTCAATGAATACATATCACCACAAGAACAATGCTTAATATCATGAATCCATTTCCATGTATCATTCTTCTCTATTCATACAATAGTCTTGCCAATAGTTTTACTTGTCTTTTAACATTTTTTCCTTGGATCACAGTTGGACATTGGTAACAGTGTTCCATGTTTAAGCAAGCTCAAAGCACAAAGTAATGGCTTGTAATGAATCAATGCTTCTTCCTCCATCATCTCCCCCTAACCTCCGTCATCGCCAATACAATATAGGGTCATTACCCTTGAGCCGTAGCTCATGGACCGTAGTCCCAATATACTATGTACCATGACACGTGTCCAAGGGCTTCCATTGCAAGGCAACTTACGCATCTTATGTTTTTAGCAATAGCAAAATGTTCTTGTAAGAGAGTTGAGTCTTAGCTATAATAGTCCTTGTCAATACAATAGTTCCCTTGATACAATAGTCTTGTCAATATTATATCTTTGTCAATACATTAATCTTATCAATACAATATTTTCATCGATGTTGTAACACCCCTGAAAACGGGCTAGAAGATTCGTGTAAATTATCGAAATTGGGTTGAAATTTTTGGTTAGGTTTTAGCTAATTAATTAATTTCGAAAAATAATTTTGATTAATTAAATTAATTTCTGATAAATTTATCGTGGCTACTATTTTTAAAAATATTTTAATGAGTTTGTCAAAGGACAAAATTGAACTTAGGTAATTTTAAATGGTTTGATTTAATATTAAATTAAATAGTGACTATTTTGCAAAAGGTTGTAAGATATTAATAATGGCGATTTCGTAAAAAGGGATTAAAGTGGTGTTTTTATTGAAATTATTAAATTAAATAAATAAATATCTTTTCCTCTTGTTTTTAACAAAAAGAAGTTGACAATTATAATTTTCTAAATGATGAGAAAGGCATTTCTAAGTTTCTCTCATTTTCTTCCAAACAAAATTTAGGGATTTCTTGATTCCTTAATTATTTCTACTTCAATTTCTTCTTCATTTATTTCCAAACAATTGTGGATCAAGGATTTTGATTTCTACATCATCTTCACTATTTTTCTTATTGGAAATCAAGAGGGGAGTTCATTTTCAAGTTGGATTTTCATCAAGCAAGGTGAGAAAATGTTCTTTAATGATTTTCTACATGATTTTGATTCTTAATCTATGATTTGTCATGCTTTGGGATAATTAAAATGAATTTCTAATGAAATTATTGGATTTAATGGATTTTCTCATAAATCTTAATTAGATTGTAGTAATCTAATGATTTCTAAGGAGTTTTAATGTTTTGTACATGGATAATAATAATCTAAATTTGATTTTGTAATTTAATTCTTGGAATTAATCTAATTGGTTGAATTTAGATTTGAGTTCTTGGATGGGGTAATTGTTAGAGTGTTGATTGAATTTTTAGATTACATATTAAAGTGCTTTGTACTTGTACGATGAAATGCTCATAAGGACGTTGGTAGCTAAAAAAAGGATCGAATGATGAGTCGGGCGTGCAAAGCAGAGGTGTGCACAAGGCAGGGGAGTTTTGCCATGCTCCTTCGAATACTTGTTGTTGTTGCCATTTCGATTGGTTGCAAAGTGTTAAAAAAGGAAAAGGGCGAATTAAATGGTCCGTAGCAGGGGGAGATTAGGGGAGTATGCGGCTGTTGCCCATTATATATATATAGCGGTTTAAAAAGTAAAGAAAGAAATTTAGGTTGTGGCTCCAGGTGGTGCGTAATTTAACGGGGTGTCGTAATTGAGTTAGGGAAATAAAAGTGGCTCGAATATATTTGTGTGATGTACAAGGGAGGTCCTATAATAGATTGGTTATTTTGGTGCGGTTCAATTTATATTGATCTTTGCATTTTCTTGTGGAAGATGGCAAGTGTTCGGACGTTTTTTAGTTAGGCATTGAGGCGTTGGCGTCGAGACATCGGCATCGAGGCGATATGAACTTGGTGAGTGAAAATGTGTTTTGGTACTATAAAGAGGTTTGAATTATGGTTTTAGGGGTTTAGTTAAAGCCTAGCAAGCTTAGCTAAGCTCGAAAGTAAGTTTTCCTTATTTTGTCTTTTGAATATCGGTTTGATATGAGACTTGAATTACATGTTTTGGTTTAAAAGCATGGATTGATTTACTTGCTATTTTATGAATCTTTTAAATGATATGCAATGATTTATCAAGTATGTGAGTGCTTAAGTGCATTAAGAAATGGTTCCTAAATGGAATATGGTTGTTGCCTTTGGCAATGTAGTTTTGCATATGGAAATGATTTGTTAAATGCATATGAAAAATAGTGAGTAAATGTGGTTAAAAGTATATATTGGCTAAGTGACAATGAAATAAAAGTTATCGGATATAGTTGGCATGCCGTAGGGTTTAAAGTGCACTATAAGAAGTTGTCTCATGTGTGTCGAGGGGTCAAGAGTGTGCCATATCTCCACGATGAGAACCGCAACGGTCGAGGGGTCAAGAGCGTGACACATTCTCCCACTGGTGGATTTATACATCATAATCATTGAGGGGTAGTAGTACCATTTGTTCCGGTTCGAAGATGTATGTAAAGTGGTCGAAGGAGCCACTTGGGAAATTCGTGTATCCGATGTGTTTTTACAAATAAAAAGTTTTGGTTTTGGGTCACTTAAATGCCAATATATGAACTAATGTATCATGATGGATGAATTATGTTTTGTATAATGTGATTTATACATGTTACGCTTTTTAAGCTTTGCTATTGGAAGAATATGCATGTAAAGGCTTAAATTGATGCATATGGGATTATGCATGAGATCCACGATACATGTTTTGCATATGGTTTAATATGCATGGTATTTGAAAGCTATGTTTGCATATGGTTATTGTTCATGTTTCAAATGAAGCTTCTGTGCATATGGCTTAATATACATGACATGTTTTACAAACGTGTTGGAAGGTTGCTTTGGCTTATTTAAGCATGTTTTATGTAAATGCTTTGGAATGGCAAGTTTGACTTGCTTTAATACGGTTTTCTAATAAGGGTTTTGATTTTAAAAAATGCATTGACGTTTTACTCTTTTTGAGCGTACTCACTAGGCATTATATGCTTACGCTCTCTTTCCTTCCGTCAATGCAGTAAATTAAGCAAGTGTGGGGTTATGGTTCGAGGCAAGATGGGATCCCAAGATAAATGTATTAAAAGAGTATGTTTAAGGTATTATCTTTATTTGTAATAGGGCAATGTGGGTTAATTGTTGGGATGTTATTTGTATAAGGCTTGCTTACATGTTTGGACTTTATATTACGTTAGGTGATAGTTGTATTTAATGGTTAAGATGTTGGTTTTAATTAATGCCAAGTACATCTTGATGGTTATGATCTAGTGATTTAAATGGATTAAATAATGATTGGATTGATTGTTTTTGTTCTAAGAGTATGTATGGTCACAGGCTTCTATCTCCTTTATGATCTATAGCCTATGTTTGAGATCTTGACCATTTGATGATTATTGGATAATGCTTTATATTGCTAGGAAGCATGCCTCTAGATTATTTGTTTGAATATGAATTGCGTTGATTAATTGACATGCAATTAATTCAGTTCATGTGTTTAATGATGGTATAATATTATAAGCTTATCAATAGTGTTTGTGAGTAATTTGGATATGTTCGATGGGATTCGAATCCCTAAGATGCATTTTGGTGCATCCCTTATCGATACACTTAGAGTCAGTATCGGTACGCGGGACCATTTTAGTGACCAATAATAAATATAGGTACCAGTACGCATGATTGGGTTTCGGTACGTGCGGCCGAGTATCGGTACACCCTATAATGTATCGATACCAATATTTTCTTCAATGTTTGCCTGTATCGGTACGGCATCTCGTGTACCGGTACGGTCGGTAGTTTATTCAGTTAGTGAGTTTTGCCAAGTTTGAGTTCTTGCATTTTGGTCACTGATAAGTGTTCAAAAGTACTATTTTTCTTACCCTTTTTACTCATATTATTGTTAGACTTAGGCTCATATTAGTTGCATAGTTAGCCATTCATGCATTAATCCATGTTTCCTTCCATCGTTGAGCTTGATTACATAACTTGGTAGTTTTTGTGGAAAAGATGCTGCTTTGGTGTGCTTTGTGTGTATATGTGCAGGATCACTTGCCAAAGAAATGCCGAGCTAGTTGCCAGGGCAATGCATGAAGGATATGCCGAGCTAGTTGCCAGGGCAATGCATGAAGGAGACACCGAGCCAGTTGCCATGGCAATTGTCGACAAAGAGAAAATGCAATAGGAATGTCGAAATTAATGACTTTACAAGCCCAAGATGACATGGAGCAAGGCCCAAGCCCAAAGGAATTTGATTGCCATTCAGAGATTAAAGAAGAATTAAATTCCAAGAAGATAGGAGAAGTTCTAATAGGAATAAAATTATAATAAAGAATTATATTCTTTAAAGATAATTTAATTCCAACTCAAACTCCTCCTCAAAGAAGGACTTTGGCCTAGCCCTATAAATAGCAAGGAGATTTCGACAAGAGGCAGAGAGAGAGCATTAGGGCAAAATTCGACAAGTCCAAGAGAGGAAGCAAGGGGAATTTTCGGCAAGCATCTAGGGCAAGGGATTTTCGACAAGCTTCATCTTTTCTTCCTTGTTCGATTGGGTTCATGCTAGAGATTGTTTATCTTGTGTTTCTTTGGAACCTAGCCATGAACTAAATCTACTTGGCTATGGTTATTGTGTTTTGTGGTTGTGAGAAACTATTGTTTTTTGTTTAGGTAATAAGAGTTTGCACTTTTCTATTTCAAGGTTTATTCATTCTTGGTTCTTATTATTGTTTGCGAGTGAATTGAGAGAGGATCTCGTGATTTCATCCATTTATCTAATATCGGGAGAGTTAGATTCAAGAAACGAATGAATATGATCTTTATTCAATCCAATGATGGTGAAGATTAATCCGACTTAGGAATAAGTTAAGGATTTCAACGGCTAAGAGGAGCGCAAGATTGGTTGTTGTTCACCCTTGATTCACGCAGGGATGTATTATCAAGGCATGCACAAGTAGCTAGAGTTTCGACTTAGGGATAAGAAGAAACCATTGAAGAACGCTCCGCCGAACCTTGAAGTTGCTGCCCAGACGCCCAAGTAGTTGCCCAACTAGTTGCCCAGGCAACCATCGATTAGTTGCCAAGGCAACCCCGTTGTGCAAGTTGCCACGACAACTGAGTTGCCCGTGCACTCTTTTACCAAGACGATCCAATCGGCTATCACACCTCAACTCACGATAACCTGGCCTATCTCTCTCTCAATTGAATTCATCTTTTCTTTTACTTTATTGCTTTCTAGATTAGTCATTAGTTAAACTTCTATAATCATTTACTTGTGTTTTTACTTTTTTTGATTGCAAGAGACTAGATTCTTGAAGTGGCACCAATCCTCGTGGAGACGATATCTTTTATACTATAACTTGCGACGTGTATACTTGCACATTTGCGTAGCACTTATTACGCGCAACAAGTTTTTGGCGCTGTTGCCGGGGATTGGCAATAGCGACTTTGTTTTTACTTTCTTGCACTTTCTTTTTATTTTTCTTGTTTAAAATTCAAAGGGCTAACAAACTTTGATTTTGCATTGGTATATGACCAGTGGCGAGACCGACTTCACTGAATATCCCTTTGATCCGTAAATCAAACGAACCTTACAAAGACTTAGACGAAGGATAAGAGAAGCAATGGCAAATCAAGACGGCAATATGAATCAAGATGTTCGAGCAGGAGGAGGAGTGATTCTTGCACAAAATGTAACTATTCGAGACTATCTTGAAGAAGATCTTGATGGACTTAACCCGGAGTTGTCGCACTGAAATTGAAGCCGACCACTTTGAGTTGAAAACGGTAATGTTTAATATGATCAACACAATAGGTCAATTTGGCGGCTCAAAGAATCAAGATGCACGACAACATCTGAAATCTTTCCTCGAGATTTGCAACTCATTCAAGATACACAGAGTCACCCCCGATGTCCTACGATTAAGATTATTCCCCTATTCACTGAGGGATAGGGCGAAAGCATGGCTGAATAGCATTCCTGCCGGATCCATAGCATATTGGACTGATCTTTGTCGTGATTTCCTTGCTAGATTTAATCCTACAAATTTGACTGATAAGCTTCGTAACGACATTACTTCTTTTCGGCAGGCAAATGATGAATCCATGTACGAGGCTTGGGAGCGATATAGAGAACTTCTACACAAATTCCCCCTACACGGATTCCCGGTGTGGACTCAAGTAACGATGTTTTACAACGCCGTGAATACACCAACAAGGATGATGCTAGATGCCTCGGCAAACGGCATACTCCTAGATAAGTCGCCGGAAGAAGCAATTCAAATCTTAAACAGGCTGGCCAAGAATGATTATCAATTCCCATCCACTAGAAGAGGATGAGTTAGACGCCAAGCCACAATACATGAACTAGGATCATCAGATTCAATTTCGGCACAATTGGCCGCTTTAACCAAGATGGTCCAGAACATGCAAAAACCAAACAACACACATGAAGTCAAGGTAATGGATTCTTTTTGTGAGTTATGTGGTGATAACCATAATTCTTCTGAATGTATGCAGAATCCGGAATCCAGCTTCTATATGGGGAATTACAAACGGAGCAACAACATGATGTCCAATACATACAATCCAGCTTGGAAGAAGCACCCGAATTTTTCATGGAGTAATCCCAACAATGCTCTAAACCAGAACAATCAGAATGCACAAGCATCGGGATTCCAGCAGAATATGCCACGGCAACAGATGCCGCAACAACAACCGACAACATCTAGTTCTTTGGAAAATTCTCTAAATGCTTTTATGATGAAAACTGAATCTTATATGGCTGAGAATAGTAATTTCATAAAAAGAACTGATGCTTTTATTAACAAGACCGAGATGAGATTGCAAAACCAAGAGGCGGCAATCAAATCATTGGAAAATCAAGTCGGACAGTTTGCTCAAAATCTGAATACTAGACCACAAGGAGGTTTACCTAAGCGTTACATCAAGTCGCAAGAGGAACTCGCCATGAGCAATGTAAGGCGATCACCACTAGAAGTGGCCAACAACTTAGAGAGGCTCAAACCCGCTCATCAAACAAAACTCCACAAAAAGATCAAGACGAACCTAGCGGCAAAGCCTCAGATGCTGAACCAGGAATTACCGCGACAACCGGCAATAAGCATGCCTCGGCAACCGACGATAAAGACGCCTCGACAACTTGCGATAAGCATGCCTCGGCAACCCCAGTTGATAATGCCTCGGCAACTCCAGATGTCACGACAATGCCGTCAATCAAGTTTCAAACCAATGAAAGGATCGAAGATATCTGACTTCCACCACCATTCCCACAAAGGTTGAAGCGACAAAAGCAAGAATACCAATTCAAGAAGTTTCTTGATATCCTAAAGCAAGTCCACATCAACTTGCCATTGGTGGAAGCAATTGAACAAATGCCAAACTATGCCAAGTTTCTTAAAGACATTGTGTCCAAGAGAACAAGGCTAGGAGAGTTTGAAGCAGTTGCCGCAACAGAGGGATGCATGGCAATGTTGCACAATCGTATGCCGCCCAAGTTGAAGGATCCCGGAAGTTTCACAATACCCTGTTCTATTGGAAATCACTATGTCAGGAAAGCACTATGCGACCTAGGGGCTAGCATAAAATTGATGCCTAAATTGGTTTTCCAAAAACTAGGAATCGGGAAGGCAAGACCTACAACAGTTATGCTGCAGCTAGCCGACAGATCCTATGTGCATCTAGAGGGAAAAATTGAGGACATACTGGTAAAAGTTGATAAATTTATTTTTCCCGCTGACTTTATTGTTTTGGATTGTGAAGCAGATGAGCATACACCTATCATTCTCGGGAGACCATTCCTAGCGACAGGGAGAACCTTGATCGACGTTGAAAAGGGAGAACTCACAATGAGGGTGAATGACCAGCAGGTCAAACTAAATATGTTCCAAACACTAAGGCATGCCAATGATCCAGAAGAATGCCAACTACTTCATGCCACGACAGAGTTTAACTTCGATGAGGAATTTAGTTGCCTCGGCAACTACATTGCCGATCAAGAGGAACCTGAGGAGTATGAAGAACCGGTCGATGAGGAACAACCAGAAGAGGCAAATTGGCTAGTCAATCGACCAGGTACATACTTTGAACCACTGGACTACTCAGGTAAGGAAGGTAAGCTCGAAAAACCCTCTATTAAACATCCACCAATTCTTGAGTTGAAACAATTGCCAAAACAACTAAAATGTGTATACTTAGGGACCGATAATACATTGCCTGTAATTATTTCTTCTAAGTTACAGCCTGAGCAGGAAAAGAAGCTGATCAAGATGTTGAAGCTACACAAAAAGGCAATAGGGTAGACAATTGCCGACTTGAAGGGAATCAGCCCGGCGGTGTGCATGCACAAGATCTTGTTGGAAGATGATCACAAACCTTCAATTGAGGCCCAGAGGAGACTGAATCATTCCATGAAAGGGGTTGTAATGAAAGAAATCATCAAGTGGCTTGACGCCGACATTATATACCCTATCTCCGATAGTACGTGGGTAAGTCCGGTACAATGTGTACCAAAAAAGGGAGGTATAACAGTGGTAAGAAATGAAAATAATGAACTTATCCCAACCAGGACTGTGACCGGTTGGAGGGTTTGTATGGACTATCGAAAGCTAAACAAAGCCACTAGGAAAGATCACTTCCCATTACCCTTTATTGATCAAATGCTTGACCGTCTTGGTGTAAACCCTTTTATTGTTTTCTTGATGGTTATTCAGTTACAATCAGATTGCCATAGCACCGTAAGATCAAGAAAAGACAACCTTCACATGCCCATATGGTACTTATGCCTTCCGAAGGATGCCGCTCGGATTGTGTAACGCCCGCAACCTTCCAAAGATGCATGATGGCACTCTTTTCGACATGGTCGAAGACTTCTTGAGATCTTCATGGATGATTTTTTGGTTTTTGGTAATGACTTCGACGACTGTCTCGGCAATTTAGAGAGGGTGTTGGCAAGATGCGAAGAAACGGATTTAGTCCTCAATTGGGAGAAATGCCACTTTATGGTAGATGAAGGAATAGTGCTCGGCCACAAGATTTCATCCAAGGGAATTGAAGTAGACAAAGCCAAGGTGGACGTGATCGAGAGATTACCCCCACCAAATTCGGTTAAAGGAATTCGAAGTTTTCTCGGACATGCAAGTTTTTACAGGAGGTTCATTCATAATTTTTCTAAGATCACTAAACCCTTGTGTAATCTGCTTGAACAGGATAAAGTCTTCGATTTTGATGATTCTTGCACCCAAGCATTCGAAACCCTAAAGAAAAAGCTTACCTCGGCACCCATTGTCGTTCCACCAGATTGGACGCTACCTTTTGAGCTCATGTGTGATGCAAGTGATTTCACGGTAGGAGCAGTCCTAGGCCAACGCACAGGTAAGACCTTCCATGTGATATACTACGCTAGTAAAACTCTTAATGGTGCTCAAGTGAATTACACAACAACGGAGAAAGAGTTACTAGTTGTAGTTTTCGCATTTGACAAGTTCCGATCCTATTTAATTGGTACAAAGGTAATTGTTCATACGGACCATTCGGCAATCAAATATTTATTTGCTAAAAAGGATGCTAAACCTCGTTTGATTAATTGGATATTACTTTTACAAGAATTTGATATTGAAATTAAGGACAGGAAAGGAACAGAAAACCAAGTGGTCGATCACTTATCACGTCTGGAACGCAATAGGGAAGAAGACGCGGATCTTGAGATATGCGATGCATTCCCGGATGAACAAATTTTAGTTGCCTCGTCAACCCTCGATGCCTCGGCAACCCACGACGCCTCGGCAACCCTAGACGCCTCAGCAACCCTAGACGCCTCTGCAACCCTTGACGCCTCGGCAACCCTCGACGCCTCGGCAACCATGGATGCACACGCCTCGGCAACTCTCAATGCCGCAGCAGTCTTTGACGCACACGCCTCGGCAATTTTGGGAGTAGTCACCACGGTATCACATGCCTCGGCAATACCCTGGTACGCGGATTTAGTTAATTTCCTTGTTTGTGGTATTTTTCCTTATGGCATTACTCACCAAGGGAAGAAGCGGTTCCGCCATGATGCTAAGCATTACTTTTGGGACGAGCCTCTTTTGTTTAAACAATGTGCAGATCAGGTTATACGCCGATGTGTCCCTGAAGAAGAGCAACATAATGTACTCCGGCAATGCCATTCTTCACCCTATGGAGGACATTTTGGAGGAACTCGTACCGCGGCCAAAGTCTTGCAATCCGGTTTGTATTGGCCAACATTGTACAAAGATGCCCAAGACTTTTACAAGCAATGTGATCGTTGCCAGAGGACGGGCAATATCTCTAGACGACATGAGATGCCGCTCCAGAACATCATCGAGGTGGAACTGTTCGATGTATGGGGGATCGACTTTATGGGACCTTTCCCATCTTCATTCAGCAACCTCTACATCTTACTTGCCATCGACTATGTGTCTAAATGGGTAGAGGCGTTTGCAGTTCCCAACAACGATTCCAAGATCAGGCAACGATTCCCGCAGAAAAACATATTTACACGGTTTGGGATGCCGAGAGCAATTATCAGCGACGAAGGCAAGCATTTTGACAACAGACTAATTTCCAAGATGTTGCAACGCTTCGGCATATCACACAAGATCGCCACGGCATATCACCCACAAACCAACGGGCAAGCAGAAATTTCAACCGGGAGTTGAAGGGAATACTCGAGAAAGTTGTAAATCCTCAAGGAAGGATTGGTCATTAAGACTAGATGACGACTTTGGGCATATCGTGACCGCATTCAAAACACCCTTAGGTATGTCCCCTTCCGACTTGTCTATGGCAAAACATGCCATGTACCGGTGGAAATCGAGCACAAGGCGTCTTGGGCAATCACGACCGTGAATATGGATTGGGGAAGGGAAAAAAGCGTTTGATGGATCTCAATGAGATAGAAGAATTCTATGCACT